>OU974075.1:15243209-15843209 GCA_918843875.1 Diadumene lineata | reverse complement strand
ACAAATGAATGAATGGGAGGATGGATAAATAAAAGTATCAATGGAAAAATGAATCAATCAAGCAATCAATGCATGTATGCACACATAAGGGAATGAAGATAAAAATTAAATGGATGAGTGGGAGAATAGAATGGATGGATAAATTAAAGAAAACATTTTGTGTGCAAATGAATGAATTGGGGGAAATGAGTCAATGAATAAATGAAGGAGTGATGGGTGATTGGATGGACAAACAGATTCAGGCAATTACTTGAAAATGAGCAAACAGAGGGACCAATAGAAAGTACAATTCCAGAATAATGACATTCCCATCATAACTAACGAACAGCTAGGGCTCAAAATAATGATAATTGTTAAGTCCTTTACATTTAGCCTACTGCAATTTCATGTCAAAGGATATTGGTTTTCAGAGATGAGCAACAGAAAGGCAGAATATTGATGCATTACAATGGAAACTAGGACATTTAAGATTAACTAACTGAAGTATGTTATCTTCCTTACACCAACAAAAAGAACATTGACCAGAGGGGTGCTGATTCTTAGTTCTTGGATTTAGTTAGTCAGAATACTGGACTGGCAACCAGTAACCGGTATTTGTATCAATGTATCATTGTTTATTCCATTTCCATAGTATTCTGTTGGAATTGGCACAAGAAGCTCTGCAGAATCAGATTCTGATGTATCAAAATTCAAAGAGTTTTATCAGCATCTCAGCTACTTGGTGGTCAGAGATATCAGTGATGAGGATATACTGAGAGAAATTAGAACTGCAATTCAAGAACTTGAACAACATAAGGCAAGTGTTTGTACAGATAAAATAGCTTACTAATTTAGACAAAATACTACATTATAATGAAAAAATACTAGCATATTATTACCATTTTTTTCAAAACTAATGGAAAAATTCATTTATACGGCTATTCTTAAAAAGGTTGAAATACTGATTTAGCGAATAACAATGTCATTTGCACATATCAAGTTTTCAGTTATAATTATCTGATGAAGTTATTTTGCTCCTTCCGACTCATCATTTCTTCAAAAATAAAATGAGATATGCAAATGACTTTGCTATTCGCTAAATCATTATTTCAACTCGACAACAATTTCAAGAATAGGTGTATATCACATTTTAAGACTTACAGATTATTAATTGTTGAT
This sequence comes from Diadumene lineata, assembly GCA_918843875.1. Taxonomy (NCBI): domain Eukaryota; kingdom Metazoa; phylum Cnidaria; class Anthozoa; order Actiniaria; family Diadumenidae; genus Diadumene; species Diadumene lineata. The sequence continues at coordinate 15,842,051 of OU974075.1, read as the reverse complement.
TTATTAAATTACACTCACTAGCTAGTGTACGTATAAACTCCTAAACGAAACGATATCATTAAACCCCAATCATTTGAATCTATTCTCAGGATGTCAACTTCAATCAAAAGAATTCAAGCTCATACAACAGCGCTCAATATTCAAAGTCTTTCTCGCACAATGGTTTAGCCGCGAGCTCGACTCAAAGTAGCGGCTCGATGGACAACGAAGAAGCGAAAGACTATGTTAGCCAACTTAAAATTCAGGTAAAAACACATATACATCTTAAAAATTCTTCACAGTACGACTTGCATAATACAGTCATGAGCTATGTGAAGATGAAAGGCTTGATGATATTTAAAAGACTTTAAATTAGCGGTTTTAGAGTGGAATTGAATACTGTCAACATTGAACTTCAATAAAGTGACGTTCAAAACAAAACATGGTAAAAAATAGTGGAAAAATGTAAGACAAAGTAAACGTTGACATTCAAAACAGCTAATAGTGATATTAGATAGAGCTTAGCAAGATTTCTATCAGTTCAAGCAAGTCTTACCTTGTAAAACGTTCTCAGTATTTGTCGATCGACTCAGCTGTACTCAGCTGGTATGTCTCTCCTCGAGGGATTCAATGAACAACCAGCGCTCAAGTTTCGCGCCATTGGACGCGTGCGTGCACAACTTGTACCCAGTCTTTTTTCACATACTGATCAAAAACAATTGGTAAAAAATGTTATCTCATTCACTCATTCACTCATTCACTCATTCACTCATTCACTCATTCACTCATTCACTCATTCACTCATTCACTCATTCACTCATTCACTCATTCACTCATTCACTCATTCACTCATTCACTCATTCACTCATTCACTCATTCATTCATTCATTCAGTCATTCAGTCATTCATTAGATATTTATTTAAGATTTACCATACATTGTTTCTTTTGTTTTCATGTAGTTGGAAATTGCTGACAAGCAGCTCAAGACATGTGAAAAAATTATCCACCGTTTGTATGCTGAAAATAGCGAGCTCAATAAGTTTGTACATCAGTTAGAAGGCAAGCTAAAAACTGCCGCTAGATCGACAGAAAAGTTGAATCGAAAGCGCGCATTGCTTCAAAAACTCGTGGAGAAACTAAGCGGACAAGTAGGCAAGGACCAATTAAAACAAGCCTATCTTGTTCTAGAACTTGATAAAGATGTCCCTATTTAATCCAGCGCATCGACTTTAATGGACTTAAGTATCATGGGAAAGCTTCAAGGAAAATGTCAGTCATTGCATTTATGTGGACATTGCAGGTGCAACCAGGGGATGATTATTTTAGCAGAGGGCCAAAGTGGTCGCAGCCGCCATTTTGCTAAGTAAAAATTAAGAAATGTTTTTAATTACACATTCTAACAGTACAAATTGTATCAGCAATTTTTAAAATATTTGAGAAGTCTGTACTGAACTTTTTCATAGAAAAAAAAGGACATTTAAACATTTACACCACCAGTTTCTTAAGATATATAAAACTTGCATGCAAGAACAATATTACACATTGTAAAAATTAAGTGCAAATACCATAAACAAGATTTTCCGTCAGCTTTAATCTATATTAACTTTATGTTTTGATAGGGGTCGGCTTTTGTTTACAAGTTAAAGAAATTAGGTATTGCAAGTGACGGAATGATAAAATGATAATCAGCAGTTTTTGGGAATTTAAAAAAATATATATGATATTAACGAAATGTATTTCACTGACAAAGTTTATAAGCATATCAAATTTGTATATGAATAATTATACATCTGTATAAACATGAGATACTGAATTCTAAATTAGACAATTTCAAAAGTTTATAGATTCGCTAGGATTATCAATAAATGACCATAAGTGGAAATTCTTTATATGCGTTGTAAAATCTTTTATAACCGTCTACTATAAGAAAAATAACTTTAAAATAAAGTCGCACAAAGATGAGCTAGCGTACTATACGGTAACTAGGTCTAACTACGGTACGTACTATATGGTAACTAACCCCCCACCCCCCCCCCCCCCCCCACCAACTCATTGTTGATCAGTTATTTGTTATAAGTGACTATGGAAAAATTATCAGGGCGGGGATTTTAATGAACAAAGAAGAATTCCCTATAGAGCACCCTGTCCCGGTGTTACATCATGGACAAAGCCATAAGGTCACGGACCGGTCAGATTCTAATACTACGTCACGCAACGCAAGATGGCAGTCTAACTTCTAATTTTGGGTTATCAGTCGACTCCCATTCATCCTCGAAATCTGACAATGCGATCTCTTTCTCTACATCATAGCAACTACGAGGCTTGATCTGCGGGGATCCCCTGACGACCTCAGACTGTACAGCAGGGCGTCGTGGTTGCCATGAGAACCAAGGGAACGTATCAAGTAGTTGATAGAGGTTTTGTAGATGTGTTGGTGAGTTGGGTAGTAATGGTAGGTTGGTATGTGGAGCAGCTAGTGGGAAGATATGCTGCTGTTGTTCTGTCGTCTGATAGGACGGCAGGTTCTTAAACATCACAGAAGGATTCTTTTTACTACACACATCACTGACAACACGTTCGAATGCATCAGCACTCCCGCCGAAATCGTAGAATGAAAACAGTTTCTGTCTTAACATTTTCTTGATTTGAATCTCATCTTTAACACTGATGTGCTTGGTTCTGTTCATGAAGCCTCCGCCTTTAGATGATAAATCCAATTGCTGTTTTATCTTTGCTACATAGGTGACGGCGCTGTTCAATGACATCTCATCCACGTTTTTTTCTTTTGGTGTTTGATGTCGACGAGCTTCTTTTAATAGCCCGTCCAAGTCAAAACTACGAACTGCTTTTTGCTCGATGACATCAAGATGGAGATCCACATCTTTCGGCTTTTTATCATACTCTTGCTCTTCACATCTTTCTTTTTTCTGAGTAGACCATGCTCTGAACCAGGGACCAACCTGAGTTTTTTGCTGTAAATTTGCTGATTTGACGTCAAGTATTCTGGGTAGCTCTGTCGTAATTGTGTCCGGCCTAGGGACCAAATTGACAGTACGAACTTTTTCCAAAGCAATTTTACTAGGTGGACCTCTAATTTCGGTGTTGTTTGATTTAGGAAATCCTTTTCCTTCACAAAACAAAGGTCTATCGTCTTGAACAGCAGCTCGTTGTTCTCTTACATTCAGAATAGGTGAATTGAAGCGACGTATTGTCTTTTTCTTGGATCGCTTACGTTTTTTCTCGACTACGATAGAACGCGCAGATTCGTCTTCATTTGAAATACTCTCAAATACATCAGTACTTCTTATATCAGGTAATGAAGATGTACTTCTGACACCACGAGAGAACGCTCTAGGACCAATCGGAGGGAACTCGACGTTACATTTCTTAGGCTGAAAGATCACTTTTTCAACGAACCTAGGATAGTCCGGGTACTCTTCACCCTCCCATTTAAACAAGGTGTGATGTCCAGATTCTATTTTGTCCAGACGGAGTTGTAGTTCGTCTGCTGATAAAGAGAATAGTTCCTCTATGTTTTCTTGAATGCTTTCGGTCATGTCACAGTACAAGTTGAGCCTCCAAGATAATACAACTTTAAAATGTCCTTCAAGCAAGCACCTTGAAGGTAGTCCTTTTAACATAAAAAGGAACAAAGAGTTTTAAATTGACTTTTACAAAATGAACAGTTCGCCAGAGTAGATACGCTGTCAACTTTTCTATCCAGTTTGTCTGTAGAACAGAGTACTTTGTTCACAACCAGTGTCGCTTACGAAGCTAAGAGCTCAATAGTAAACAAAAAAACAAACATTTGTTGACTAGGATAAAATTAAGCTGACACAAACACTGAACTATACTGATAATTTACATGTGACTTAATTAGCAGGTCTTGTAAAAAGTGAGAAAACGTAGTTAAAAAGTCATTAAAACACGATTAAACAAAAAACAATAGTTAATGAAGTGTTTATTCATGAATATCGCAAGATATACATTTCCATAAAGTATTTTGATAATCACAATGTTTTCTTTGATGAGATTTATCGATTTTGCTTTAAAATAAATCAAATATTGGCGAGAATTAAATCTACAACTTCGATTACTTTACAATCAACTACTGAATATTTGATGACTATTTCTCCCTGATATTTATATATATAAAGAGCATTTTTGTGCTTTTTTCTGAATTGCAAAAACTGAAAAAAGGATACTTGACGTTGTAGAAGTAAATATTGACAATTTTCAATGCAATCAGCTATTCAACTAACATGAAGTTATGTGATAACTGCACGTTTGTTTTTTGTTTTGACTTCTGTGGGCATACAGAACTGGTCATCTTTTGTAACAAACAAACATTGAAACTATTTCGAAATAATGTCTAGGAACGGTTATAGACATTTTTTTCAAAATTACATATAAAGAACCAACCACTGGGAATTAACGAAGACATTTTAGACTGAGACTATCTAGCAAAAATGACAATTGAACGGGCAGATAAGCAGATAGACAGAATAGCTTGCCTACATTTCTTCAGGTAAGGGGGAGGAGAACAAGGAAAGTATCTCTCTGCGCTCCCTTCCCTAAAGAGCACTTACGATGAGTAAGAAAACTCTGACTGACAAGTTTTTACCTACAGGTATACTAAAAGTATTAAAGCTGTAAAGATGACGTTCGCATCTTCACATAAATGCTGTTTATCTTCTTATATAGAATTTCACCTTAAAATTACCGAAACAACACGATAACCTATATCTGTACATGGCTAAAAGCTGAAATTAGCTGTTATGATTCTTAACTATTTACGTGCCGCGCTACGCGGCCTGGAACGAGCTGAACTACCACGTCTTCCACTTCGACTACCACCTCCCAGCATGACTAGCGCACTTGCAGCAGGGGTGACAACCTCCTGTGAAAAAATAAGTAAATGAATGAATAAATAAACAAATAGAAAAACAAACAAAACATACCAACGAACGAAAGAAACACATACCTCATTTGTATGGTAATTCATCTTGGCTTCTGATAATACTGTATGGATTTTGAGAGACTTCATCTCTTCTCGAATTTCATCTGGATTGAAATTTGAAAAATAATTGTCAATATTAATAATACACACACTTTCGTGATGAGTATCATATTTGATTGAATGATCATCGCAAGTCACCACAATGATTACTGTCACCATTGCAATAATAACAATCATCATCGCAACCATCATCATCATCATTATCATCATCATCACCACCATCACCATCGTCATCACCACCAGCATCATTATTCTCAACACAATGATCATTGTCAACACTGCCATCATAATCATAATCATCGCAACCATCATCATCATCATCATCATCACCATCATTATAACTATCATCATCATAGTTTCGTACCATACTCCACCAGTTCTGAGAACAGAACACAGATATTCTCCACAACTTCTTCATTCTGTTTTAGTGCCCTAGATAGAATAACACAGAGCCTGTTAGTATGCAGTCTGTCCGCACAATTATTACTATTATTAGGTTAATACGTTCACATTAAGGAATATTATATTTTTCCTATTATTATTTATTTTGTGCAGGTTAGAATGAATTTTAAATATCGTAACCTTGGCATAACAAAAAACATTTTTTTTTTCAAATCATCTGCACATCGTACTGTTTCCCAATCATTGCACATTCAAACCAAAAAACATCTAACATTTCCTGTTTTAAAAATATCTTCAAAACAGAATTCAAATACCATTCAATCGTAGTGTCTGACTTACTTATAAGCATCTACTAGTTTCTGTAATCCAGTGTTTTCCTCATAAGCCATAACTTTATAAGCACACATCTCTGTAATATACATATATATAACACATACAATTATCTATTGAAATAATACTGAAATAACATCTGTCCCACTTCCCCACATCTCAATATAAGTCCAACAACTAGTTATCGAAACTGTTTATTAAATGCTGAGCCTCCCCCAGATACTCCATTACAAAACATCCCAATAGACGTTTCCAAACATTTGCATGAATGCCCACACAGCACGGAGCTTAGTGTAAAACGTTCTTGGAATATACTCCACACCTGAAAGTGTTGCAAATTGATCAAATAACGTAACTTACCATCAGCCTCAACGATGCTTGCGAGAGCCATGCAAGCATTTTTGACCACTTTAGGCTCCTGGAAATCAGAAGATATAGCCATTTTTGTATTGCCCTTTGTTATATTCATTGATAGTATCATAATTATCATTACTACAGGTATTCTCATCAATCATTAGCCTAGTATCTGACCTTTCTATGCTGTACTATTGCAGCCATCAGTTGGTCAGGCACACTGAGATCAGCCATCAGCTCGATATTCTCATCTGTAAATCGAGACAAACCAACGGTATAAATAGGAAAAAAATAACGTCAATAGCGAAGGATAATATGTGAAAGTAAAAAGCAAAGTAAAAGCCATTTTCCCTTGATGCTCTAACAGTAGATTTGACTGTGAATGGAAATGTTCTGCAAGGTTTCACAATTTATCATAATATGAAGGGGACTTTCATTCTGGTTTATTTCATGTCCTTTTAGTATCGCAAGGTGGTGTAACGTCATGGGATGCGTGTGAGGAGAGAACGCTCAGGGTAAGGACAAAAGAACCCTCAAGCCCTTTTTGCTCTGTTCCAAAATCCCTTTCCTTGGACTGCTATGCAGACTAAAGGTTACAAATCCTTGGCAGTATGTCATTGGTCTTGTGTTATTATTACCTTCCATAGATAAAGACCACAATGCAGAGCAGGCTGCTTCAACAAGTTCCACAGCTTCATTGTGTCTCTCCATAGCATTGCATACATCTTGGAGTCCACGTTCTGTAGTAACTATTTTGCAGTTATTCTCTGTCAAAACAGACAAAGTTCTTGTTAACTATTTTTTTATGGATAGTTCACTTTGTTAATTTTATTATCAAACCTTGTAAGAATATTAAAATTTGTAAACTTCAGATATAGGTATGCCAAGAGGTTTTTTTTAAATTGGTCTCACTTGTTTCAAAACATCCTAAGAACTCCATATTGCAGTAAAAATAACCAGATATTTAATTAAACAGTACATTAAAAAAAAACACAGCTAGATAGAGTCCATTCTCATTATAATTTTTATATATATTTCGTCATATTGCTCACAAATGCATAGCTTGGGATACCTATATACCTATAACTGATACTAAAATATCAGTTTTTCTGGGGGGAAAAAAGTAAAAAAAAGTAAATGTCTATGTTTAACGTGCAAAGTCCCTTCAGCTTCTGAAAACCAGTGCTGGTCTACCAGTGGTGGACAAAAAAAAAAGTATATACTATTACTATATTTACCCCCATTTATACACCTGGGTGGAGAGAGGAACTGACAGACTAAGTGTCTTGCCCAAGGACACAATGAGATCGTCTGGTTTGGGAACTGAGCCCAGGTCAGTGGACTCAAAGTCTGATGCCTTAACCAATATGCTACCAAATCACAATTAGCAGTACATACCATTAACGGCAAGACTCCACAAAGCACCACAGCAATTTGATGCTATCTCAGCGTTATCAGGGAATGCACGCATTGAAGCTAAAACATCCTGTACGCCTCCTAGACGACCAATAACTTCTGCAGCTGCCTCTATAACATACCAATTAATGAAGAAAAAAAGATTTAAATTTGAACCTAACCCAGTCATTGATAATAAGTGATTGGATACAATGATTATCTCTGATGATGATGGTGGTGATGTTGCCAATGGTCAGGATGATGATGGTGATGACAATGATTACAATGATTATTATTATTACAATGATGATGATGATGATGATGATTATGATGATGATTAAATAATGATGGTAGTTATGATAATGGTGAAACAAACAAAAATTATAATGTCGAAAGGTAGGAGAATGACCTAAAAAATGAGCCATTAATTTGATAACCTTATTTCATAACAGGAGACAACAATGGGAATATTAATTGATGACGTGTTTTCTTACCATCGGCAGATAATAACATTAACAGTTGACAAGCATTGGTTTGTAGATCTGATGACCCTGAGTGAGACTGAAAAATAACAATCATTGATCAATCAATCAATCAAAGTTGTTTGAAACAGGGTGTGACACATGCCAGTGCACATCACTGATAACCAGTAGTAGCTATGAAACTAAAATAAATAGTTTTAAAAACTTAGAATCACACATTCTCAATATCACTTTAAACAACTGACAAAATACAGGGGTGGATCCAGGATTGTTTTCAGGAGGGGGTGCACCATTTACAGGATGGGGTAGCACTACCCAGTAGCCATGATATACCAAGGATATTTTGGGAAAATAATTAAGAATACAAAGATGTGAAATCCTTTTAGCAGGGAGCAACACACAGCCTTCACCCCTCCCTCCCCCCCCCCCAAGATCCCCCACTGAAACAGGAATACAAAAGATAACTGGAGTTGAACACTGAAATACTCCTAAAGTGTTGGTTTACTTACCCTTAATGCTAAAACAACTGGTTGAATGACATCAGCTGTAAATACTACTTCAGATTCATCAGCTGAAAACATGCATTTTCATACTTGATTAATAACACCAAGAGCAACATTGCTCTCATGATAACAAGAACAAATAGTGCCAAATTTTTTGCATCATTTTGAAATGTATTTATAAATTATATGATTATGGCATAGACTTTGTTGATGAGCATTGCACTGTCGAAGTTAATGCCACACTATTAAATATGTTTAAGTACAATATACAAATCTGTCAAGAGACCACAAAATTGACATCTTCTTTGGGAGATAGGATAACATGCGAGTTACAAGTTGAGTTGAGTTAGAGTTGAGTTATAGTTGAGTTAGAGTTACGGTTGAGTTACGGTTGAGTTATCCTCAAATATCTTTCCTAATCCATAAATTGCTTTTCCATCACGAAAACATTGAAATGACGGCAAAAATTCAGAAATTCAGTTTTATAATAGAGTGCAGACACAAAAAGTGTGCAATATACACAGCGGTATTTATTTCTTTTTTATGCTAATTCTAATGTTTTCTTTTGTTTCGCTAGTGTTGTTTAGCGCTAAATATTGCACACTTTTTGTATCTGCACTCTATTATATAACTGATTTTTTGAATTTTTGCCGTCATTTCAATGTTTTCGTGTTGGAAAAGCAATTTTTGGATTTAGAAAGGGATTTGGGGATAACTCAACCGTAACTCAATCTTAACTCTAACTCAACTCTAACTCAACTCAACTCAACTCATAACTCGGAAAATAGTCAATCTTGAATATTTGCCGTCATTTTTGCCGTCATTGGAGATAACATAACAAGCGAATAATTAGTTATAATTGCCTCCTCTCTCAATCGGAATCTTAAGTTTGCCTTTTTAATAATCGCAGAGAACAATGTGAGGAAATGTGAGAAATTGTTTGTGAAAATGTGATCATTAAGATCCTTTTGTCTTGAAAACTAGCCAACTAGCCAATTTCAAAAGCAATTTTACTAAACTTTTATTAATTATTTTACTATTTAGAATAAATACTAACACTGAAAGATTACAACCCCCCACACCCCCCCCCCCCCCCTCCTATGGATTTTAGAACCCATGCCCGATAATTATTGCGCAGTCCCTTAATTTTATCTCCCTATTATTTCACTTTTAACTCCAGAAAAAAACCTATAAATTAACGACGTATAAACTACATGGTCTTACTGATATAAGAGTGCAGATACTAAAAGTGTGCAATAGCCAACATTATACACAGTGGTATTTAGTGCTTCTTTATGCTAATTCGCTAGTGTTGTTTAGCGCTAAATATTGCACATTTTTAGTATCTGCACTCTAGAAAAAACCTACAAATCAACGACGTATAAATTGCATGGTCTGACTTATAAAAGTACAATTATAATAGGGAGAAAAATAAGGGACTGCACAATAATTATCGGGCGGGGGTTTTAAAATCCATAAGGGGGTGGGGGGTGTCAGAAGTTAACTTGTAAGGTTGGGTAGGGGGGGCAGAAGTTAAATGCTTGTAGTAGATATTCTGATTGTAAAATATTTAATAAAATCTTAGTAAAATTGCTTTTGAAATTGAAATTGGCTAGTTTTGAAGACAAAAGGATCTTAATGATCACATTTTGCCAAACTAAATACCGCTTTGTATATTGCACATCCATTTTGTGTCTGCACTCTATTATAAAACTGAATTTTTCAATTTTTGCCGTCATTTCAATGTTTTCGTGATGGAAAAGAATGAATTTATGGATTTAGAAAGGGATTTGGGATAACTCAACCGTAACTCAATCTTAACTCTAACTCAACTCTAACTCAACTCTAACTCAACTCAACTCGTAACTCGCAAAATAGCCAATCCCCTTCTTTGGTGTTTCAGGTTGTATCGTATTATGGTATTGAATTTTTTGGATTCATTTTAATACAGGGGACTTTTCTTTTTTCATACTATATGTGGTTAGGTTCCAACACCAAGGAAATGCCTACTTTTGATCACTATCACTACTACTACCACCATTATTGTCGTTGTTTTTATTATCATAACCACAACAATCATGATCTTCATCATCATCATCATCATCAGCATTGTCATCATCTTTATATTTATTATCATTTTACGATTCTCATCATCACTACTACTACAGCAGCTTTGATCATAATGTTATCGTATTGTCCCTACCATTAGGTATAATATTGACAAAGATCTTGCATCCATATATCTGTATCTTTTGACATCCAATATTGCTTTTCATGGTTGCAGCAATGGTCTTCTGTGTTGGACCATTTAGTGACACACCTACAGTAATTACAATAATTACAGAAATTGTTGTGACAAATAGATTTGTGTAACTGACAGCATTTGCAGTCCCATTCTGACACCATTGATATTAATGAAGTTGCATTTATTATCTAACAAAAACTGAGAGTTAACGTCAGTCAATCTATGGACTATGGGACTAAACACACTTTTTCCCGGTAGTGCATTTTCATTCCTTTCCACTTTGCACAACCCTGACCCCTCCCCCATCCCAATACAATGTTCACCACAGAACTGACGTAGTTGTGAAAGCAACCATGGTACATTTGCTGCTCAACATTGTATTAGGGGTGGAGAGGGGAAATCAAACTGCAGCAATAGAAAAAATGCATTTGCCCCATATATTTGCCCATACATTTTGTCTAGGATTGTAGTCTCTAATACAGGCCTTCTTATGTTCATCACAAAAACTCTTTCACACAAGAGAATATTAGTGATGAGCCTTTAAAAGAATACCTTCGTTTAAAGCTACAATCAAACACAGCTTGTTTCTTACCCTGTTCTCTTGTGATCTTTTCCAAGTGTTTCAACGCCTCAATCTGAAGTGAAAGAAACAAGCATTCACCTTCATTGTTTAAGATAACCACCATCACTGCTAGATGACCATCAAAATTTATATAGATCAATGTCTAACAAATTTATACCAATCACACCTTCAAATTGCTAAAGTAAAGAGAAGCACACTAGAATTACCTGACAAGCTTCAGTATCTTTGTTTTCTTTCATGTATTCTGAAATGACATTACTGGTAATGAGTTTAAATATTGATATCAAACTTTGAATTATTACAAATCACAGTCTTATAGAGAAAAAAAATGTATTTGTCATGGACAAGTTGGATGTAAAAGAGTTGACTTAATTCTTAATTCACATACTAATTTTAAAATCTGTGGCTTTGCAAATGCTATTATGTCTAAAACAAAAACAATATTATCTAAACAAATGAATGCAGGGGACATATTTTCCCAACTCTAAATTAACTGACTCATTTAAAAATAACCCAATTACATGTGAAACTGTTTCAGAGTAAAAACTTCAATGACCATGCACAAATCAAAATGCCGTTAACATGCACAAGACACTCATAAATATGACCAAGATCACAGAAGACATTTTAACTTACGTAAAACACCAGCAACACCTTTGTCTTTAGGAACAGGTTTGATAGATACTGAGAAATTATAATAAAATGATGTTCTGTGAGTTACTAGGTTATCAATGATGGCAAATATTATCGTACATTGTAGAATAGCAAATACAAGTCAGACTAAAAGAGAAAAGGAAAAGTAAAGGGTGCAAAAATAAATATATATAAATTAATGGACATTTACCTTTCTTCTTATTTGCAGATCCTATATAAAAAACAAATTATATACAAATCATCAAACAAGAATAAATAGTTCTTAAATAAAAGTACACTACATTTCATCAATAAAGTGCTGACCACAAACAGTGTACATTAACTGCAACCATCACAAATAACACCCTTAAATACTTCATTCACTGAACTAACCTGTCTTCTTGGCTGATCCTGATTCAATCTTAGGTGCTTTATCTTGAAGAGCTATACATGACTTGACGTAAGGTAGATCTAATAGTTCTCTGGTAGACCAAAGAGAAAATCAATTATTAAGTGAGTTGCGTTACATCTTGGGTTGATAGAAAGATTGAGTGATTGGTTCATTTGTTGATTGAATAAGTGATACAGTGATTTGTGATAGATTGTGGGATCAATTAAACTATGATTGATTGATTGATTAGTTGGTAATTTATTAGTTCAATGGTTGATTGGTTTGTTATACATTGGTTTGGATGCATGAACTACTGGCCATGCCAGTTGGTTGTTTTGTTGGTGGATAATTTGATTATTGACTGACTGAGTGATTGACTGAATGGATAGTTATTTTATTGATAAATATTAATGATCAATATGACTTCTGATGATTTGAAGTTTCAGCTTACTTTGCTGAAGGTCTTTGCTGAAAGTTCCTTCTCAACAAGGTACGAATTAGCTGACATAGATCACTGGAGTAGTTTTGCTGTTGACGCGATAATTGAGAGTTAACAGTAACTTAAGTGACAATCTGATAAATCAGATTGATAATCTGACAATCTTTTAATTAATTAAAATAATTAAAAAGTCATAGCACCCTACACATGTCATCTTGTTTTAATGTTTCCTAGTTAAGAGAGTGCACACAGGCAGAAATGGGACATGAGGGAATTGTTCTGGTGATATTTTGACAGTACCTTGTTTTTCACTTGTTCTAATGTTTCCTCTAGGATTTGTGGTGATTGCTTGATTTGGAATAGTACTGCTGACATTTGGGCTGACTGCAACAATTGAATACATTAACAATTATTTTAACTAATTCAAATTTAGTATGATCACAGCTCTAGCTATTAGTTGATTTGCAAATAACTAACCTAAAGCTGTCTTATACATATTCTCACCTCACAACAATAATTACAGTATGTAATTACACTCATTGAGGGTCCTCCAATATCAATAGCAACAACTCATAAAATAACAAATTAATACTGCAACTATAAACTGTAAAATGTTTTATTCAAGATAGTAGCAGCTAGTTTGTAATAACAACAACAACATCCAAACAAAAATAGCAATTGGAATTAAAAAAACAACAACAAAAGATACAAACTGTAATTTACAATCAAACTTAATGTCTAGTATATAATATGAAAAAGTATAAGATACAAAGAAGACATTTATGAATGCTATATCTTACATCCATAAATCCACATGTCGCCATTTCAAGAAATATACACCCTAACGACCAAACATCACTTCTCTCATCATATCTGATTTCAGTTAAGAATTATAAGGTACTACTTCTTCTTTTAATATAAGAGGCAACTTGATCAAATGTAATGTAATGACAAGCTAGTTAGTATAAGGCTGTGCAGTAACATCAACCTTCCTTCCCCTCCCTAGAAAGGCATGATACTCGCACAGGCTAGTAATGACATGTTATTGTTATTATAATGAATAAGGATACGGTCTTTCCAAAACCTCAGGTGCCATCCAGTTCATTGTTCCTAAAAGTAAAATAAAGTTGTCTAATCACAGAAATGTCTCAGTTTGTTCGATCTCTGCATAGTTCCTGGGGCTGCACCTCACACCTTTGTTCTTCTCTTGAGTCCCTGGTTAATACTTTATTAGTGCGGAGAGATTCAAAGCCTAATATATTTTATATTTTATTTAGCAATAATTTATTGTATCTTGTTTATTAATATATAGAATGCATTGGTAGTTGCTTACCAACTGTAGTTCTTGTCCTTGTTCTTTCATCATCCATAATAGTTGCAACACCAAAATCACCTGATAACAGTACACAATTTTATATATTCAAAAACTCAATCATGAAATACAATTCAGAGTGATGGACTTTATTAAATTGAAGTCAATTTGTTATCATAATTTACAACATTAGCCTCACCAATAATAACATCTCCATTTTCTTCCATGAAAATATTACTGGGCTTTAAATCTCTGCAATATCAAATAAACAAAGTTGGACTTCAATGGGATTCAAACTCACAACCTTTGCATTGTTGGTGCAATGCTTTACCAACTGAGCTATGAAGCCAGTCATATGTTTGGTGAGCTCAGGTCATTTAGAAATAACTGTAGCTACCCATGGAACCTTGTATGAACTCACATCAGTAGTGCCCAAACAGAGCATCTCTAAAGAGTGAAATTATCCCTTTGTAGAGACCTTATATGCAAATAACGATGAAGAAGACAAGTAAGAAAATAAGTTCACTGAGAGGAGTACTGACCATAATGGTCAATGGCTCCATAAAACCATTCAACACTCAGTTGCAAAATTGTTGGGACATAGAGTGACAGTTTTCTCTGCTCCCTATTGAAACGTCTTCTTTTTTATGTATACACCGTTTTCATCCACTTCAAATCCCCCCTCCTCCGATTCAATGTTGCATTGGCGTTGTTGTGACATCGAGGCTAACAACATTGCCGAGGGGGGAGGGGCTAGAGTTGGAGAACAATACTGAGTGGTTTACTTCTAAATTAATATTATGTGTAGTGTCCCAACTAATTTTGCAACTGAGTGTAGGCTCACCATGAAGGTGCCCCTAACTTACAACAGCTAGCACAAGAAAATCAACAGCTTGACATGCAAAGTTTCTTTACCTGTGAATGACTTGTTTGTCATGTACAAACACCAGGGCTGATATCATTTGACCAAACCATTTCTTTAGAACCTGGAAATTCATGATAAAAATAAAATACTTTCAATCACACATATATCATCATACATACAATGAAGCAAAGCAACGCAAATGGGACAAATATAGTAATAATTACATTAGTTAATAACTAACAGAACAAAAGCAAGGGAACAACTTATCTAAACAATTAGCTTGTTTTAAGTTCTTCAATATTACTGACAATATATTTTTATAAGCCTTGATTGTATGTTAAAATAACAAAACAGTCCAGGAAAATCCTCCAAACTATGCAGTATTTCTAACATGAGGGATAACTTAAAAGCGAATTTAAAAAAACTTACTATTTCACCAATTGCTTCACTTTTTGACCTTCTCTGTTTTAAAGCTTTATCAAGATCACCTAGCAAAAAGATGAGTGCATGCAGAGTTGATATTATGAAGATAACATAATGATTTAAGAATATAAAGCAGACAATGAAAAACATATAAAATATATATTCATTGGCAAATTAGACACTGTAAAGGGACCATGGTGACACTGACATTTCGGACATTAGTACTTCATTAGAGGAAGAACAAAGTCTGATCATAAATACTCACCTAGTTTATAATATTTCATCACAATACACACAAACATGGCTGACTCCTGGAGAATAAAAAACATGGTAATAGCTGGATAAACAGTTGCTAACGACAACTTTTAAATTAAAATGATAAGGTTCCAAATTGGAATGTTCAGAAAATTGGACAACGCCACCATCAACATGACTTTTGGAGGTCAGAATATTATTGAAGTTGTCATGTTTTTGATGACCAAATTATTAAAAAAATAAGGTTGCTACAATCTTGGACAAAACTACTTGGTACATTAAGGAAAACAAACACTTTTTATACAAGTCATGTGTTTTTAAAACTCTCTTCCCCACCCCTCTCTAGACAATGTTGATATTGATAGATGTGTTGACCTGTGGCAATCATTTCATCATGAAATCAACATTGTTTTGGTGGGGAGAGCTAGTAGGAGAGGGAAAAAACTACAGTGATTTAATAAATTAAAACAGAAAATGTATGAAGTGATTTGTCCAAACTGCAGTTCTAGACAAAATTTCATAAAATATATATCATAACTCTAATAGTGCCAAGTACATCTAAATCTGTATACCTCTTTGTCCCATGTAACAAAGAATTCTTTATAACCACAGGTATATGGATGCTTAAGCTCCTGAAGGGCCATCGCCTAGAACACAAAATTTAAAAAACCTATATCCAAATGGTGAAAAACATGAGATGTTTCCAACAAGAATTTTAACTTGGGAGGATTAGCTGCCATGGTTACACAATAGGGATGCATGATTGTTAATAAATAATAAACAATAAAATGAAAAAGTCGTGAAGTCTATAGACCACTTCACGTTAACGTCCGCCATTTTGAATTGGGGCAAAGTCGGAAAAATTCTTAAGAAATTGTCATCACTTTGATTTCTTCTAACTCCGTTCATTCGAGCTCAATATTCAAATTTTTTTTGTTTTTGAAAAGATATTAACTTCCTTATATTTGTGCTAAAACTTGGTTGACATACCATAGTCATTTGATAAAGAAAATTGAGATTTTTGTTCTCCAAACAAAATGATCGGCAAACGATCGGCGCGCGTAGATCAAAATATTTAGAAAACTTACCGGCTCGTAAAAAATAGTTCCAATTCCTGGATAGGGCTCATTTTCCATCAGTTAACGGATATGTAAAATTGTTATTATTTCAAGTTAAAACTGTAAAAATGGAGCTTGAACGAGCGGAGATATTGAGCATCAAAGTGATGACAATCTCTTAAGAAATTTCCCGACTTTGCCCCAATTCAAAATGGCGGACGTTAACATGAAGTGGTCTATTACTAGGAGGAGTGGGTGACTGCATGGCTGCAACTGATATGATCAATCCAAATTCAGAAAATATCTAGTAAATGTTGACCTAACCCTAACCCTACAAGCAAAAAAGAGAGCAAGCTACATGCATGCACCAAGACTGAATTATAAACAAAATCACATCTCCCAAAAAAGTTTATGTTTAAAAAAACTTCTCATCCCCTCCTTGAATAACAATGTCAAATAAATTCTAAATTTAGTATGCCCCCTCTCCCCTGTCATAAATTTCTTGAATGCAGCTTTGATAGCAAACCTCTTTGAATGCTTTGTTGGCTTCAGTCTCATCATTGCATTCAACCTAGAAAACAAAATGGAAAAATAATGAAAACAGCATTTATTCATATTTTATACATTGGGTATGATTTAAATCATGAGGGAGGGAAAATATATTAAATTTGTTTGTCGGCTTATTAAGTTATAATACCTGATGTAAACAGCTGTTTTACTTGACATGCTCCAAAAGCGGCACAAAAATATTCTGCAATTTATTTATTTATCTATTTTTTCTACAAGAGCGTGATAAAAATATCAATTTTCCTTTTCGGCAAGTTTTGCACATTTGAAGTTGTCAGACTACTGTCAGATCCAAGTCTCCTCGAAATAATTAGCACAGGTAGCCCGAATAATCATCTTCACTGCAAGCTCAATATCCATAATGGCATCTACTCACCTTAAAATATCTCACAACTAAAACTCATTTTATTATTTAAAATTCTTGATATCTATTTTGATCTTTCAAAACAATGATTTTTTTTAAAAGATGAATGCGAACATAATTTTACAAGAGTAAAATTCTGCATTCAGTGATCCTTGGCCTTATGTCAGTCACTTCTCTCGTAAACGTAAAATCTGGTAATTGCAACTTAAATATTGGATTAAAAAAATCAGGTTTAGAGTATCAAGCTAAGAATGCTTATTTTAAACTTTACCAAAAGAATAGTCTCTTGAGAAATTTTGATCGCTCTCATAGAAAAAAGAAAGATAAATGATCAAGTCCTTTGAATAATTTGTTTGTTTACTGTTCGTCCGTTCGTGTAGCGCGCGCTATCGAAAATCGCACCATAAAACAATTATTACCAATAAAATATGCATTGTATCTCACAGTTTATAACAATAACACAAAGCCTTAGCCCCAAAAATGCAGTATTATGAGTTATTAAGTCTTCTAGATATGAAATAGGAAACCTTGAAGATTTTGTAACTCTGTAAACAGACTTCTCAAGTGGCAGCCACCGATCGTCCTAACGACGATAACTCCAGCTAAACCTAAGCTTACATAATATATTAATTAGTTTCTAATGCTATGGTTATAGCATGTCTTCTGTTATTATCGTATGTTAAGGACGATATAAGTGGATTTATAATGTTTAGAAGTAAAGTCTGTACCTTCTTAAGAACGTATTTCTTCTTATCGAGTTTATGTTCTACAAGAAACACAGCTCCTTGGGCTCCTTTGCCAAGTCTTTGGTGTAGCTAAGAAACAAATCGAAATTGTTACATACATTTTGGACATCACACAGTTATAAGGTAATTGAAAGTACCTTGTAATTTTCCATTTTGACTTGCTGAACTCCACAGTTATGCACTGTGCTGCTGTCACTATTGACAATTAATTTATGCAGACAATCATGTCATTCATTAATCGATCACACTGCATATGTAATCATTAACCTACATTGACAGCGGGATTTATCACAGGCCTGATTTATATGATGTTCCTTTTTTTTTAAATACATTAACAAGTTATCAGGTGTTGAAAATAATTTATCGCATTCTTAATGGAAATAATCATCATGATATTTTTTTCATGACCAAGAGATTTCCCCTGGGAAAACTACAATAATCCAAAATCTTTTTACAGCCTTGTAATGCCAGATCACGCACTCAGTAAAAAGACGTCAACCAGCCAAACTAGTGCTTTTATGCACGCAAGTGGAATTTGTACTTTTCAATAAGTATTTTTCGCAAAATCATCCGTTGACTTTGCATCGATCAATATGATAACCGAAATCAATCGAGCCTTTTAAAATGAATAAATTGAACGAGGAAACGGATAACTGAATAAATGATAAATCAATTAATCATTTACTTTTCTGGATAAATCAATCATGCAATCAATCAGTCAGTCAGTCAACCATATGCAATCAATCAATGAATGATGGATCAGTCTGTCTGTCTGTCTGTCTGCACTATGCCAGTTCAATCAATCAATCAATCAAGATGTAAGAACTAGTAATAAATACTAGATAGGACTGCGTCGGTGTTTTTAGAGAAACAGTTGTAAAAGTGATAATAAGTTGTACACCGTTGAGTGATTAATCAATCAACAAATGCTACAGCGATGAAGAGTTTCCAGTAATGTGTCTTTGCTTGAAATCTCCGTGTGATCATCTAGACGCCAGTGAGAGTTATGATAGGGATATATTAGTTCAAACAAACAGTCAGTCTTACATTTAATCCGTGGCAAAGTGCCCTAGACATGCCATAGCACATATCTCAACATCTAAAATAATCAAAGATTCGAGTATTTCTGTTGTTATAAGTTCATCAGAAATAACCAATTCTATATTTTGTCTTGCAACACAATTTGATGCATACTACAACCAAATATTTTTTCCAATAGCCAGTTTATTTATTCATCTATTCATATCATCCATTAAATAAATCGGAAGTGTTTTTTCAATGACGTCACGTCCGCTAGACATCAGTGCCCCGCGTGTATCGTGACTTGGAAGCCACTATGAAAAGGATTTTCCGAAATTTGTCGTCACTTTTGTTGGCTAGCCTTTTTCCTGTTTGATTCACAACCATTTGTCATGATATTAATTGTGTTATATTTAATACTGGTAAGTTATTTGGTGTTATTTATGGTAATTTTATGAATATTTATAAGTGCAAATGTGTAGTCATGCTTGCTAGGTTTGACGTATGAGCAATGTACTGCTTACAGAGAAAGATGTGACATTGTAGGATTCAGTTTCAAAGATAGTGATTCAAGCACATCGTTTTATAGATCAGTCTACTAATTTAACCGTTTTATGTTGTCTTTAACAGTGAATTTACATCATCATGGAAGACATTGAAGATATCATTGAGGTAAGTTTATAAATATCTAGTTAATCAACGTTTTGTTTTGTTTCACCATCGTGTCATTTTGTGTTCGATTTCGTGTGTTTGCCTTTATTTTGAATGATTCAAAGACCTTTTTATTTTAGTGTGTGATCAAAAGACACGCCAAAATTTGATTCATAATACATGACGTCGATAATTCATAACAATGTGGCATGATCAAGCACATGACATAAATAGTGCCTCCATATGTATAGATTTTCAATTATCATGATAATGCTGGCTTGTCACCATATATACAGAACTGCGTCTGGTACAACTAATTGTTTAGTGACGTTAATTTTGATATCAAATTCGAAGATGACTACTAATTGTAATATAACGGTTTTTTTTCAATGTAATGATTGTTGATGAATTTTTATGATTATTGATTATGGCTGCTTGTCACCATATATATAGAACTGCGTCTGGTACAACTAATTGTTTAGTGACGTTAATTTTGATCTCAAATTCGAAGATGACTACTAATTGTAATATAACGGTTTTTTTTTCAATGTAATGATTGTTGATGAATTTTAATGATTGCTGATGAATTTTAATGATTGATGAATTGTTTATGGATTAATCATTGAATTTGCCAATCATTATTATTCAAAAATCTGCAATGGTATTCCTGTCAATAATAAATATCAATCACAATTGAAACCATCTTGAAATATTTTTCATATTATGATTATTGTTATTTCACAGTAATGTTGTTTTTTTATTAGGGTGTCTTGGAACATCCCATAGAGGAAAAAGAGTCAAAAGGCTGGATTAAGAAATCCTTTTCTAAGAAATGGAAAAAAGGATTCTATGTACTACGAAAATACTGTTCCACAGAACAAGCATTTATACAGTGGTACGACAAAGAAGAAAACTGGAGAAACAGCATTCCAAAGGGAACACTAGAACTGTTTACTCAATATCGAGTTATAAAACACAATGATATGAAAGGACGGCATTACGTATTTGAAGTGAATAATGATAGTGATACGTACATCCTTGCTGCAGAGTCTGAAACTGTCATGGATTTGTGGGTTATGCAGCTGCAAATGCAAACACGGCTTAATCCTAGGGTAGAAGGTAATTAAAACTTAATCTTTCCAAATTAAATTATGATTAAACCATGTTATTAACATCTCAATGTATTTACATATAGCTTCAAAGCTAATTTGGGAGACTGATTAGAGAAAGAGATTAGGGAATAAACTTGCTAGACATTTGCTTATAAGTAACATAGATTGCAGTTCTAACTGACAAGTGTACATTCGCTTGCCTCACAGGTAAAACATATCGCATCAAAGGCAGTGGCAGCAAACAGATGCAAAGAATTGGAGCAAAAGACCAAAACTGTTTACTTCATATATCAAAATGGGGAGTTACACTTGCCCTTGAACGAACAAGAGCAGTCTTAGCACAATGGCCTTTGACAACTATTCGTAACTATGAATCTATGGATCGTGGCGAGTTCAGTTTTGAAGCTGGCAGAAGGTCACCAATGGGTGAAGGAAAGTATACATTTTACACTTTACAAGGAGAAGATAATAGGATATTTGATACTATTGACAAATATGCAAGTCAAAGGTTAAACGCACATAGGGGAACTGCTCACCTTGTTGCTAACAGTGAAGAAGAAATGTCTAGAGCTTATGACCAACTCAGATTTAGTGTCTTAAACTTTAATACAGGTATGGTGGATCAATGAATGAGGAATTATAACATTTTTTTTGTATTGTAAAGTTTCTTAAAAACATTCCACTGACTGTTATTTCTGTTTCCATGCCAACATAATAAACTGGGTTACTAAAAGCAGATGTTAGGGAGACCTACTTTCTTTTGTTTATGTTTACTTGTTTTGGTCATCAAACCTAATTCACTCACTCACTCACGCACTTACTCACTCACTCTCTCACTCACTCACTCACTCATTCACACACTAACTTACTTACTCACTCACTCACTTACTCACTCACTTACTTACTCCCTCACTTACTCACTCACTCACTTACTCACTCACTTACTTACTCACTTACTCACTCACTCACTCGCTCACTCACTCTCTCACTCACTTACTCACTCACTCTCTCACTCACTCACTCACTCACTCATTCACACATTCACTTACTTACTCATTTACTCACTCACTCACTTACTCCCTCACTTACTCACTCCCTCACTTACTCACTCCCTCACTCACTTACTCACTTACTCACTCACTCACTTACTTACTCACTTACTCACTCACTCTCTCACTTACTCACTCACTTACTCACTCACTTACTCACTCACTCACTTACTCACTCACCTACTCACTCACTTACTCATTTACTCACTAACTCACTCACTCCCTCACTCACTTACTCACTCACTTACTCACTGACTTGCTTGCTTGCTTGCTTGCTTGCTTGCTTGCTTGCTTGCTTGCTTGCTTGCTTGCTTGCTTGCTTGCTTGCTTGCTTGCTTGCTTGCTTGCTTGCTTGCTTGCTTGCTTGCTTGCTTGCTTGCTTGCTTGCTTGCTTGCTTGCTTGCTTGCTTGCTTGCTTGCTTGCTTGCTTGCTTGCTTGCTTGCTTGCTTGCTTGCTTGCTTGCTTGCTTGCTTGCTTGCTTGCTTGCTTGCTTGCTTGCTTGCTTGCTTGCTTGCTTGCTTGCTTGCTTGCTTGCTTGCTTGCTTGCTTGCTTGCTTGCTTGCTTGCTTGCTTGCTTGCTTGCTTGCTTGCTTGCTTGCTTGCTTGCTTGCTTGCTTGCTTGCTTGCTTGCTTGCTTGCTTGCTTGCTTGCTTGCTTGCTTGCTTGCTTATTTACTTACTTCACATACTTCACTTTTGAAAATATTATGCACACAAGTTTTACTGGAAAGTGAGGGAATGCAGCCACCACCCCCTACCCTAATTCCACCCACCCTTGGATTTCCTTGTTGAAAAGTTAAAAAAAGTCAAAACAACTGATGCTTCTCTAACCAATATCTTAGGTTGGTTTATAGCTAAATATCATTTGAATTTCCTCACATGACAGGTCCATTAGATGATGATCCTAATGCTCATTCTACTCCGAGACCCATCAACAATCCACCAGGTAAAATAACAATACAACTAATTTTCAGAATGAAATGAAGTTTTTATGACTGCTCTTGAATAGAAACAGAGAAAAAAAAACAGCAAATCTCAAATTTAACTCCCATTACCACACAAATGAAAACTAACCAATCATTCATTTTTATGTAATTTTCATCCTATAAGTACCTATTATTATCATTACAAGTCATCTGACATGATTATATAAGTTTGTAAAAACATCAGTATGAATTGGCAGGATTAGACGAAGTTAAAATGTGGTTGGGTGAACTTCAGAGTTTTGATTGAGGTGAGCATAAACAACAAATGGCGATGGGCATTCAAATGGTCACTTTCACAGAAAATTGCAGTTGCTGCAATTTTCTTTTTCCTATGTCAAATAGACCTTGCCCGCATTTGCTCAACTGGCCACAAATCAATAGATTTACACCAAGAGAGGAGGTGTATAAAACAGTGAGAATGTATGGATTTATACACTCCTCCTTGTTGCAATTCCATGGTTTTGTGGCCAGTCAAGCAAATGTGTGGGAGATCTATTGCCACATGTTTTTTTTTTTAAATATTGATTGATAGAAAAGACATTGATCACTAACTATGTACTTTTAAAAAGCTGTTCTGACAATCCCTTGCTCATGTTAACTTATAATTTTCAGATCCAGATAGTTACTCTCATATTGGACGATCTGACAGTATCGGTAGTGGTAGACTGAGTATTGGTAGCTTTTCTACGTCAGTGCCAGACCGTGAAGGCTATGACAGCATAGATCAACGTCATTCTAGTTTTGGGTCAAGAAGTGATGCATACCCAATCAGTGCTGGTGGTAATTATGACTGTCTAGACCATGCCCGCTCTCAAATCAGTTTAAGTGTTAAAGAAGGTCATGGTGGTTTTGGACGACTTAACAGATCACCCAGTGGATACAGTCATATAGCATCGGTAAGGTGATGAATGGTGATGACAACAACATTGATGATCATGTTGATGATCATGATAAAGATTGAGTTATAATGATGTTGATAATTATGAGAGTCATGATGATGACAGTAGTGATAATTATGAAGATGTAAATGTGATAATTATTAAAAATAATGGTGGTGGTGATGATGTCTAAGAGATTTACAATGTTAAAAAAATCATTATCATCGCCACTGTAGAAAATCTTCCAGTGAAACTTTGTGCTTCAACATACATGTACATGACTTTGAAGGAAATCCTTGTTTTATGTTTCAGAGTTTTCGTGAGATGCCAGATTACCCCAGAAAAGATTCTCGAGGTTTATGTCCTCTAGAGGCATCCCCAGAGAGTGACAGAGTATTTAGTGATGGTGTAGCATCACCTGCTTCAGATAATCCCCTAGAAATGAGTGGAGAGTTCAGTCCTTTGCAAGATGCAGCAATTAGTTCATCCACATTGATGGCAGAAAACCCACCCCCATTACCTGCAAGATCCAAGAAAAAGATTGATAACCCTCTAGTTGAAATGCTACCACCTTTGGTGACACTTCCACCACGTAAAGAGTGGCCACCACCACCACCTCCAGAAGATAACAAACCAAAAGGGGATGCTAGAGGAAAGACTTTACCATTATTTGGTAGAAAGAAATTTGAATTGACTGAACCATCGGTTGAAAATAGTCTGTACTGCAAGACCAGTATCTCACCCAATTTTATTTACTTGAATTCAGCTCATTCAAAGAGTGTTGAAGTGTTGTCCACATTATATGCAACTGTTGATAAATCAAAAAAAAAGAAGAATAGAGATGTGGCAGAGAAACGTCGCAAGGAATATGAAGCTGCAAAACAAAGACGTAAGAGCCGTAGCCATGAAAGCCTTGCTGGATCTCCAAGATTGAACTCTTTTTCATTCACACCGTTCAGTTTCAAAGGACTGGCTGCAATGGATTCCAGTTCAGAAGAAGACTCAAAGAAAAATGATTTTGAAAAAGCTTTTGTTTCAGCCCAGGCACCAAGGGCAGAAAGAATATCAATGGCTTTCAAAGGTACCCTGGAGAGAGACAAAACCAGCAACAAAGCTGAGTTCACTAAAATAAATGATACAGAGAAACCTTCGTCTGTTCCATCAACAAAAGACATGGAGGCTTTGCAAAGAGCTATTTCTAATTCGCCAAGGTTTGGATCCAAGAAAAAGAATAATGGTATTGATGATTCATCAGCTGCTTAAAGTACATGTAACTGCACAAAACACAGATCATATCTAGTCTTGTAATTATTGCTTTTTGGGGATAGTAGCAATTTTGATAGTGTTCATTTTGGGGCCATCTCTAGGACTTAAAACATGTTGTTTATGGAGAGAGGCAATGAATACCCAGTGCAAACAGTCACTTTGTTTGGTCCTCTAGTCCCTGCCCTGTTGAATAGAGATGAAGAAGCACGAAACAGCTGCACTCTTTGTTCTCTGGTAACTTAGACAACCAAGTTACTCCAGACAAGGTTAACCAAGCACAGTTAACCAAGACAACTAGGGTGTAACTTCATGTAAACACAATGTAAAGTTGTCTCAGTTGATTGAGAACGTGGAAAGTCCCTAAAGACAATATCAAGTATGGTAGTAATTAGTTACTAGATTGAAATTTTTCTTAAAGATTTGAAATATAGGGTTTGAAATATTAGTCAAGATCATTTTATTTGAAGAAGTCTTAGGGCCTTACCATTACTTTGGGTATCAGGACTGTTGCACTTCTCTTAAATTATTATCCTTGTTTAAATTATTAATATACATATAAATATACAAGTCAAGATCCCTTTCATTTTTTTTATTTTTTTTTTTAATAATTTTTAATAAGATCCCTTTCATTTGCATCTTTTCGCAATTGTTTCGCAATATCTTCAGTTAGTTTTTATGTTATCATGACTCATATAGAGTGCACACACTAACAGTGGTCACTATTAAGCAAACAATAGAATTAGCATAAAATAGCACTATTCAGTGGTATTAATATTGCACACTTTTAGTGTGTGCACTCTAGTAATCCAATATAGAAGTCATGTCAGATTTCGCTTTCAGTCATAGTAAGATATCGAGGTTTTTTGAGTTAGAAACACAGCTGATGAAAACTGATAGTGAAACTGAAAAATCAACCTACAACTCGCAACGTTTCTAACCGAAAAACAATATCTTAGTAAGGCAATATGTTGCCAAATAAGGAATTGAATCAACATGCCGTATTGCCAAATGCTCCCTAAAACTTAAATACTTATACTAGTGTATTAGTTTTAGGCCTTTTCAAATAACATTAAAAAAATTAAGTATTTTAGCACAAAATCTCTAAAACAAACAGCATAATTTGATCATTTTTATTTGAGTTAGACAAATCATTTTCATTTCTTTACTGGGATGATGGTAGCTGTGCTATCCCAGGAATGTTGAAGAGGAGGGTGTAGTGCTTTTTATGAAAACAAGACCATTGAGGGGAGCCGGGGGGTCTGATGGGTGGCAATGAAGAACCCCAAGCCCCCTAACCCACTGCTCCAACCACCCTGTGTCACTGAACATAGCTTTATATTATACCAACATTATGCTATGAAAAATGATGTTCAATTGATTAGACAGAATTTTGATTTTAGCATTTTTTTTTATTCTTGAAAATATCAATCTAGTTTTTTGATTGTGAATAGAATAAAGGATTATCTGTAAAAAAAACATCTCATTACTTTGCATAATATAGTATATATCATTTGTCTACATTTACAATATTAGTTCATTAATCTCTGTTTTTCTTATTTTCTATAGTACATAAATCTACTGACAATTTCCAAAAGTCTATGAAATCACTCTTAAAACACCAGTGGAATATATATATTACTGTGTAAAAATGCAGAACAATATTTCTAACATGTGTACAATAGTCTTAGCTAAATTCTTTTGTAGATGCTGGTTGTTAATTGGAAGGGGGAGAGGGGGGAGGACTCGCAATCTCCCATTTTCTCTAACACCATTTTTGGAAATAAGTGTATTGACAATTTTCCAATTAATTTGTGATGGTGCTTAAGAACACACTTATACACATCATTTTTACACCTACTAAATATTAATACTAATAGATAATATATCTGTGAAAGCTAACTTTACTATCTATTAAGGTAGTACCGGACCCTTGCTACTGCGCATTCAGCGCGCGCACGTGGATCTGAATAAAATTTCCTGCACAGCTAAATTGAAACGGTACGTTAAATGCAAAATTTGGCCATTTGCGGACTTTTCACTCAAAATGAACTTTGAAACGCTTCATATGGACCTAAATGGAAATTAGTGTCCATGCTTTCCCCGCCAAAACATCGAAATTACAACAATTTTCATGCATTTTTTAGCTTATAGCTTCAAAAGTAACATGGGGACCCCCATTTTTTTTCTTTTTCATTCGATTCTGCATATTTTATTCTTTAGATAAAGAGAGAAAAAAAGAAGTTCATTTATTTCATTCCGCACGAACATATAATTTGCCCGAATACAAGGAATATTGCTTTCTACAATTTATTTTTTACACTACTTATAAAATATTGGAAGAATTTTTTAATTTTGATATGTTTTCTAAATGCACAACCTATATTTTGGAACAGGTTTTTGCTTTTCTTCTATAAATGGATGGGAGTGATTTGAATTTATTGATTGAGATAGATTTTCTGTAAAAACGCACGAAAACCAATACGGTGACCACATAATTTTTTTCCAGTATTTGAATGCCCTAACAATAATCTTCAAATGACAGAATTAAAAAAAAAAACATTGACGATTTTTGAAGATCCGGTACTACCTTAAGAACTGATTTCAGTTCAATTTTGTTGTAAATTGTTATCAGTGAGCATAGTTCAGTGAGAGATTTGTTCCAAAATGTAAGCATTTTCCTTCATGTTTCTTCTTTTATACCATTTGTCCCTTCATTACTCATGATATCATAGATTTTATTCATTCTCTCTAGTTCTGGTAATTTGAATATTATATAAATGATGTATGAAAAGTGCTTCTCACATTGTTTGTTTATTTTTCTGTGGTTGAGTAGCAATTTTCATTAGTTCAAATCTATTGTGCTCATCATTCCTATAATATTTATTTCTTTTTCCGTGGTTTTGTTGGTTTTGGTCCAGGTAGTTTGGGTTTGGAAGGTCGCTGTTGTGGTTGGTTGTCTGGATCTTCGTAAATATCTTCTACATATTCAGGGGGTGCAGATGGAGATCTTGCAGGCCTGGCCACAACATTCTTTTTGTTTTCTTCATCGATGCTATCATAAGTATCACTTTCGTCAATTGTATCAACAGAACATCTTCGTCTACCTGCAATGTTCACTGGATTTATTTTGTTCAAATTCAAACCATCAGCAATAAGAGATGCTCTGAGGCTAGAAACCAGGTTTTGTTTGTTCCGTTCTTCTTCTGTATTGTTTGCTGTTCCAGTGGGTTTTGGAGTTGTTTGTTTGTTTGCAGCATCATTATCAATACTGGAGTAAAAATCCTGATCGTCAGCAGGAACTGAAGATGTGCTAAGACGACTATCTCGAATACTTGTAGTGTGGTCATAAGATCCAAAACTTGATACACGTGATATAGAACTACGATCATAACCTGCGGTCGAAGGTACTTTGGAGGGTGGTATGGGGAAGGATTTAGACTGTCTAAGGGGTATTTGGGGCCGATCTAAGGCACTGTATTCATCCTGTAATGTTGGACTACTAACAGGACTACCCATATGAGCAAGAACATTGTAGGTATCGCCTTCAACACTAGCTTGACGCTCAGGGCTGGTAAATGTATACCGTTTGTTAGGTGAACCTTGCTTGTAGTTGAGGCTGTCATAGGTATCGTCAGTAGGAGATGACCCTGATGCATGCTGCACTAGTTTATTGCCGCTAGACACATTATTGTCAATAGTGTTATACATATCCTCAGGGGGAGGAGGTGGTGCAACACGTGTTGGCTTGTTAGGGTTTAGTGTATCATAACCCTCTGTAGGAAATGCCTTGCTATCTGCTTGATGGATTAAAGTATCATAGCCTTCACCTGGTACTATATCTCTTGCAGAACTGACAGACTCGCGGTTCTTTACATGGCTGTAAGGAGAAGCATAGTCACTAATAGGTCCTGCACTTCTTCTTTGACTCAAGGTGGAGACGGGGTTTTGATCATAGTTAGGATGTATAGAATGAGCTGGAGTTATACCCTTTAATGGCGACGACATTAAATGATCATAGCTGTCTTCATGAGGTGACGATACTGGTATTGGTAAACCAATAGGCCGTGGTGGCGGTGGAGGTTGTGCAGTACCCCCAGCACGGGATTTAATGACATTATCAAGAACTTTATAGATTTCTTCATGTTGTGATGTGATGAATACAAACTTTCCTTCGCCAGTAGGTGCACGACGACCTGCTTCAAGGGAAAATTTTCCTTGTGAACTCATGTACCTTCGTAGGCAGGTAAATGGCCAGGCAACAATCTGACTACCATCTTGTGCCGAGACTAGCCGTATTTCTGTGTCTGCTATGAAGAGATGACAGTAGTCTGGAGCTCCAATCTTAGCCATGACAGAATCCTGTACTGGCTCAACTACAAATGACTTCACTGAAAATATATAAAGATAAATGATATGTATTAACAATAATCTATATCAATCATAAACAGCAATGATACCATAGTAACTATGGTGATATTAAAGAATAGCACTCACTGGCACACCAGGGGCCGCGGACAGGGAGAGGCTTTTTTCCCGAATTTTTTTTTATGTGTTGATAAAATAAAATAAAATGAATCATTCTTTAAGGGAGCGTTTCAATCAACCAAGTTTTCAGACGTAAATGAACATTGACAGTCTTCTGGTTAAAGCTGTGAAAAGAGAGGACTACTCAAGGGAGCTAAATCTTTTGGAGGAAAGTTACAAAGATGATGTAGATATTGGAGTTTTAAAGGGCCAATTAGAGATACTGCAAGCAATTCTGAAGGAAAGTGATGGTGTTGTATGTTTTGATGACATCTGGCAAAATGTCAAACAATTAGAAAGATCGGAGAGAGCGTTAATCAGCCAGATTGTTATAATATGCCAGCTGCTACTTGTAAATCCGTCAACCAGTGCATCAGGAGAGAGGTCATTCTCTGCAGCCCGACGTTTAAAGACATGGCTAACAACGTCAATGACACAGAAACGGTTCAATAATATCTCACTTCTACACATCCATAAGTTGAGAACGGACTCTTTGAATACAACAGCCGTCGCGATCAATTTTATTGAAAAGAATGACTATTGCAAAAGAAACTTTGGAACATTCAACCAACCCAGTGAATAAATGAGATTTTCAATACAAACTGAAATAGTTATTTTAGTTGTTTTTTAATAATGTACATTACTATGTTGAAATTTGAAGATCATCAGTAAAGTGATTTCTTGCAACACTTTTGTTGAAAACTGACTGTTGATTTCTAAGCTAAAATGCCC
This sequence comes from Diadumene lineata, assembly GCA_918843875.1. Lineage (NCBI taxonomy): Eukaryota > Metazoa > Cnidaria > Anthozoa > Actiniaria > Diadumenidae > Diadumene > Diadumene lineata. The sequence goes on along the minus strand of OU974075.1, from coordinate 15,811,486 downwards.
CTTAGAATGCTGGAAAACGCATCTAGGAATCTCAAAATAGCAAAATTTTCCGGTGGGGCATGCCCCCGGACCCCCCTAGTTTGCAACCGCCTTAGGCGGTTGTTAGTCCCCCCCCACACTTTTTTGGCTACTCCGCGGCCCCTGCACACAAGTCCAAGCAAAAAATTGAGATTAGAGGAGATTTAGAATGTGTTTTTCTTCGTTGTCCCTTAATGTCTTTATTTCTTACAAACATCAAATCAGAATTTTCCTCAAGATCTTGAGAAAATTCATGTGACCTTTGCATGCGATTATCTGAGCTTGATCACAGATCACTTTTTCTGTGAGGGGAGTGAAGAAATGTTACATTTCTCAAACATATTATTCAACAGTTTTCACTTTTTGAATTTCAATGTTATTAAAATGGTGTCTGTTGGATATTCATGAAGAATGCATGTCTAAGAGCAGTCTTGACAATAAGATGTCAAAGATAGAACAAGTAACTCTGATTTTGATTGTCCAAAACAAATGAATTATTATTATTATATATGAGAAAATAAAAAAATTAATTAATTAATTAATCACGCTATCATGAAAAGTAAAAAAATATTGTTTTGACGCAAATTAAGACATTCTAAAATCAACTTTTAACCTGGATATATAGTCATTGTTGACGTTGTCTAGTCAAGACAAAAGAGCAATAAAGTAAACAATGTGGATGTACAATATTAAGAACAAAATAGATAAGATATAGTTAGTATTACGAAAATCAGAACACGTAAGAAAACAACATACACGCTGGAAAATGAAATTAGTATCGGAAACTGCAATTCAGTAACTTGGAAATGCCACCACACACAAACACACTTCCGGTGACGAAGTTATGTCTTACAAATCAACATGCATGAAGAAGAGTTCGTTCAACTTGTTAATCAATAACTAACCTACATTCTCCTTCTCTAAAATCAATATCCACTTATTTAGATCATCCTCTGAATGCGCAGATAGCCTGAATACATGCTCTACCGTTTTAACATCAAAGACAAACTTTTTTTTTGCATCATGTACTTTGATTACTTCGTAGCCAGGGTGAAGTGCAAGGACGCCCTTTGCATCTTGTTTTCGCCAGTTCTTGTCCTTGTAATACTCGAGACATTTGGTACTACTAGTTGGAAAGTGCTTGAATACAAAGTAACGTTTCTTCCAGTCCTTTTTGACTTGGTCGTCAGCTGAGGAACACTTCTCCAAAGTACCCTGTTGTAATTACAAGTATATCATTGTCTTTATAAACAATGATTGCAACACATCACGTTCAAAGTAACAATCAAGCATTTACACTCAGTCGCTTGATATTCTATGAATTTAATCCTAAAGTTTTATCGACAATGTCAAAAGTGATAAATATGCAATGATAATCAATAGTGAGATTATATTAAACCCAAAGAATTACCTCGTGAAGTACTTTGACTTCCATATTATAGACCACGAACCACACGAAGCACGACCGACTTCCGCCACTTTGACTGATAGGGACTGGGGTCTACAATGCGAGATAAGGAGGGGAGCACTCGCCACCATGGCTAAGCGTATCATCAGAAAGATAGAAAGAAATGAAATAGGAAGGAGGGAAGAAAAAAATAAAAAAACTAAAAAAGCAAAGAAGATGCAAGTCATTTTTCAAAAAAAAGGATTGTATAGACTATAGTAGAATGAAAATGGAAAGAAATCATTTTTGCAAAAAAAACAAAAAAAACAAAAACAAAAAAAAAAAAAACACATACACTCCGGGAAAACAAATTCCATAAGTATCATATACAGGCTAGCAAAAAGCTGTATTTTAAGATTACGCAAACTTTTACTCTTATTTTTCAGCTAAGCCCGTGAAACAAAGCAGGGGAAGGGCCAAGGGGGCCGGTGACCCCTCCTTTTGGAAAAATTTTTTTTAGATCATCGTGTGTATTTTAAATTTTGATCGGTCATTTTGGGGGTTGTGCCCAGGAGAAGCTATTTACATATGAATTCGAGTTAGAACAATTGTAGGTCCCTTGACGCTGCGAGTCCAGAGTTTAGAGTTTTTTATAAACGTTGAACTTCACGTAGACAGTTGAAAATCTCCATTCATCTCTATTTCAACTGCAAGTTGATTTTCAGCTTTAAATAGTCCGTTTCAACAGCCTTAACCTCAATTATCAGCGAAAAATATTTAGAAATTCAACTGTCTTTTTCACATATATCCACATACAAACTCCACATTTCCACCGTGTGTATCAAAGAGAGTTCGAAACTGGACTATTTAATCCTTTTCATTCAAATATTGTAGTACATTTTCAATGAGTCGAAATACGAAGATAAATCCCCTCATCAATTGTCAAATATATAATGTGGCAGTTCCCTGAGAACTGAATCTCCCTTTCCAATAATTCATGCACACAGTCACTCATTGCGGCGATCTCAATCTGGACATCCTATTTACTGTCCCGCGCGCATCGCACCAAATAGACGACTTTCATTTGGTTGCAAAAGGATGGCGTGCATGTTGTGACGTCATGCATGATAATGAGGCTGTGATGGATAGCAAACTAACTTGTGTTTGTATTAGATAATACCCGAGCTTTACAAGACTTGCAAAGATCAATTTAATAAAATCATCCACCAGCCAATGAAACAAAATCATGATTTGATATCGAGATCAGATACAGCAAAACCTCAAATACGAAATCATATCAAACTGGCGAAATAACGATGTCTGCGTCGTTTTAATGTAGAATATATCTTTTTTAAACACATCTTTCACCGGTACAGAAAGTTTTGTATATAAATTAACGCCCTGCACTTGCTTGTGATCGTCACTTTGTATATACTTAATTAAATTGATAATAAAACTGCGGTTACAAATAATTTTTTTTTTTTTTTTTTTTTTTTTTTGTAAAATTAAAAAAAATTACCGTCGACAGAGAGGGTAGCCAAAGAAAAACGTTATAATGATAATAACCCATGAAAAAATAGAAAACTTTCACCAACAATATAATTTTATTACTCGCACAATTCCTTTCGGATTGTGAACCGATGAATCGTTTAAAATTAATGAATACAAGATATTCATTATAATTTTAATCAAAATATCATGGATGATTAATTCACAGTTGGTTACCTTAGTAACCAAATCAACAAATTCGATTATACGGCCCGCGTTACATATTACAATTGCTTTAAATGAAAGGCGTTTTAGACCATTTTTTCTATACATCGGTTATCAGAATAAAATCCCCAAAGGCGTTTTACAATACGTTTCATTAAATTGGTCATTTTACAGTCTGCTCATATTGCCGTAGGTTATAGAGGGTATTGTCTTTCTGTCGGCCCACTATTCCTTGCTAAATGGATTATTGTAATCTTAAAATCTCGTTTAGAGTGTTCAGTCCGGCAGAAAACTGAAATGTATTGGCGTTAGCCTTGATAACTGAAGTAGTTTTTAATCAACGTGGATCAGTCTTAAAGTATTGTCCACTACAGACAAAACGACGTACACCACTCGTACGATCTATGTATTAATCATTGTAGTATCAACTATATATGCTATATATGAATGGCTATTCATTTAATGGTAGGAACTGTCATAGTATATTATCGTCCCGACGCTAGGCAGGTGCTTCTAAAGTTAAGAGTACCTTTTCAGTATTTTACTGAAGTGGATGAGTTTTATGTCAATATTTCAATATCACCCTAGTATTAATGATTTCTATATTTGCATACATTGTCTTTTGGTTGTTGTAGTTCACACGCAATTCAGTTTGTCCTTCACCCAACTGCAGGGTAGAGAGATAAGATTAAGACATTCCTTGCGGAATTCTGCGCTGAAGAACGAGTAGATGAACGGATTGCATGAGCTATTGACTAGCATCAAATAATACGCTACATATGGGTAGACTTTGTGCACTTCGAATTCCTTAGGAATTGCATTTAGTATGTAATAAATGGTAAACGGTACAGAGCAAATCACATAGACTACTGTTAAAAGCAGTACAATCATGATTACCCCTGAAAGCTTCTTTGCGTTCCCCTGGTCGATGGTCTTTGTTTTATTTGCCCTTGCAGTCTTTAGCATGACGACTATGATAGTAACGTTGGTATAGACAACTATGACAAGAGGTATTACAAACGTAGCGAGAATGGTCAGTATATTGAGCGTAGATACTGTTATTCCTAAGTAATGTGTATAGTAGCATATAGACACTGTGTCTTGCAGACAAATATGATCTACATAGATTTGCTCCAAAAAGTAAAAGTCTGGAATTGTGAAGAGCAGTGAGTAATACCATGAGAAGATAATCATCAACAATGCCTTTTTCTTGGTTAGGTTAAACTCTAAAGGCTTCACTACAGCTAGGTATCTCTCGATGGAAACACAGCATACTGCACAACTAGAACTACTCAAACAAGCCCAAAGCAAACCACCAAATAACCGGCACATTGAACTGGTTGTAAGCGAGGAATTTTTCGAGATCTTTTCGTTCACATTATACAAAATGCAAACCGTCATATCCGCTATTGAAAGGTTTTGAAGCAGTGCTTTCATAGGTGCGTTAAAAAAGCCTTTTTTCATTCGATTGAGAACCACTATGACAAAAATATTGCCAATTACAGATATAGTCAAAAACAACTTGCTGAAAACCTCCTCGACGAGTAGCGTATCGAGCCATCCCTCTTTCATTACACGGCATCGACAATAAGTTTCATATTCGGCGATTGCCTCGTCGCCTGTGGGAATAGGACCATATAGACACGAATTGGTATTAAAACTTGTTGTGGGATCGACAGATCCGTTGAACATTGAACCGTTCATGTTCACTCAAGTACAAGATCAATTATGAACTGAACGGTATTGGAGACGACCAATATATAACAGCACTGATTGATCGTTAGTCAAGCTATTGTTTGGGAATACTTCTGCAATTATAAACATCAAAAGTAAATACGTCACTACAAGGCTTATGAAGAACAATTGATGGCGGCACACAGTGAAGATGAAACTCTTGGCTACATGATCAGCTGTCCCATTTATATCCAATGTAATTCCATTAGTTTATAGCTAGACTTTTATCCGCTGAAAATCGTGTTGTATCTTATCGACGTATAGCTAGTGCAACCTGCAGGCTTTGAAGAACATTTAGAATCAATTATCAAGGTTTAGACCGCGTCGGATATGGGCTCACGTCATCCTCATTAGGATACTGTATATTCGTATCTGTTTATCTCGAAAGAACGAGCCTCCTTTGCTGCCTCTTGGGAACACAAAGGGAAGTTGACTGGCTTTTAGAGTAATTAATGCAAGTGTTGTCTAAGGAAACCTTAGTGTTAATATTCGCGGTTTAGACAAGTACATATTCTACCCACATGCTGGGTCTATAATCACCTCAGTAGTCTATCCCAGAATATTTAAATAACTTCGGTCAATAATCTTATAGACTTCATATTTCATATAACTTAGATGTTAGATAGGAATCTAAGATTTTGTTCTTAGTCAAATGTCAATCGTCATGTGCAAGTACGCTTAAGGGGTTAATAATGGCGTCCTAATAGCAACATTGTGTGTCAATTTGTCGGTTCTCTATGGGATATCAACTATTTTTATCAACTGCTAATGGGCTCGTTAAATACTGAACACTAAACTACTAAATTACTATCTAAACAATCGTACGACACATCATTGTACATTAACGTACATCAAAATGTACTATTATTCTCATTATTTTATCAATTTATTAGTTTAGTAAATTAATAATGGCCAAGTGGCACGAAGGTAGTGTGACCTTTTGCTTGTCAAAACGTGAGCATGTTGATGTGCTGGCTAATAGGGGGTTTATCTAGCTTTCTCTTTGAACAATATCACCCGATCGATAAAATGCACGTTTTTGTCCACAGACTTAGATGCTCTAAAATACACCATGAATCATCAAAACAAAACTATAAACGGCAAAAAAAAAAACATAATTTCAATTGTGAAGATATTTTCCTATTAAAGTAAACAGCAGTTTAATAAGGATTAATGAAATAATAATTTGATGTCGTTTTCACCATTTAGTAAAATAAAAAAAAACGTACAGAGTATACTAAATCTTTGGCGGCTTTCTAGAATTTTCCAAAATTACAAAAAATGTATCTACATCTTGTCAAAATCTGTGGATATTTTTTGTAAAACTTTCTGATTTTATTACTATCTTTTTAATCTAAATAGGAAATGTAAAAAGTAAACACATTAAAACCACAGTTCCGTACAAAAAATATATTACTTTTTTAATGAAGAAAAAATGATAATACTTATCTACCAAAGCAGACCGCAAAGCTGAGCAATTTTTACACCCAAACCTCATCTGGAAGAGATTAAGGCTGTGGGCGATTAGTAAGTCTGCTGGCTATAATCACACTAAATTGACCACTGTTTTTAATAACAGGTATTTTCATCATGTTCACATTCCAAAAACCTAGTATTAAAATGATGGAAGGTATACTGTCAATATCATCAACTACAAAACTTTAAAAATATTCGTATCACAAAAGATTGCTCTTAGCATAAAAGTTCGAATCTGATCTTCAACTATCTCGCGGAATTTCTTTCATAAAAATGTTACAATATTTGTCATAAATATTAAAAAATATCATCCGTGTGTTATGACTCATTAATTTCATCATCGTTCATATCATCATCATTATCAAGTTGAAAATCATCAAGTCCTTCCATAGCCGCCTGCAGCTCTGCTGCTAGATCCAGTCCCATATCGAGACCTTCCGTGAAGTCCTGGGTAGAAGTAATATCAGGAGAACCTGGAGGTTGATCGGGGAGTTCTTCCGTAGAGTTCTGTCTTTGTGGTATTTCGTCCTCTGTAGGTTCAGTGGTACCCCGTGGGGGCTGTGGATCAGAGGAGGTGGTGGTATTTTTTATCCCTAGTTCAGAAGAATGAATGTCCATTGACAACAATTCATCTGTGAATGTCTCTAGCTGGTCTAATTCAGTAGCTTTCTTATCTTTGTGTAATTCCTGCATATCAGCTGTTGTAAATTCAATATCATTGACTTCTGTGGAAGGTTGATCATCGATTGAATCATGTTTTTCTGCTGTTTGTCCTTCATGAAGTTCATTTGTTTCAGTTGCGTCTTGTTCAGGTTTTTCTTCATTTGCTTGCTGTCCACTTGCTTGTGTTTGTGGAATGGTGTTCTCATGACTTGAGTCTTCTTGGGTCATTTCTTTTGTCGCGCGCTCTTCTTCCTCGTCATTGTCATTTAATTCAAGGGGTAGCTCTACAGAATCATCACTCATTTCACTCCCCCCACCCAAGGGTGACAACCTAGACAGAGGAACATCTTTCTCCATAACATCAGCTATGCTAGTATTACGGCTGCTTCTCTCATCTTCTTCACAAAGAGTCTCTAAGGTAGGCTGTAGCTCGTTCTTTAACGTTGTTGTAGCTTCCGGCGATGGCGGCGGTGGTACTGCTCCAGAACCAGTTACTACAGAGGATGGACCTCCAACCTCCATTGATACGGTAGAGGTACTAGTCAGTAGTGATGTATCGGAGAGCACTTGAGGTAGTATCTCATTATCGTGTTTAGAAGGACGAGGAGGGGTACTCTTACAACGTGTCAGCTCTCCACTAGGTTTACGAATAGCGACTACTTGTAGCGATTTAGGAACGGACTCTGCTGGTGGTTGTCGTAGTGGTCGAGGTGGGTAACGAGCTGGTGTCTCTGCTAGTTGTATAGGAGTCCTTGATCTAGGAGGACGCCAACCTGGTGGTATAATTCCAGTACTAACATTACTCAGTACTTTACTAGTAAGCTTATCGTCTGTCTTTGCGTTCATTGTTTTACCATATATATCGCCATGGAACTGCTCTATGATATCTTTAGGTATACGAGTGCGACAGCCTGGACTAGGACTACAACATCTAGGTGTGGTAGGGGACTCCATTGTTTCGACTTCAACACCTTCTGTAAGAAACACGCCTCTCTGCCCCTCTATGGACTCATGTTGTTTGTCTGATAATATAATATCTTGACCGATATGTTGGTATTCGGTATCGTACACACTACTCAAAGTGTTCCATCGGCGCATTGATTTTAATGGCTGTTCATCGTGGGATGAGCTTCTCCTGCGAGAGGATCTGGAGAAACGAGCAAATTCAGCGTACTTGTCTGGGCTGATTGGTGTCGGTGCTGGAGCTCGAACTGGTGAAGGAGTGTACCTACAAAGAATGCGAAAATGATATTGACAAGTTTGGAAATAATGCATGAGACCCAAATAATGTTATGAAAAAAAAAACATTTTCATAATTGTAAAACTGTTGATGCTGAGACTACATTGTTCTAAAAGAATTCCGTGACAGCAAATTGGTGAAATTTTTAGTGGTTTTCCGCGATTTGGTGTTTTTGCTAACGTCATGCAATGCTCCGATTACCACCTGAATGAAAACTAACCAATCACGAATCACCTTGATTATGTTCGTACAACCGTTGGTATGAACAGGCACAAGATTGATTGTGAGTTTTGTTGTGTGGAGATTAACAAATGTTTTCAAAGTTTTGTCGCCCACTAAAACTGCTCAGCAACTTCGCGCGCGATGGGCAGGGACGTACGTACGTATTACGGACGCACGGGCTTCCTTTGTCGTTGAATTTCGGAGTTTTGATTGACGATTAGTGTTCGAGTGTTTGAGTTCTCAGTAAACTGCAGTAAGTTCTTTTATTTTCTATCTATTGACAATTGTAGTGTGCATGCTTTTGAATTGTAATATGATTACTGCTGTTATGACTTTTGTATCTCAGTAAATATTGTTTTCCTTTCAAGTATCATTATCAGTTAAATTCATTCCATTTGTATCTTTTTGCAGCTTGAAATGTATAACCTGCGATAGGCACAGGGGGCGGTCTCGGTTTCGAAGCATGGTGAAAGACTACGGGGTAAAAAACAGCCTTATAAGAATACGAAAATGTTTACCTGAACGCATTGTTAATGTAGTAGCCAGTATCATAGTACATATTGTCCGGGTCTCGCACAGGAGCCGATTCTGGTCGTCCACTAGGTACATTCACCACTAACGACTTATGTTCACATGGCTGGCTCGTCTTTACAGGAAAAGTGTCTGATGTTATATTAAGCTCATCATTAGCTGTCTTTTTAGGTGCGCTCGAAGGGGATGGGGTAACGGGTACTAACTTCACCGGCTCTAGGGCAATGCCAAGGTTTAATCGTCTAGGAATTGAACTAGTGCAATGATGATATTCTAGTTGAGGTAAATCATCCACTGGAAAGCCGACAGGATGCATTACAAGTGGTTCTCGTCTGTATGTTTTCACTTCATTTGTTTCTATAGCTGGGTGTGTTATAGTTTTTGTTGCATCTATCGTGGAAGTTTCTTGTTTAGTCAGTTCATTTTTTTGTTTTTCTATTTGATCGTCTTCTTCTGGTGTGGTAAATCGAGAGTTGATGTCAACAGCTAAGTGTACTTTACAGCTACTTTGTTCTTGTGCTAATGTCTCTTCCAGGGTCACGTCTTTCTCGATGTCTTTAATGTTGGCTGGTTTATCATCGACGGGGCTTCCTTGATGGCTCCTAGAAAACAAAACGAACGAACATTAGACTAAAACTGGTTCTCTTTTGTGCAATAAACATACTGTAGGCACAACTAGCAGTAGCTAAATAAATGACTGCATGAAAAACGTGGAATGTGCCATTGAGCCTGTATATGTTATTAATGGTTATGCTTATTGCCCAAGTTAGAACCCTGAACCCCACTCGGGTGCATGAGAACCAGTATTAGCTTATGTATTTCAGTAACAAAACCTGAGAGGGGGCCCAAAAAGGATACTCATAAAAGGCTTTTTATATCACCTCTTGGTCTGAGAAGGGGAGATGTTCCCAAAAAGCTAATTAAAAGCTGAGAAACATTTTTTTTTTTAATTAACGCTGTTGTAGTAGTTTTGGTTTGTGGTAAGAGGAAGTTATTTATGTAATCTAAGCCATCCAATGCCTACTTTTCTAATAAATGTCTCTTTCAAAGACTTATCAATACCTCCAAGTTATTTTCTTCAATATTCCAGACAAGACAGGTTTGGGTAGCCTATCAGGATCTTCATTTCTGAAAGCACAAGGAAAACATTGATGAAAACACAATATTAATACTGGAAGATTAGAGTTCTTGTGCAGGCAAAAACCTCTGATCACCGTTTATCCCTATGAACCCCTATAAAACATGCTGTGCATGTGATTTCAACTATAAATGTTACTGACACTGAAAAGTACGACCATGATGTCTTCCAACCAATCAGCAATCTTGATGCACAGTAAATACTGTACTGATTGATTGAGAAAAAGACATAGAGGAATGTGAATACATGATAATTGGCTGTACAGCTGTGTATTGCCCTGTAACAGCTGACTATCTGATGATGTGTAATAGGTTCTACATGGGGGGAGGGGGGGGGGGGAGGGGGGTAAACGACCAGTGATGCACATCATATATTTTAGAAAAATCAGCAATTTATTTGTTCTCTTTAAGGGTTTAAAATATGAGATTTGCCAAATCCTCACTTTTTGGTATCTTTTAGGATTTGAAAAAGAAACTAGTCCATTCATTTAAATTTAATATTGTGTTTTTTGAAAATTTCTGACAAGCATCCATTTATCCCCAGAGTCCCCCCTCCCAGGATGTTCTACTTACCCATATGACACAAGATTCTGTGGATATGGAGATCTGCGAGGTGAGAAGGGTTGACCACCAGTTGGTGTCTTGGTAGACTTGGGACGTGGCTAAAATAATTAAGTCATTCACACACAAGACATGATAAATAGGTTGATATCAGACTCCTTCAATTCTAAGACATTGTTACAAGTCATGGGCTTCCTGTTTGGAAGAGAAAAAAGAAAGGAATGGGGAGAGAATGGATGGAGGCTTCTTCTCTTCTCTTCATTTTATTTTTTGTTTTCTCCAGCCCCTACCAGTCAATATAACCATTACAAATGAAACTAGGTTGAACTGTGGAGAACCGTTTGTCTCATAAAAAATGGTGTAGATATTGAAGTATGCACTTTCCAAGTGAGTCCTGTTATGTTATTACAGCTAACTTTGTCACTTTTTATTTACTTTTACATTTAATCTATTTGCCTTCTGTCTTTTCCAAACCATAAAGACTGGTGTTTATTTCCAATCATCATTGAATACCAGAGCACATTATGACATGCTCCACCCTGAAGTTGAACTCATGGTCCAACCCAAAAAAGAGCTCTACAATTAACAACAATAATACTTACAGGCCTAGTTGTTTCCAAGGCAGCAGGAACAAAATCCTCAGTTACATCTTTTGGTAAAATCTTCTTAGGTTGACTTCTGCTACTACTTGCACTAGAACTGCATAGCAAAACCACAGATCAATAAGTAACAATTAAAAACAAACTTAAATAACATATTAATAAGGGTTCAAAGCAAAAATGGCTTAGTATATATTTCGGCTAATTTTCTCATTTTCACCAAATCAATCAAAAAAGGCATAATAATCTATCACGACACAAGTTCCTTAACACTTCAGTTCTTCAGCTGTTATCAAAGTCAAGTTACTTTGATTTAACAACTACTATGACATGCTAGGGGTGGTGTTATGGTATGTTACAATGTCAATAAATAAAGAATCCTGGTTTGATCTATTTACCTCCTACTTGTCCTTCTCTTTGCTTTTCGTTTCTAAAATAGAGGGAAAAAATGCTAGCAATCAATTGTCAAATAACAATAAAGGAAAATGATTGTTGTACAGTCACACTTGACTTTTTGTTTTTAACACATGAAATTCAACTGCAAGCTGTTCATCTAGCCAATTACAATATCATCCCCATGCCATATCATAGCCATATATTCCATGGCCAAACCACACCCATTACCCAATGCCATACAGTCTCAATCCATGCCCATTCTTTTCCCATGCAATACACAATTTATGCTATACCAATGCTATACTTGTAGCATAGACATTCAATAGATTTTATTCGCTTCCATATTTATTTTCCAATTTCAGACCATGTGATGTCCCTCTTGGGAAATAATTATTTAAGGTGTACCGGTAAATATTTTTAGACACAATTTTCATAAAAGAACCATTCCCTGAAGACTGTCATCTGGTCTAAAATGGGCAATTTGCATGACTGTGAAGCCAAAAATATATATGTATTGTGTCATGTTCCTTTCTATAGTCTACATTATCAACATTTGAATGTCTCATGGAGTATTTTCATAGTTTTATGAATTCCCATCTGTGTTGATTAATATAACTAGTAATTGTTAACATAACTTCAGTCTTAGAGTGGAGTATGTTTTTATATTGCTGTATGTGCTTGTATGTAACACTTTAGATATATCAACTTTATAAGATAATGCAACCATGTTATCATGATTTTTTAGATTTAAATAATCTTACAAATACCTTTTTATTAGAAGGGCACCATACAAGATAAGCTGACGTGACATACACCTCTTGCCAGGCCAGGTCCATCTCATCAGGCTCATACAACTCATGTATGCCAATAGTTGCTAATCTAACAGACTTGTTACTATCACCACTGTTTGCAGTATCTAGTCTTGATGGAGCTGCAATATGTTCTTTCCATCTCATTCTGCGCTGGTATTCTGTTAATGGTGGTGAACTTACTGCAGGACTGTGCTGTGGTGTATTGGTTGGACTAGCTATATTTACTGGACTAAAACCATAGAACAAATTCCTTTAGTACTTGGATGTACCTGAGTGGTTCATATTAATACTTATTGTAAGATCTTCTAGCAAACTATCACTACAACCTTGTGAAATCAAAATATTACACACTTGGTGAGCATTATTTTACAAATAATATTGTTGTTGTTGTTGTTGGCATCACTTTGGAACAACAATTATTTATGAACCTATCTATATACAGTCTTTGTGTGTCAACCACATAATGTTTTTATTAGCCATGCTTTTGGATAGATTGAAAATAATTATTTTTGAGGCCCTGAATATATCTCCAAAAGCTAGGTTAATAAATTAAAGAATTATGTGGCTGACACACAAAAGCTTTGTATTAACATGAATCCTATTTACAGGAGAGAGTTAAAAACTAGGGTCATAATTGTGAGATATATTATAGTGTGATTCCAGGTCTTGCAAATGCTATGGTGAACTGGAGCTAGGGCACATAAAGATTCAGATTGTTTAAATAGGCTTGTGATTTGTGAAAAGCAAAAGTAAAAAAGATATTTCCACCTCCCCCTCCCTCTCCAGTGATCTACGTCTGGGCTTTTCAACATAACAAACATACATACCTAACTTCATTAGAACCAGGAAGACAATTAGGCAGTGAAGATGACCTCTCATGTAATCCTTGTTTATGTTTTCTTGGAGTATTCGCAATACTTCCACCCATATCACTAAACATATCAACTACTTTTAGACTTGGTAGACCTGGTTATAATAGAAGCAACAACCATACAATTATTGACATGTTTTGACACAAAAATCATAGATGTAAAGAAAGTCTGAGAGTATCATGTAAAGTATTGGGAAAGTCTATTTCTCAGACATAACCAAAAGTCTTTGTTAAGATTACACACCAAAAATGTGATGACAAATTCCAGTGTTATACATGGACTCACACTGAGGTGCAAAAAGTCATAGCATGAATAACTTACAACATTTTTCACATGTAGATCAAATGAACCACAATAGCAAAGGCAGAAAAAAAAGAACAGCATACCAACTTGGCATGCTAAAACTCCTAAAAAAACGATTAAAAAATAATCATTCTTTAAGTTAAGTTAGTATATTAGCTATTATTTCATTACAACAAAATCCCACTGTACACAACGGAAAGCAAGATTTTGTTTCGACCAAAGACACTTGATTCATACAGTCCGCCTGGAGTCCTATCTGTACCTTCGCTAGAATCGCTTTGTTTTTCCCGTAGATATAACGAACCCATATCGACACTAGATCGATTACTTTCAGGAGGTTTTACGCCATTTCTTCGCCACACAGCCTCTCTGACTTGTTGTAGACTTGCTCTCCAACATTCTGGATGTTGGCATAGACTGCAACAACACACAGCGCAAGAGCTTTCACCTCGCATTTTCATCTATTTTAAGCTTTAAAAACTCTTGAATAGCTTATAGAACTACGTGTTGTCAGTTCAGTGAAAGGAATAGGAGTATTTTGAAGAGTTCTTGGTCATAATTTCATCAATATCACGCCGCCACCAGCCGCCATATTTATTTTGAGCTTGTGCTTTTGCTTTTTGTGACGTCAGCCCTAGCAACAGCTTGCCATAGGAAATCCAAATAGTCAAGAAAACAAAACAGGAAACCCAAATGGCAATGATAGCGATTTTCACGAAACACAGTCAAATAGAGGCAGTCCTTCATTAAGATGATCGAATACAGATCATTTATAAATGAAAGATCGTTATATGTGAAGCATAATCTAAAGAATACAGATAGTTTATCGTTTATCTGTTGTATATGGGTGGTGCTACATTACGTCATTGGTGCCCACGCCTCTATCGATCATTCTTTCGCAAGAGCACGCCGCCATTTTAGATCTTAGGAGTTATAAGCCGGCTTTCAAGTCCATATATTCGTTCTCTTCTACAAGAAACTTGCTCAACCAAAGGCATAATCATTTGTTGTGATGGGTGTGCTTAAGGAATATCAAATTGCTCTCCCTATATCAGTAGAAGAATATCATATTGGTCAGTTGTATGCTGTGGCTGAAGCCAGTAAAAATGAGACGGGAGGAGGAGAAGGTATCGAAATTCTTATAAATGAACCTTACGAAGTTACTGATAAAGAAGCTTTAGCAAGAGGCATTAAACTGCCAGGCCAGTACACACACAAGGTTTTCCATCTGGCTAGTAAAGTGCCAGCTTTTATTCGTCTTCTCGCTCCTAAGGGTTCTTTGGAGATACACGAGAAAGCATGGAATGCTTACCCTTACTGCAGAACCGAATACAGCAATCCCGATTATATGAAAGATGGTTTTCATATCATCATTGAAACTTGGCACAAACCTGGTCTACCAGAAGATAATACAAATGCCCATGGTCTAGATCAAGCCAAGCTAGTGAAGAGAGTAGTGGACAAAATAGATATCGTCAATGACCCAGTTTCATCAAATGATTATAAAGAAGATGAAGATCCAACAAAGTTCCATTCTACGAAGACAGGTCGTGGACCATTGGCTAAAGATTGGAAAGAAAGAAAAGATGACTATCCTCTGATGACATGCTGTAAGCTTTATGATATTGAGTTTAAATGGTGGGGTCTACAAACTAAGGTAGAGAGTACTATTGTTAAAGCTGTTAGAAGACTACTTCATAACTTTCATCGTCAGCTATTCTGCTGGTTAGATAAATGGCATGGAATGACCATTGAAGATATTCGAAAAATAGAAGATCAAACCAAACAAGACCTGGAGAGTATGAGACAGAATGATCCAGTCAAAGGAATGGTTGAAAAGTAAAGCAATTTTCATTAAATAACTCTTGTGTACTGTCAAAACTTTTGAAAACAACTGATTGGGAACATTATAAAATGACATTGAATGAAAAATGATAACAAAACTGTATAATATACACAAGCATATGGCACTGTCTCACTTGCTTACTGCCAGTAATAAACTATAATATGCATAGATTGGCCACAAGATGCAAGTATTCAAAAAGACTGCTGATGTTTGAATAGTTTGAACCCAGGTTTGTGCATTATTTGTTAATGTCTTTGTGAATGTACTTTTCTGAAAGACTGTTGGCTAGATCAGATGTTTAGGTTGCTAAGCAAAGTTGTTATTGTAAAAACAGGAGTCAAAATGTACTTAACAAGGGTTTATGTTACTCATTGTCAGTTAAAAAAAACAGGAACTGCAAATATAATTTAAAGGGCACTTGATACTGAAAACATCTCGAATACTACTCTAATGTGATGCAGGTTCAAATTCTCATTTCAAACAAAAAAACACCATAAAAATATTGTTAGGTCCTTACTCAATTAAATTATGAAAAAATGGTACTCTTTGAAAATCCAAATTTAAGTGCTTGAAATGACCTTGAATTTTATGCTGAAATTGCTTATTCGTTTCAAAATTAGACATGTTTGAAATGTCAGTTTGTACCATGTCTTTACAATTATACATCTTTTCTGCAGAATTCAACTGCCAACACACATGGTTTTTGACAAATAAACTGCTGTGTGTGAAGGAGATGTTTTGTTTTATATTGAGATGACATCTCCAGTAATGTTGTTGTTATATTCTTTAATCCATGCTTTAATAGCAATAAATGTTGAGACACCAGGGATAAAAGCGTGGACTAAAGTTTATGATTTTAAAGCTTTGAAGCATATTGTGTGTACTATCCATGTTGAAGAATTTTTTGCTAGAAAAAAAAATCATGCTATTGTAGCAAAAACTTTAAATGTAGAAAGCTCCTTGCTGCAACAGTGTCATACATCATTCAATATTTATGAGCACCAGTGGTATAAAAGTAGTTTTAAATCATTGCATTTAGACTGTTCTCAAGAGGTATCCAGCTCTTGATAAATAACATATTTGAAGAAGCAAAAGTATACTTAAATTTAGATTAATTATTTTGGGTTAAACTGGCAACAAAAATGCATTTGATTGATTCCAAACATTTTTGAATGTCTAAAGATGATTTGTATGTTTTGAATGTTTCAAATGCTTAATTTTATTCAAGGTGCTTTGGTTATTGGCTACAAGTTAAATGCATTCATCTTATTTACATAAGCTGCAGATTATAGGCTAATCAACTTCTTCATCGTCAAGACAATTTTAAGAAAAGAGGCATTACAAATATTAGCCCTGACAAACACAACAAACCTGGAAAAGGCTCCTTTGCGGTATTAATATTCTCTTAAGACTATCTGTTTGTGGCAATATCACTGTGTAAGCCTAAGAATTTTTTGTTGACATCGTCATGGTGCCACAAGCTGCACCAAGGCTTTAGTTGGCATTTTTTTAGAAAACTATGGCCATCTCACTATATAGTCTTGTGAGATTTGACTTTGATGTTGGCAAAATGGTGTAATGATTTTTGTGTGGAGATGAAGTTCCAAACCTTAGCACTGCTACAGATAAAATAATGAGAAAATAGATTAAGCAGTTTTTGTAATTCACAATTTAACATGTTAAGTATTAATCAATAGCACTCATGTGAGCCATATTCTTCAAAGTCCTTGAAATTCCATCATGATTTCATCAATTGTTGGTCAGTATTGATTAATTCACTAAATAATGGTTTTATTGACGGATTGATGATGATTTTAGAATAGCTGGTCAATGACTTTTGAAATACACACAGACAATATTATTAGATTGTTACAGCCATTTTGTGTGTATAAGGATTGGTATTTTTTATGTGAAATAAATTAACAGTTTATTACAACCAAAAACCTTAGCAGCAATGAACAGTGTAGGTAGTCCTGAAATTAGTTTATAGTTTATAAAACAAAATTAATAAATGTTAGGTGCATTTTCATATTATCAACTTTTGTATTGTACTTTACACCATAAAGCATACACTAAAAGCATGCAACAGTTCTCTAAGATTTAATAGTACTAAATGCTACACTAGAGTACAAATGATAAATCTGTGAAAACACTTCTTACTAAATAGTACAAAATAGTGCTAATTAAACAAAAGAAAACAATAGAATTAGCATAAAATTGTACTATTTAGTATTAATTAAGTTTCACGGATTAATTATTTGCACTCTATCCAATAGAATAGAGATACAAACACTAAATATGTGCAATAGCTATAAGTTGTTGTTGTAGATAGCACTAATTAAACAAAAGAAAACCAGCATAAGAGCACCATATAGTGGCACTTATATTGTGTAGTTTTAGTGTTTGTACTCGAGAGTCTTTCAGTACTAATTTCCTGGTTTCCTTTGGTGTTTGTAGTATATGATAGGATTGAATAGCTTTGTATGAGCTAGTTTTTACAAAGCCATGTAAAAACTAATTCGATTTAAAGACATAACATTGACATACAATCATGTGAAAACAGCTAAATATCACATAGTTAAAGGAAACAATTACTGGAATTCATTTCACAGCATTGCAGTAATTACTTTTCTTTGTCATAAATATTTCAATGTCAATGGTAATATCACAATTTGCACAATCCATTTGACAAAAGGCCGATTTGTTGGTGAATTTGATGTTTTCCAATTGGCCTGAGTAAATGCCGAGTTCAGCTTCTGGTCCCTTTATAAACAGCCACTAACTCAGGCTGCGTCTGAACATCAGAATTTACATTAAATAGGAAAGTGCTGTAAAATTAAATCCATATCTTGCAAGTAACAAGTGCTTGACACTATATTGTGATGGGAATATTTTGAGATGATAAACTTCTTGATCAAAAAAAACAAACAAATGAATTAAAAACAATTTCAAATAATGACTTGTACTTTTTCTTTGTCTTAAATACATTGACCAAATTAAGGTTTGCAAGTTGTTGTTTTATAATGGCCTTGGAGAGGGAGAGGGACTGTCCACAAGGTAAATTTACAACAACTATTCTTAAAATGGTTGTCCAGTTAAAATACTCGATTTAGCAAATAGCAATGTCATGATTTATATTTTTGGAAGAAATGATGAGTCAACATGTACAAAATAACTTCATCACATAATTATAAATCAAGAACTATGTAACCATATAATATGTGCTGCTTTGTATTTAAAACAAGAAAACTGAAAACTTGATATATGTAAATGACATTGTTATTCGCTAAATCAGTATTTCAACTGGACAACCATTTCAACTAGTTGTATGTTATCTTGCGTATCTGCATCACCTTGGGTTTCCTTAACACAGGAACCCCGAAATATTTTTCCAAAATAAACGGAAGAAACAACTGCATGATGGGTAACGCATATTTTACTAACACAGTATTGGTCTAAACCGCATCAATAAAATGTATTCATGTTAATGTGAAGTTATCAGAAGTTTTTCCTTAAAACATCGTCCTCTTGCATATGCATTTGCGTAAGCGTTTGGTCATGT
The DNA here is from genome assembly GCA_918843875.1 of Diadumene lineata. Lineage (NCBI taxonomy): Eukaryota > Metazoa > Cnidaria > Anthozoa > Actiniaria > Diadumenidae > Diadumene > Diadumene lineata. The sequence goes on along the minus strand of OU974075.1, from coordinate 15,792,414 downwards.
CCATGTTATATATTGTTTTTGTGTCCGAAGTGTTTCGTCTGGGGTCTTTTTAAAATGTAGCCTGCGTAGCCCGGCTCTTGGGATGGGGGGCTACGCAGGCTATTTAAAATGCTGGTTTCAGTTTTGTCAGCTCAAGTCTTCCTTGCACAAAACGCTGGCTATAGTTTTCTTTTACAAAAGAGAATTAAAAAATCCACGTACACTCAACTTCTGAGTTTTAGTTTGCACCTTGGCTTCGGATTCACAGTTCAAATATACTCCAAGATTGACTTGCGTTACCAGCCCTCGGTAATAACCACCATCCAGTACCTATAAATATAATTCGGCTTTTCATGAACACACCTTCCTACCATATTGCAAATCCATGGTGAAATGGCAGAAACTTATAAGGGAGTGGAAAATATAATGTTAGCTTTGTTGATCTCTCGTGTTCCGTGCTCCGGAATATTATATATTTTTCGTTCGGAAAAGGGGTCACTTATCACGTTTCATTTATAGTTCATGCAGTGGCCGCCATTTTTAATCGAGCTTCGAGTACCAAATATGACATCAAATATGCTAATCGGTTTAACTATTCGCGAGTATATAAATATAGTAGGGTTACACGTTTCAATCGCCCGAGTTTACGATTAAAATAGTGCATGCACATTATGATTGGCAATGGTTGGATTCAATGACGTTGACTGTGGTACATGTGGTACAATACCTGTAAGTCAGCGGTTGGCATGCAGCAGGTTGGTAATATATTCTATTCCATCTATCAGTGCTCTGCTATGCTGTCGCTATAGTAGAACTATCTGATGTACTTTGATGTCCTGTGAACATGGGAGTCTTTCTGGAGTACCAAATCCCTCTGCCTATCTCTGTTGAGGAGTATCGCATAGGTCAGTTATATGCTGTAGCTGAAGCAAGCAAAAATGAGACGGGAGGGGGAGAAGGAATCGAAATTCGCGTCAACGAACCATTTGACTTGAACGATGAAGAAGTAAAATCAAGAGGCATTAAACTGCCTGGTCAGTACACTCATAAGATTTTCCATCTAGCAAGCAAAGTACCTAGTTTTATTCGTTGGATTGCTCCAGAAGGAGCTTTAGAAGTTCACGAGAAAGCATGGAATGCCTACCCTTACTGTAGAACCGAATACAGCAATCCTTACATGGGAAAACATTTCCACATTATCATTGACACTTGGCACAAGCCTGGTCTACCAGAGGACAATACAAATGCACACGAATTGAACCAAAAACAACTTGCAGCTAGGAAGGTTGTTCTAATTGATATAGCTGATAATGGCGAAGTCCCACACGGCGATTACAAAGAAGACGAAGACCCTACTAAATTCAAGTCCATAAAAACAGGTCGTGGACCACTAGACATAGACTGGCAGCACGATTATCGGCTGAACGGCAACCCATTAATGACCTGTTGTAAGTTGTACGACGTGAAATTCAAGTGGTTCGGCCTGCAGACTAAAGTAGAAGAGGCGATAATGTCCGGCGTACAACGACTACTACGAAACTTCCACCGTCAACTATTCTGCTGGATAGACAAGTGGTTTGGAATGACTATTGAAGATATCAGACACATGGAAGAACAAACTAAAGCGGAGTTGGAAGAGCTTAGGAAAACTGGTGAGGTGCGGGGAATGAAATGCGACTAAATCAAACAAAACTCACAAAAATTAGTACTAATATTCGGTACTTAACAATGATACGTCGAAACGAAAACATTTCGAAGAATACTGAAGCACCTTTTATTATACGGCAAACAAGTTTTGATAATTATTTCTACAAACGTTTGCTATTTTATGAGAGTCGACGAGACAACGTAAAGATCTAGGATGATTTTAAAGATATCGTTTTGGATTAGATATAGCTTTGTTTATATTTTAAATTAAAAATAAATACATATATGGTGAAAGTACCTGCTACAAATGGTAATTATCTTGGAGGATTTTCATATGTCTCTTCTCAATAGGTTTATAATATCAACCTAATAAAACAGGTGAACTTCATGAAACTTACTGTAAAAATTGTGACAGTAATAAATGAAATATTCTCTTTAGTCTATGTGGCTTTAGAGACAGTTTTACTTGTAATGTTATATATGTTATTGACATTTTGGGTGTTCATGGGATTGAAGAATTTCACATCTAACACACACTAGAACTATTCTATGGAGGGCGGATTTAATCTAATTGATCGTTTAATTATCTTTCTTATCGGAACACAGAGATTTTTTTAGCTCTTCAACGTCTTTCTCAAAGAATTCTGGGATGAGGATACCATCACGGTCAAACCAGCAAGAAACAGACCTAAAATACAAACACACATAACGATATTCAGTCGCTGCGGTGTCTGATGTTTTTCTTACACAAAGAACAATAATGGTACTAGTTATACAAATACATGCAGTTGACCGATAAATCAATCAATCAATCCGTCAGTCAGTCAACCAATCAATCAATGAATCGGTCAATCAATCAATCAATGAATCTTTCAGTCAATCAATCAGTCGGTCAGTCAATCAAATAATCAATCAACCAATCAATTGGTCAGTCAATCAATCAGTCAGTCAGTCAATCAAATAATCAATCAATCGGTCAGTCAATCAGTCAATCAATCAATCAGTTAGTCAGTCAATCAACCAACCAACCAACCAATCAGTCAATCAATTGGTCAGACAGTCAGTAAATCAATCAATCAATCAATCAATCAATAGGTCGGTCAATCAAATAATCAATCATTCAATGAATTCACAAAGTACTTTATTTAAACAAGATAAATGACTTAGTGACAAGTAATTTATAATCAGCATTTGTACTGTTGGCTCATTACTTACTTTGACAAAGTCTGCTCTCGTTCTTTATTTGTCTCTCCATCTTTACGGGACATTGTCAGTGTGTAGTAATGATCATATCGTTTAAGAACCGATCGCAGTGTCCAAACATGGTCTGGCCCCTGGATAAAAGACAGAAAAACATTTTTTCAACCTGATCCAAACTGATTATCATTACTACAGATAACTTCTGAACAAAAAATATACTAGGGGCTAGAAAGGCATTGATCAGATAAAAACATCCAGAATATATATGATAACTACTTTGATTATTGGCACTGTGACAGTCTTGGTTATTACGCTCACTTGTGTTGAAGATGATCAAGTGTTTTTTGTTTAGTTTGTTTGTTTGTCAGAGGTGGATCCATGTGTTGGTGCCCATCCTTTTGATTTATTCTTATAGATAATTCTTTTAATTTTTGATTGATAATCAGTAAATTTTTGATTTGTGCCCCTCACTTCAAAATTTAAAGAACATTTTTTTATTAGTATCCCCCCCCCCCCCCCTTAAAATTTCCGGATCGCCCCTGTTTTTTTTCTCGTTTCTTTCTCTTTTTCAGAGCACTGAGACTGTGAAATTCACTTTATGGAATTACAGTGCCCCCCTAAAAATTTCTGGATCGCCCCTGTTATTTTTCTATTTTTTTTTTTTTTTTTCTTTCTTTTTTCGGAGCACTGAGACTGTAAAATTCAATTTATGGAATTACAGTGTCATTGAAAACTGCATCTGCTGGGTCATTTGATGCGAAGTGTGTAATGCATGTTGAATGAGGCAGTTTCTTTTAAGGTTATGAAATATTCTTGGCACTTACCACTCCAGCGTCGTCCTTTTCATTGGCAAATAATATATAGTTTTTCTCTTTAAAGGTTGTAAATAGTGTCAATATACCCATTAAGATGAAATATGTAAGACATAGTTAAGGCAATAACAAGCACTATCAAAACATAGGACTTTGTAAATAACTGCACATTTTGACTCTTAATTTAAATTATAGTCAAATCAAGTACATTTATATGTTTATTATTAGACAAATTGCTACTTTTTCTTTTCTTTTTTTTCTTTACAACTTTTCTTTGTAATATTGTTGCTGAAAAGCCTAATGAAAGGCATACTAAATATGTCTGTAGTCTGTATCCTAGATAAAGTTATCTGCCAGTAAAAAGTTATCCACTGCATAGACTCTGCAAGGGATTTTTTTTGTTTTTTTTTTGAAGATTCAACTTAATATAATATATTACATGTATTATTTTAATAGAATATTTTAAGTATTATCATCCCCCAAATCTTATTTCATATATTTGTATTAGAATAGACTAATCTTTTCTTTAATTTAATCTTGTACATTTGTAAAATAATAGACTAATATATTTATATAATTTTTTCTCAATCAGCTTTATTTTTATTTATGCATATTAAGTAAATTGTAAGAGTTTCAAGACTTCGTAGGAAACTCTTAATAAAGGAATTATTATTATTTATCGAAGGGATAAAGATTTATCCAGGATTTGTGCAGCCTACCCTGATTGTTTACACTACCGTAATTCAATGTGCACACAATATTATTAAATATATCAAATGTAGTAAAAGGATATGAGATGACACATAAAATAAGCACTGGTTTCGAGGCAGGGAAAGGGTTAAGATAGTCATAGCCTAGTGCAAGTAGAGCAAAGGCTACTGATAATGTACATATACCAAGCCTTGTATCAGTCAATTTATGGTCCTCGTGGAAACTAAAATGTTCTGTTAGGACCTGCATTATTTGAATAAAAAAATCAGCATTAGTTGATGATAACTCATATATCAAACCAAATTATATTACTCCGACAAATGACTAACATCCGAAACATCAGTTTTACCTTCAGCCGTTTATATATTTTACAACTTCATCAATTAAAGGGAAGAGAGAACATGTCACATTTGAATTTCGGTAATAAAACACACATAGAAGCAGTCACGTTTACATCAATTTCATTTTTCTATCTACAATGCTTAACAAAAAGTTTTAAATTTTTGTTGTTTGGGGTAAGATTATATATGTCACCAGTGTTGATAAAATCATAAACAAGATTTCCTGGGGGGAAGGGAGGGGGGTTGATAGATTATGCATATTTAGGCCAATACAAAATTCATACAGTTTGAACAATCTAATAAATCACCTAAATGCCAAACATGTTTTTAAAATCAAACACTCATGAGAGTATGACAAGAACTACAATTATAAAATAATAAGTAGTAACATGCTCTGTGATTGGTCAAAATCCATGTTTGACGAGAGTATCAAAACACGCTGTCATCCTTTTAGCTTAAATGAGCATTTCAACTGCCAGATTCTAATCTATCACATGAACTTATTGGAGAGTTTGAATAAAACATTACATGGGGAGGATTTACTTTGAATCCTCTTTGTTTCTTTTTTCTTTTTTTTGTTGTTGTTGGTTTTTTTTGTCTGCTTGCATGTTTGTTATTTTATAAAACATATCTTTGGATGTTTAGAGCTCACCCCAGAAGTTGGAAACCACTATGCTATGCATCGCGATTTCTTATGCCCCTCTCATGTTCTCTCAACATCCCGCAACATTGAATCATATTAGAAAACTGTTTTTGATTTGTTAAGTATAAAGAATGGAAAGATTGTGCCTCAAATTGTTTCCGTTGTGTTTATAATTATATTGTGTGTTCATGTTTATGTCTACATTCTTGCTCTATAACTATTGAAAACACAACGAAATGACTTGGAAACTAACTAAAAACGATTAAACACGCATTGCAGTTGAAGTTCTTTAATAACAGTAGCGAGGAACAAAAAAACTCTGAGAGCTGACGTGTCTTAAATAATTCTACTATAATGTACAAAACAGAGCGTATTACGAGTCCTTCGTGTATAATAAGCATTGTAAATAGCAAGATTATCTTAAAGTTGATTCTACATATCGTATAAATTAGAAGGTGGATATAATAAATCATGATTGATAAATAGAAGGCAAACCTTTTTAGCCGCATCGTCCAAAGCATTTTTCACAGCATTGCCGTCCCACTTGTCAATTTTCACGGGTTTATCGTCAGCAGACCACTACAGAAATAATTCATTTGATGAGTTCAACATTTCTGCAATAGATAACAGCAAATTCAGCGATAATAGAGTGGTTTTCTGACCTTCCAATCTTGTCCTTTCTTTTTGTTACCTCCACCGGACGCCATCTTGATCTTTTGTGTGATAGGTAAATACCGCTGACCCACGGAAGAAGGTTTGAACACACAGGAAGCCCAAGATACGGTGAGTTCAGGTGCGGATAATTATAATACTATCGTTGCGCAAACATATTTTTATCAAACAAATTCAGTAAGACAATTGAAATGATGCGATCGATAAAATTTCCTTTTTTATTTTTTTTCTTGGTTTTCTTACTTTTTTTTTGCATTACGAATCTTGCAAGGCACGTAAACCGATCTCGCAATGGTAGAGCGTCCCTCTAGAAGTTCGGAATTACGGGGTTCGATTCCCAAATTGATAGTTTTTTTATATAACTAGTTTTTTTTCTAAAAGCGTGATATGGTAATACATGTTTTGGTTTTATTTTACTCTTCTTTTCTCGTCCTTTTTTAACTTGTATATTCTGATTCTTCCGGATGCAGGGAGCCGGGGTAACTCCCATATATCAGAGACTAAAGACAGGGGGTGTTCATCGTCTCTTTCGGGGGTCAAAATTAAAGATCTTTTGCATTTTAGGGTTTTTTAAATTAAATTTACTCGATGTGATTTTTCGCGATTTGCGATTTGTAATGTACGCTTGGTGTCCTGCATGATACATAAATAGACTAATATAAGGGGTGGATCCAGGGAGTGGGACTGGGGTGACTTGTCCTCCCCTCCCCCCCCCCCCCCAAAAAAAAAATATATAATGACTTTTTTTCATTTTATTTACTTAAATAAAATGATTAATATCAACCGAATACATTTTAAGTGTTTTATTCTCATAAATGAACTGCAATGAATGACGCATTAGAACACGCTAATTAGGATAATCCAAAATGCATATAAGGAAAATAGTTGGAAAATTTCCGTTGGTCCTAACATAACATAAAAGTATCCACACAAATAAACAACAACGGCAGAAATGGATTAACAATACATATGGAAATAAACAAAGCCCAAATAAAAGACATACATAAGACATACACAAGAGCTGAAGAGGCGCACGGTGACATTTAACAGCCACAACAGCCGCGCAAGGTAATCTTCTCATAGAAGTTGGACGACCTATAGGCTATTCTATCATCAATGAGGGACAAAATAACACGTACATGCAAGATAATTCTATCGTCAATGTGAGATAAACTAACACGTATGACATGCAAGGTATAATTCTATCATCAATGAGATAATGACACTCGCTCATGTAATGATGTCATGTATATCGTTATCCCACATTGATTGTCAAGGGTTAGCCTAACATATACGTGTCTACAGGCTCACATTGGTGTTAGAATTTCCTTTCATGTAGTAGGAGTGTATATCCGTAACATATTGGTGAAATAATCAAAATATAGATCTATATGTACTGGTCTCACATTTATAAGACAATATAGTTTTTCGTGTTTAATTTCTTTGAATGAAAGGCTTTCCAGAAAGAATATCGACATAGTTGTCCCTAAAATATACTCTGCAAAAAATGGAAAATTGAAAACTATTTCTCTATTGATTTCGCTTATGGAGAATTAGTAATAAGACGAAGAATATAAGCATGCAAAATTATCACGCATTAAGGTCGGTACACACGAGGGAACTTGCTCCCGCGCGCAACTCTCTCCCGCAACATGCTCCTGGGTCATTTTTCAAGACCAGTACACACGAGGGAGCTTGCTCCCGCAACACGCTCCCGCAACATGCTCCCGGAGCAAGCTCCCTCGTGTGTCACAACGATTTCACGCGAAAAATATGTTGCGCAACAAAAATTTTGTTCCCGGGTTTTGCTCCCTTGCATTAAAACCGGTGCACACGAGGGAGCTTGCTCCTGAAACACTCTTTTGCAACATATTTGCTCCCTGGTTTTGCTCCCTCATTTCAAACCAATTTGATATGAGGGAGCAAAACCAGGTTGTTGCGCAACACATTTTTTCGCGTGAAATCGTTGGTACACACGAGGGAGCTTGCTCCGGGAGCATGTTGCGGGAGCGTGTTGCAGGAGCAAGCTCAATCGTGTGTACCGGCCTTAAACAAAACTTTTGCTCCCGGGTTTTGTTCCCTTTGTTGCGCAACATATTTTTCGTTGGTACACACGAGAAAGCTTTGCTCCGGGAGCATGTTCCGGGAGCGTGTTGCAGAAGCATGCAAGCTCCCTTGTGTGTACCGGCCTTAAAGAAGAACAAAAAATTGGGCCATGCCTCCAGACACATCTAGAGCTGAAGCGTCGCATGGAGGCTTTGCAGCACTTACGTATAGGCCGACGATTTCGACAACAGCCGCGCTATCCTTAATAGCAGACCGAGCTACCAAGGCTAACCCAGCGAACCAGGTCAGTGAGGGAGAAATAAGCCGGCATAAGCCTAGAGCATAAACGGCAAATTCCACGCCCCGCTTCACTGCGATCCACCAACTACTAACGCAGTAACACCGCTTTTATATCTGTAAATGTTTTATGACTAGTCTATGTGGGTAATAATAGAATTGTTGATATTGCCTAACTAATACTGAATAAGAGCGACACACATGCGCTATGAGCATCGGAGAAAAGCCACAAAATATAGTCCATACAAATGAGACTGTAACATGCACCAGAGTGAAAACTGATGTGGATTATCACCCGTGTATTATAATGTCCGCTGCAAAAGGGAAGTCCCAAAAATGGGAGAGTAAATACAAAGCTGGAAACGTTTATTATAACACTGATTTATTACAAAACCTTCAAATAATTACCTTGTATACAATGAGAAAAGAATACGTGCAATTCGACATCACGGCACTTTAATTTCTAATAAACCCTCTCAAGAGACACTTCGTTACATATCTATAGAAGTCAAGTCATGCCCGTTATGGAAAATCATTCGAGACAACTGCACCGTATCGAATAAAATCCATTATGGACAGAAATACACTATTTGAAATGACTTCGCATAAGACACACCACATCAATTCACGACTTAATTCAATCATGTGTAGAGTAATTTTCAAAAACCGCCGAAAACCAGTGAAAAAAAGTGTAATAGCTAAAGTGTAATTAGAAGAAATAAAATAGAATACACCCAAAACACAATAAAGAGAAATACGCTTAAGTGAAGTTCACATGTTTTTGAAAACTATTCTAATAGAGCGCACACGCTAAAAATGTGCAATATAAATACCACTTATAGTGCTATTTACTACTAAATAGCAATCTATTTGAAAGTACGCATATGGTGTGATTTGCCGTCGTCTAACGGTTAACGATGAGAAGAAAAGTTAAACAATAGTAAACAGGTAAACGACAATAGCTCGAGTCAAATCTAGCCAAACATTCCCAATCTACCCATGAAATTCGTTAATTGTCAAAGTAACATTAGGGGCTGGAGAAAACTCGTGGATCAACAGTAAAGGATATCAGAATATCTATTCTAACTGAGGATGCGAGTCAAAACATGTGAACTCTAATCTGAAGATTTTCCCTTTCATCTGTTTTTAGTGTATCACACTTGGTGTAACAAGATACCAAAGAAAATTCCTAGGGCATCACAGACTTACTTTATAATAACAACCTTATTACACTTTACTTTTCGCTTTTTTCACTTATCGCTCTATGCACGGGCTTTTGAAAACCACTCTGCCTCATCAAGTCAATTGCAACATTTTGTGGACCCTTACTGGCATTTCATGTATTGATGCATACGAAAAACATACCCAGTATGTGTAGAGCTTCCCATTTCGCTCCAGTAGATGAAGTATGTTATGAACAGGGAGTGGGTGAGAACAAAGAAACAATTTGCCAAGCAGGGTAAGTCCGATAATAATTAGCCAGTTTTGCGTATTATTTCAAAAAGCTGGACGTCTGCGCTCTCTAATTCAAGTAATTAGTTCTTGCATACAATCTCTGCTCTTTCAAGGGTATCAATTCGAGTGTCTTTGAAATGTCAGTTCAAAAGTTCTACACGCTCCGCTTTCAAATTCACACAGTTTTGCGCAAGTTCCAAGATTATTCAGATTCTTGTCCTTGCCCGATTGTACCGATCTTTGTGAAAAATGTGCAGTTGACGTGTACTATTCAAGAGTAGATTGGTTATCACGAATGTCGGTTTTGTATGTACTATTCCACCTATTTGTACCTGTATGGATACAGGACCGTGGAATAGTCATAGACACTACAATACTTTCTAATGGGATTTCTTAACTTATTGAGTATGTTATAATTGGTTTCACTGCAAACCCTCGGAAACGTGGTCATCGTTATTGGCACTTAAACACACTCGGGTGTACCCGAGATGCACTCTAACGTTAGTTAACATAGGTGTGCAATATTAGGATTGTTTTCGGGGAAAGAGAAGTTCAAAGGGAATCGCCAATGTAAGCTAACCTCTACATTATTATCCTTTCTTTCCAACAAATTTGGAAGGTTTTAGCGCGTATTACACCGAATCAAAACATGGTGACCCATTTGGACCAATGCAGTCCTGCTTTGATTTCTGGTATAAACCTGGACACGCTTTGTGCAACACCCTAGACACCATAACATCTTGTTTATGATAACATCCATTTTACAACCCGTTAAAACAAAACCGCAAGCCACCATATTTTGATTCGTTGCACACAGTTATACGACATTTCATTGGAAGATTCCTTGGGCGACTTCTAAGAATTAGTTTCTCTCCCTTTTGTACAGATTTTTTCGGCAGTGTAGCAATGAATATTGTCATCACTGTCGATTGATCATTCAGATCAAAGACTGATGCGGTTCCATTAACAGTACACAGGTTCTACTATGAAATATACATATATTGTCATACAAAAATCTGTAGTCTGTACATTTGAAATATTAAAATTATCTATATACACGCTATGTCCTATAAAGGCGGTCCGTTGATTCCTGGATGTAAAAAATGACACGAATCTCCTCGAAGGCATCCTCGTTGCGAGACGAAATGACGACAGATAGGTAAACCACCACGTGCTCGACCTCGACCTCGCATTCCGCGACCACGTGGCATTCCTCGACCTCTACCACGCATGCTCATATTATCCTCGCCCTCAAGGCCTTCTGGGTGTTCATCACCCTGCTCATTTTGATTAGCCTACGAAAATAAACAGAACGGTTTGTTTTTATTTTTTATTTTCAAGTACGTTTTGTGTGTGCAAAACATCACCACTATGACTTTTAGAATCATCTGATCATAGCTCATCATCACCACCATTATACCACTATGACTAATGACTTTTAGAATCATCTGATCATAGCTCATCATCACCACCATTATACCACTATGACTAATGACTTTTAGAATCATCTGATCATAGCTCATCATCACCACCATTATACCACTATGACTAATGACTTTTAGAATCATCTGATCATAGCTCATCATCACCACCATTATACCACTATGACTAATGACTTTTAGAATCATCTGATCATAGCTCATCATCACCACCATTATACCACTATGACTAATGACTTTTAGAATCATCTGATCATGGCTCATCATCACCACCATTATTGGTAATTAACGTTATCACACACAATAATACAACTGTCAATACTATAGTTGTCTTTGCTACTATATCATCACCACAATCACATTAATCGTCCCTAACTATTATCATCAACATCACCACCATCATTAGCACCACGTGCACCACTAGGTCAGCATCATCATTACTATCACAAAGTTAGCATCACCATCATCATTAGCACCATTATCATGATTATCACCATCATCACTATCACCATCACCACTATCATCACTATCACCATCACCATCATCACTATCACCATCACCACTATCATCATCACTATCATCACCACCATCACTATCATCTTCACTATCATCATCACTATCATCACCGCCATAATCACTATCACCATCACCATCACCACTATCATCACCACTATCATCATCACTATCATCATCAAATCCATGGTTCTTACCAGTTCAGGCAGTAAAGGTCTGGGAGCTCCCATCCTTGGAGGCATCGCCCCTCGCATGGGTCCATCTGGACCACCTTGAAATGGTAAATTAGGTCGTGGGCCACCAGGGCCTTGAAACCTAGCTCGTGGATCTGGAAGAAAAGGAGGTCCTCTAGGTCCTCTTGGTCCAAATTGTCCGGGAGGTCCCACATCACCTGGGCCTGAAACCAGATAGAAAGACAACATATTGAGATAGGTCGAACAGAGGGAACTTTTATTAATTAATGACCTACCTAGTCCTAGTATCCCCATTACAGGCATTCCTGGTCTTGGTTTTCCTTGCATGGGTTCTAGGATGTTTTTCAAAGCAATTGGCAGTCCCCCCTCTTGTTGCTGCTGTTGCTGCTGTTGTTGTTGCTGCTGTTGTTTTACAGATGATAGTAGCTGATTTAATGGCTGACCACTCCCAGTATTTGACTATACAAAATGATAAACAGACAGGTTTTTTTTAAAAAAGAACACTCATTTTGCTATTTCATAAGAAAGAACAGAATGAACGGACAAAACAGCATTATAATTAAATGATTAAATGATGGGATGATGGGAACCAGTTATGTTATAGCTTGGTTTTCTAAGCCACCAAGACAAAAAACAAAATCTTTGAAAATAACACTACACAATAACATGTATTGAAATAAAAAATAAAAAAATAAATTAGAATGCAATACCCCGTGCAACACCAAGACATTGACAATAAATAACAAAGTTATGAAACAGCTTGTTTAAATGCAATGAACTTGATGTTGGCCATAACAAAAGCATTTCTGACAATGACTCAAACCTACCATAATCTTATCCAATAGTGACTGCACAGAAACTGGGTCTGCTGCTAAATGAAAACAATACATAATAATACTCATCACTGCCACACACTTTTATGATTTTAATTGTTCAATTCCTTTTTTTTTCCAGCTTTTTTGTCAGGGTAGTGTGGAGTTAAGTAGAGTGCACATACTAAAAGTGTGCAACATAAACACCACTAAATAGTGCTATTTTATACTAGTTCTATTGTTTTCCTTTGTTTAATTAGTGCTATTTACTACTAAATAGTAACAACTGTTGCACACATTTAGTGTTTGCACTCTAATCAATTACACATAGTTACCATTTAATCACATTACTAAATGTATCATAACTATTCATATTGTTACATATATATTTTCACACTGCGCAATGATCAAAATGTGCATATTGTTACACTGCACTGTAGTGCACAGAACACACACACTGTATAATATTAATCAATACCTGATGTAGGAGCAGTGCTTGCCTGTGGAGTTGGAGCTGACAGAAATAAAATACAAAATGTATCAAACACAAATCACAAAATTGGTTGACAGCTACAACAGTGTTGGTTTGCAATCTAGCATTGAACAGACACCGTTAATAAACAAAATTCAAACACAAATAACAAAATTGATTAACAGCTACAACTGAGTTGGTTTGCAATATAGCATTGAGCGGACACCATTAATACCGGTATACAAAATTCAAACACAAATAACAAAATTGATTTATAGCTGTACTTGTTTGAAAATGAAACATCAAACTCTACCGAGAATTGTTGCCGCTTTTCCCTTACCTGGAGAAGGACCTGAGAATAGTGATGCTAATGCTGCAGGTAACTGTACTTGTGATGCAGCAGTTGTTGAGAGTGTAGTCTTGGGTGTTGGGTGAGTTGTTCCTTTCTATTAACACCAATAAACACACATCAATTATATATATACAAATATACCTCTGCTTGTCCATATAGAAATTGACTAGTCTTAACCCTAATCTACCCTAACTTTAATATACCCTAATCTACCCTAACAGGCCTAATCTACCCTAACCCTAATATACCTGAACTTCTAACCCTAATCTACCCTAACCCAACCTACCCCAACACTAATCTACCCTAAGCCAAACATACCCTAATCTACCCTAGCAGGCCTAATCTACCCTAGCCCTATACCCTGAACTCTAACCCTACTTTACCCTAACCCAACCTACCACAACACTAATCTACCCTAAACCTAATATACCCTAATCTACCCTAACCCTAATGTACCCTAATCTACCCTAACAGGCCTAGCCCTAATATACCCTAAACTCTAACCCTAATCTACCTTAACAGGCCTAATCTACCACAACCCTAATATATCCTAATCTACCCTAACAGCCCATATCTACCCTAACCCTAATTACTCTCACACTACCAGACACAGGTACAAAATTCAATCCAGAAAACAAAAGATTTCCAGTTAAACAATAAAACAAAGCAACAATAGAATAGAATAGTTGACCAGTACATCCAGATACAGCAGGTCTACATACTGACAAACCCTACATATTGACAAACCCTCTTGTTAAGGAAAACCCATATAGATAAAAGTACTTCAAACAAATTCAATTTATCTCCCTTCAAATTAATCAATCAAGTCCACAGATATGAATGACAGTGTAACTGCCCAGGGCAACTAATGCTTCTTTACAAATCAATGATGAAATATCACAATAGTCTTCAAGTGCTCACCTCATCGTGTGGAATGACTTTTGGTTCCCCAGTAACTTGTTTTTCATGTTCAATGTCAGGTTCAGCTGGAGTATCTGGAAGACTGAAAACACAAAACAAGACAATGTTAGAATGTTTGCAAGACAGGGTGGCTTGTGGATCAGGTTATCCACTGGATACAAATTATCCACTCCATAGAATTTCTTTTACATTTATCCACTGGATAGCAATTTATCTGGTAGATAGCACTATTCAGGCTTCGTGCAACCGGCCCCAGATGACAATGTAGTATGACACTTCATTGTAGGTGGATAAATGGTACCAACATTGCTTGGTAAAATTAAGGACTACCACTGGTTTTCATTTTTACGTTTTTCAAGGCAAGTATCAGTACACCTATTGTTGTGATATGTAAACTAATGGTGATGACTGGATGCCCACCAAAGCATCCTTTGATATTTAGCAAAAGTGCTATACAATATATGCATTGTTATTACCTTGACTTGGAGAAGAATATATCAGCCAGAACACTGGACTCTCTCTCTTTCTAATAAAAACAAATGTTATTAACCAATTAATCCATATGTAATACTTATAATACTTCATAAATAAATACAGTGCTCATTGAGTTCATAATATTATTACAGTTATTTTTCAGTAAAGACAAAACAAACAATGAAGCCATGAAAACAATGGGTTATGATACAACAGATTAATGGCTGTAACAGTACAAGTGTGTCAGTACCTGGATATTCTTCTCTTCACTTTTTGATCCATAATCAACATTTGCATTAAACCCTTGTAAATGTTTTGGTCTGTACCACTGTGGTTAAAAGGAAATACAATAAGTTAGTATTTTGTAGAATTGACTCTATCATACACACTTTTTCTCCCATTCTCTTTCTCTCTCTCTAAGTTGATGCAACTATCTATTGTAGTTGTCACATCAAGTTCATGACCCTAGAGCAACACAAAAGTACCACTTAATTCCTGAAGAAGAACACTGTTCAGTATTTACAGGAAGGGTGTCACACAGATATCAAACACACTTACTAGACAGTGTTGTGATTAGAAATTACCTAGAAAACTTGCTCAAAGAAAATACACAAATTTTTTACTGTACCTTGAGTTTTTCAATCATTTTATCTTCATTTAGTCTCTTGGCCTTTTCAATTAACTGTTAAAAAAAAGAAATGTTTCATTGATATAGCTTCACCATCTCTGATAATGTCAAAACCATGATCATCAACTGCAAAAGGAGCTGTTATTTTTTTATCCAGTACATTCATGCATACATCTTTATAATATTATAATATCTACAAACTTACAGCAAAAACCGTTTGAGCGTTTAATGAGAACATTTTGATGGTTTCTTTAGACAGTTTAAATCCTCTCTTGTTCTGTGAGATGTCAAACGTTTCTAGGGGCGGAGCCATCACAAGAGACTTTTCATTGGTTTACGAGTAAAACAATGTCTGATTTCCTTGGAAACATGACATTTAATCAAGTAAAAAAACGTCCAAACAACTGATCCAAACGTTTACATTAAACGCTCAAAGGGTTTTTGCTGTATTTCCCTCAAAGCTCACATTGCAATCAAAAATAATTAACTAACATGCCTACAGTTAGTATTTGTTTTCATTCAGTCAAACATATTATCATCATAATCATTCTCATCTTCATTATCACCATCATTGTCACCACCACTAATATATATTTCCAAAAAATACCCATACACTCAACAACACAGGAATTTTGAAATCCAATAGGCGAGCAAGAATAAAGAGATGAACAAAACTAGTTACTGGGACTATTATTAAAGCAATTTTAACATTCCAGATAATAGCGGAGCATCTCAGAAGTACTCCATGAATGTGGATAAGGATACTTTCTGGAACTCTATCCATAACCATGACTTCTGAGATGACACAACAAACTTACCATTCTTTCATTCATCATTTCATTGTGAGCAGCATTTGTAAAGTCGACAGGATGTCTTATCAAGGCTGTAAAAAAAATAACAATTATCATAAATGTTATTAAAGTCATACTAAATATCAGTTTGCCTCTGAATTGTTTATTCGCAATGTTTAGGACATTATTATGACCACTGAACTGAAACTAAAATTCCATGAGACAACATAAAAGAATGTAAACAGTACATGACCATGCCCATCCATATCAACAAGTAAATGTCTGGAATAACAACGTAGTCATTTCCAATGTCAAGAGCCTACATTATTCTTGAACAATCCCATGTCTTATTGTTATTTTCATTTGTATGCAATTACCTCGTTCTTCTTCATCCATTTCAAAGAAATGATATGATGCCAGTTTGCTGTCCTCAGCCCAAGTAACAATCAAACCTTTCTTGTTTGGTTTCTTAGCTGGTAGTTCTAATTCGGTCGTATCTTCTACTATTAAAGTAGATGGTGTTGAATTATCTACAAACAAACAAATCAATCAACGTTCATGTATTTCATAATTACCTATAAAATAACTATGATATACCACACGCTCTGATTGATCAACACACATACTTTATGAGAGCACCAAACACGTCGGCTATTTTTGACTTCTATCTTCTCCTTTGTCAATGCTAAACATTGTGCTTCTCTAGCACTTCTCTTGTGTTCTGCCAATCCGCATTTTCAATAAAGCATGTGTGCGCATCTTTTATTCTTTCAATAATACGTGAATGATTTTCCTCCCATTGCATTTGTTCTAAAACTAATGCTATCATGCTCTTTTAAGGAGCGAATCCAGAAATTTTGTGCCTTATAGATTCTGTCAGAATTACGCAGAAAAATATACATTTCACAGAGTCCTACTTACTTGATTCTCCAGTTTTATCTTTGTCTGCATTCTAAAATTCAACATAAATTAGAAATTAATAGCAAATCAACAACTAATGTAGCTATAAAAACTACAACTACCTCTTTATCTCTGCTCAAATTGAATGGTAATATTAGTTCATATCAAAATGAGTAAATCTTTACCTCTGAATCTTTTGAAAAGTCTCCAGCATCACCTTTTTAATCAAACAAACAAAAAATAAATCAATAAAACAGATAGATTGATAAATGATAAAATTATTGGATGGATGGATGGATGAATAAATGAATGAATGAATGAATTAATGGAATATATGATCTATGTTAGTTTATGACATGTCCTTACCAGTGCTTATTCCACTTTGTGGTGATCCAGCAGAAGTCGTACCATTGCTATTATTACTTAGTTCATCAACCGTTCTTGATTTAGGTTTTTCCTCAAAACCATGTGTTTGTGACTGATTATTCATTATTTCATCCAGTAAACCAGAATAATTTGTCTGAAAATATGTTACAATTTATTGAGTTTTGGATACATAGAAATAATGAGAGTTACAGAGGAATGCCACAAAATTTTATCAAATCCTTCTACAGTGCATCTCCATCACATTGATATAATACAATGTACATTCCACCAAAAACAATAAGAAAATACTAGTAGCTTAGAAAAGGAGCTTGTTGCAACAAAAGTCCAGTTTCAAGTTGTTCATTGCTCAGGCTAAGCCTCAATTGTAGGCAAATTAACAAGAGTCAAGACAAAACCATTGGTATTTATATTATTTTGGGATTGGTGTATTCCCGTGGGATCTACCTCGTACAAAAAAATATATCACTTTCCATCGAGGCTTAGCCTGAGCAATATGGAACATGAAACTGGACTATTCAAAATGATCAAATTAGAACTTTATCAAGTACAAGTGTTAAGCAAATAACTGTGACCACTCCCTTATTTTATACAAAGGTCGACAACCAATGAAATTAATACGAAAATAGAAGATTTGTCTGGTTGCAAGCATCACCCTGAACTAATCATTATTCCACAAAAACAAGTTGAAAATCAAACTAATTATAAGATTTAGTTTGTACCTTATTATTAGAGGATGTTGTTGTTGTTGTTGAAGTTGTTGTTGTTGTGTTATTTGCTGTTGTCTAAAAGTAAACAAACAAGATTTCATAAGCATGCAAATTGATCAATATGATTGTGTTAATTTTTTTTTAATCAAAATTTTCTTTTGCTAACATTATTCTTGTGCTTGCGCAACTCTTTCACGTTGGGGACATTCACCACTGAGTCTGTTTGCATATATATATTTCTCAAGTGAGGACTTTAGACAAACCTTTTGAGCTGTAGCTGCAGTTCTTTTTCTTTTCTTTACAGGTGCTGCTGATGCAGTTGCCAGTGCATTCATAAAGCCAGCACTCTCAATAGCTATAACTACAACATACAATATTGGTTAAGATACATCTACAGCGCTCTCAATAGCTATAACTACAACATACAATATTGATCAAGATACATCTACAGCGCTCTCAATAGCTATAACTACAATATACAATATTGGTTAAGATACATCTACAGCGCTCTCAATAGCTATAACTACAACATACAATATTGATCAAGATACATCTACAACACTCTCAATAGCTATAACTACAACTTACAATATTGGTTAAGATACATCTACAGCGCTCTCAATAGCTATAACTACAACATACAATATTGGTAAAGATACATCTACAGCGCTCTCAATAGCTATAGCTACAACATACAGTATTGGTAAAGATACATCTACAACACTCTCTTAAACAAACAACATCACAAACAAGAAAATAGCTCTTCAGAAAAAAAACATGTCAACTAATGTTTGTCCAAAATTGAAGGATCAAACCTAAACTCTACAAAAAAGACAAATCTATTGAGTACCTTTAGTTTCTTTCTTGAGTTTAGCTTTAGCATCGTTGTGTTTTGATTTTTTTTCTGGTACCCCAGTGCTTCCCTCTGACTCTCTGAAATAAAGCAATAAAGTTAATCAACCACCATTTTAAAATTTTATATGAACTTTGTTCTGTCAGTGAACAATAATTGACATTATCAATACCTTTGTCTCTTTATAGCTTTAAGTTCTTCTATAAAGAAAAAAATGAAGATTAAAATTTATATATTAATCAAATGATTACAAGTTGCTGATTGGAATTGAAAAGTCGACCTCACAAGTGGCCTAAATGACTTGGTAGCATACTAAATACAACATTTTATCCTGGCAATAAAATCAAAATAATAGACAGTG
The DNA here is from genome assembly GCA_918843875.1 of Diadumene lineata. Lineage (NCBI taxonomy): Eukaryota > Metazoa > Cnidaria > Anthozoa > Actiniaria > Diadumenidae > Diadumene > Diadumene lineata. The sequence continues at coordinate 15,772,807 of OU974075.1, read as the reverse complement.
ACGGGTCTAGGGGAGGAGTGCAGGGGGTGTACACCCCTTCCTGAAATGATTTCACATCCTTGTATTCTTAGATATTTTTTCAAAATATCCTCAGTCAGTATTTCATGCTCCTTCTCCTGAAAATGGTTCAACCCCCCCCCCCTCCCCCCTGAAAATAAACCTTGACACGCTCCTGTAAGAATTAAATAGCAGTTGTTCAGCATCTAAGACAAGGAATTACATTACGCCTAATAATTTATAGTGAAGAACTAACCTATGTTATTAGATGACATTAATTCCACTGAACTATCAGAAGCTTGAGAACCTGTCTCAATGCTGTCTCCATTCTGTTTGCACTTGTCTCCTTTTTGTCCTTCATTAGATCCTGCAAAACAATTATACATAGTTTCTGTTTATTTCATTTTGGTGAATAGTTTGACCTCATTAACAAGCAATAATGTATTATAATATTATTCATATTTGAGTCTGATACTGGGATAGCAACTTTGAGGAGCTAGAAGCACTTGTAACAGACAGGGTTGGCTGATCGATGTGTGGGGCAGAAACCTCATTTGAGGATAATCAAAGTCATTAATAAGCATATCAATTTTTACTAGTAACAGTTATTAAAGGAAGACAAAGGCACCACAGAAACTTTGAAACCCCATGAAGGCAACTAACTGATAAAAAACAATGTGATAGTGGAGAGTTATCTCTGAAAGCTTGTATGAATAATAATCAATCAGTAGTACCACTTGTTCTTTTGAATCACTCTATGAAAGGCCAGACCACACTAACTACCACCAGTCTTTACAAAGACATAGACAAAATGACAAGAGACAGAGAGTATACATGTAAGCTTATGTATGATCATAGACTGTACTCACTTACCAGACTTATGTCTTACAAGAGACATCCATTGCTTTAGTATCGCTGATGACATTTTCTTCACATCTAAATTAAAGACAGAAAAATAATAGACAGAATATAACTAACAATAATAAAGTAAACTCAGCTTATTCTTCTCACATCTTCTCCCATTCTTTCATGCTCTTGTCACTTTCCATTGTGTTTTATTACTTAGCAAAGTGAGGCAAAGCCTCTTTTATTTGTTGGTAATGAATCCTCATTTTCACATATGATTCTTTATTTCAGTACCTTGATTGTCAACTTTTGTCAAGTATTTCACTATTTTTCCAATGTTGCCCTGTATCATGAAATAAATGAAAAATAAATAAAACTATTGAATTTAAGAAATGTTTGCACCACGCATCAACAAATTTGTTCATATGTTTCGCCAAGGTTTGGAGGACAACTTTCCATCACGCTCATATTGTAGAGCGGTCTCTGAAGGTTTGTATAAGTAATAATCAATCAGGGGCACCAATTGCTATTTTGTGACAAGAGTCTTTAGTCAGGTGTCTGTGATTGGCCATTCAAGGAATATTTCTGTCTGCCAGAGGTTTTCTACTGGAACCATAATAAATATAATCTCAATTTCAACAGTGCCTACCTGCTTTAGTGTGTCTACAGAAACTGGGAGATCTTTTAGAATCTGTGAAATCAATTCAATAACATTATTTATAACATTGTTTATTTCACCAGCAAATATCTAGACTGTATGATAACTATCAGGTAAAAAAAAACAAGAGTAAACGGTTTGAACCATGTGATCATCTTGGGGTGTATACTCTTTTTTAATAAAACAAGCCTTCCAAGATGAATACAGATAATACAGTCTTTTTCAAGTCTACATCATTTAATCACATTGGAGCAAATAAAACTGTGCCATGCTTAAAAGTTTAAATGTTTACACCAACCATTACACACACCTGTAATAGTTCTATTATTATTGAGAAATTCTCACTCTTCTTTCCATCCGACAGCCATTTGTTCAAGACAGACCATCCACCAATAGAAACAAACCTAAAAACAACAATATGCATCAAGTACTGGCAGGAAAATAACTCAATGAACGAAAAATGAATGAACATAAATAAATGAATGACGAGCTGATGAATGGATGAAAAGAAATGAATGTATGTGACTGAATGGATGGATGAACATTGAATAAATTGAGGAATAAATGAAAGGTCAATAATGAAATATTGATAGATGGTTGATAAATAAATGTGCTTACTTTTCTAGTGTTTCAGTGGATTGTTGGTTCTCATGAGACATCGTAATGGTCGACTTTAAAATGTTGAGATAAACACACCGACTCATCAACTTCTCAGCATCCCGCATCAAGCTAAAATTTAAAGGCAAGTAGATACACCACTAACATCAATACAAATAAACCATGAATTACGATTGTCATTTGATGGATTACCTAACAACTCTAACAACTTCTTGTGGTGATTTGATATCTCCTGATGGTCCTAGCATGGGTTTAAGGGCATTCAGCAATGTCTTAGGCTCTCCACCGGATGTACCCTATCAAGTGAACATCAAACATAGTATATTATAAATAAAATGATACATAAATACAACATATAATACATGGGCTTTTGAACACATCTGCACTCTTATGTTAATTTATAAGTAAACTGAAAAGATCATGACATACAAGGCCACTTTGGAACAGTAAAAAAATATATTTTCTAATATCACATTTTTATCAGTGCTCAAATTTTCTGTGTATGAAATTTCTAATTTGCAAATTATGACATTTGCCATCACTTAAAGTTATTTTATTGAAGATATGCTTTAATTTATTACCATGATTAGATGACTTGTTTCTTAAGCCTGCAAATAGAACAGAACAATAATATTAATTTCATTATCTTTATCAATTAGTATCCCATCTTATTAAAGTTATTTTACGTTTATATATCCTGGCTCCAAAACATAAGTATACTGCAACACATTAAAAGGCTACATAGCTTCATTTCTTTGCAATACAACTATGTAAGTGTGGCACTTTTTGGCTCCATAAATTAAGTTGGAGTAAGATATTTGCAAAGGCCTACAGAACAAGGGTAATTAAAAAAAAATTATTAACCAATAATTATTTTCTAACATGTTATGCTTTTTTATACTTTTGTCACACATATATTTCAAACACTATTATTATAAATTTGTGATTAAAAAATGATATCAACATTTGAAATTCTTTTTGCATATTAACTGGCTTGTCAATATTGACAGGGTGGTGCTTTCCAGTACATAAATCTCTATCTTTACAAAATATTGCAGTCAAAATAATTTTATACTTCAAGAAAAAACTTAAGCAATTAACAACTTTATCCTGATTTTGTGCAACCATCCCGGACTTACTTAGCAATTTCATTTCTCACATTATAAATCATGTAATTCTTATTATGAAAACATATTAACACCAACATGTTATCCCACATAACATTTTGTTCACTAACAACCCAATCAACAGTAAGACATTTTTTCATAATCATCTTGATTTCCAAATTGGAATGAACTTAAGTGAACTTTGTATTTTATCCCCTCTCCCCCCAAAAAAAAATTATTACACTGCTTAAAAATTATTCAACAATTTTCCTAGCATCATTTTCCTGGATTTTGTTCTAGAATTATCTATATATTGACATTATAAAATAAAAATAAATACTATACTATAAATGTAAAAACTTTTTGTGCTTGGTACTTTAGTCATAGCGGGTAGAAATGGGCACTGAATGGACATCAGTTCTAGAGATAATTTCAAGTTGACAAAACAATAGTACTACAAAGAAATACTTTATCTTGTCAAACCATCAAATGATAAATTCACACAAGAACTTCAAAACATAACAAATTGTGTTATTCTCCCAAAACAAATCTTACATCAAATCAATGTAGGTCAACTTCAACCTGCAATTTACAATTTATAAATACATAGATTTTGATCAACATAACTCTTTTGGTGGTAAAATAATGGACTTCATTTTCCTCATTTTACCAGAGGCTAGTAAACACTTGCACAAGTCATGATAAGATTTCAATAAAATAGTAAATAACAGGTTGAAGTCAACAAGTCATTATGAATATCACTTTAACAATTATTTTCATTTGATTTTCCACTGTGTTTCCACACAGCTTTTTTTTGTGAGAACTAACATGAGTTGGAGAACGGACTTTCCTTTTATGGATAAAAATTGGGGTAATATAATTTGAGACCACTTGGCAAAATAAAAAAATAAAAATAAAAAAAAGATAAATTTGACAGGAAAACAAATAAAATCAGATAAATTCATACTTTATCAATAACATAATTCTACTTAAATTTTCACGATAGTTTCTGTAGTTAAATTCATGCAATATAAAATATGGGACACCTTCGCCAATTCACTCAGAGTTGTTGATTTCATGTCAAATATGAATAATTAATGAGTTCAACCAAACTCGACTATCCTTTAGCCTCTAATAAAATCCTTAGCTATCAAATGCCTTAATACTTCGAAATATAATAAAAATAGCAAAAAGAAACGATTTTTCTGCACATTATACATATTTTTCTTGCATAAGGTTATCCACATCGTAAATATGTGCCTCACGCCAATCTTTTCAAACCAACCTCGTGGTTTTTAATAAAAGAAAATCCATTTGTCAAAACCTAAACTTTCTTTCAGCTTTATAACAATGTTTCATACGTTTTAGGAACAAAATCGATGGTTACAAGTCGTCACAATTTCTCGTATAAATATCCCCCTCTTGTACTGAAATCTACGTTCTCTCGCCCACGGTCTCTAAGTGTGGTAAATCATACTTTTGCTTCGTGGTAGTTATATATTATACAGTCTTTATTTCAGACTGCTTATTTCGCTTCGATTATTGTGTGTGTAAATGCATTTTAGAGGCTTAGAAAGGACACACAAAATTTTAAGTCGGGACTCGGTTTTGTTCGCTCGTTTATTTGAGCGAGCATACGAGGTAAGCTTAGACTCCGTTTTTGCTTACAATTTTGACTCAACTTACTCTAGAAAGGCTTTCCTTTTCAACAGTTTTCCTTTAAGAAGTATCTCTCATCAATTTATACACTACCAGTGCATGTACTTTCTAACTAGACATACGAGCAATTTTTAGTAAACCTAAAAGAGAATTGTTTTAAATTCCGCTAATAAGCATGGTTGTGCCGCGTCACATTCTTTCAGCCTTGACCACCCATTTTATCACCTTGCTGTACCCTGAAACTGCACACAAAGGAGCTTGGTTAGTTGTACTTTGTTACCGTATCGAAATCCTGTCTCATTGAGGAAAAGAAGATGGATTAAATACTAAACGAAGTTGGTGAAATTGAACTTTCATATCCAACATGGCTTACCATTTCAAGAGCTTTGAAACGCTTAGAAGAGCAACGCCTCATGCCACCACATTTACCACCTCTGATTGGTCAACAAACTGTCAATCATTCCATCACTGCACTCCTCGCAATGCATCTTGGCCAATTTCAAACACAACAGCATCATGGGTACTAACTCTAAATTTCAAGATGTCGGCTAATGCGTTCAGAAGAAGGTTTTGTACTTTAACCTCAATTTTCACAAGATCTTCAGCAACTAGTACTCCAAGCTCACTGCTGTTACAAAGAAATAGATGGTCTTACGTTGTGTCACGAAGTTATTCGCTTGTTTGTGGTTTGCAAAGAGTCAAAAAAACATGTGCAAAAAGTCAAATTCTGCTCACTACACACCGGTCTGTAGGTCATGCATCAGGTCAGTTTTTCACAAATTATTTGATGTTATGCTTTTCATATATTGATCTTAAAGTCTTCTGTAATTTATGTAATATTTCCAGAAATTTATTTATTCATTATTTTTATTTATTTATTTATTTATTTAATATCTATCTATTTATTTGTTTATTTATTTATATTATATTTTATTTTATTCTGGGGGGAGGGGTGGGATTGACAGGGTCTTTCAGTGGGTGTAGCAGGACAAACAATATTCAAACAATAAAACAAAGCATCAATACTGAATATACTAGTTTTCTGTGTGTAGAAAGATCAAGTAGCAAGTATGCATTGACAGGAAGTGGGATGTATGGTTATTGAATCTATGCAGCTAATTTATTGATAAATTGAATCTCACTTGCAGGTTCACAGGTCTCAGAAGTAGTTGAATCCAATGATGTCGATAAAGATGAAAGGAATTTGAAAAAGTAGGTATATATTAAATTCAACGATTTTGATTTTTCAATTATTGAGAATTTGGATAGTACTGGTATATACATAAATAACAAAGAAAACACAAGAAAGTATGGTATATCCTCAATTATATTTTGTCAGGACTTCCTAGAAACAAAATAATAGCGACAAAATTCTGTACTTTCTTGTTTTTGTTCATATTTAGTTAGTTACATGTATATTGTGAAATGTATCAGAATTTGTGCAAATGCCTACATATATAGCTTTCAGTGTGAGAGGACCAAAGTGTGATTGTGAAGGACTTCACATTTATTGTTTCACATTCTTCCCATTCTGCGCAAGAAAGCATTGAAAGAATTTGTAACGGGGAAGATGCATGCACTGCCAAGATGTAGCAAGAACTGCTTATTACAGCTGAAATTCAATCTACCGGGCTTTTGTAAACTACCCGTATTTGTTACTTTGAGAGAAAAATGAAGGTGATTTATAGTGTCTGGACCTTTATATCCATACATATTTTTATTCTATTACTGCAGGCTAACTTTAGATGACGTCATGTCACAGTGGCCAGATGCCAAGCCAGTATGGCTGGGTTACAGACGCAATCATAAAGGACAAATACCACCAAAGGTATCATTGTGTTTAAGTTTTTTGTGATTTGTTGTTTGGGTGCATTTGTTCTTCTTTGATTGATTAGTTGTGTTTGATTGATTGATTGGTTGGTTGTTTGTTCAACCTTGTTTCAACATTTACTTTTTTTTTTCTTACAGAGAACAAGATTAAGATGTACCACTGTAAGTAAATACAACCAAAATTTCATGTTGTAAAGTATCGTCACCATTTTCTTTTGAGTACTTGGGTATGATTTTAAATCTAGCACTATATAAATGTGCATTATTATCATTACTCAATCTGTTAATGACCAGCTCAACAGCATATGTGGCTTTATAGCTTAGCATCACTTAGATCTTCCGAACACCACTGCCACCACATTTGAAATATTATAATTACTCAAATTATTTCCTTCTGAATAAAGCATCATATCTTTTGTTTGTAGGTTTCTAAAAAGCTTCTAACCCAAAATCCATGTCCAGTATGCAGAGTGCGAGTAGAAGACAATTATGAAATTGACACCAAGGTATTATTGGATTGCAAGAAAAAAACTATGGCTTCTAGTAGCAAGAATCTAGAAAACAACAATAGCCATTCAAATTGTTTTATAATACTTTTGGTGTGAAAACTGAGTGATCTTTATAATTAAATTTAAAAATGCAACATTATAGAGTGTACACCAAAATAGTGCAATGTCTAATGGCTATCAAATAATAGTAATTCTGCTACTTTGTGCAAGTTAGTAAATATCACTGGAGCAGAACATGTTTAGCACAAAATAGTGCAGTGACAACAATAGAAAGCAGTAGAATTAGCACACAATTACACTATTTAGTTATGTTACACTATTTTATGAGAGACGTGGTGGCCTAGTGGTTAGGACATCAGACTTTGGGTCCACTGCCCTGGGTTCGATTCCCAGACCAGCGATCATGTTGTGTCCTTAGGCAAGATACTTTACTCTCTCAGTGCCTCGTCTTCTCGGATAAGGACGTAAAGCCGGAGGTCCTGTCTACCTTCACTCTGACTATGTTATAAGGTGGACGTAAAAAAACCGCTGAGGACATATTAAACAAATCTCTGGCAGTGACCACCCTCAGTGTCCGTCTCAGCAACCAGCATTGAGGGCCACCTGAAAATTATCATTCGTGATGAGGTGTTACCCTGTCTAATAAAAGTTGATTGATTGATTGATTGATTGATTGATTGATTGATTGATTGATTGATTGATTGATTGATTGAGTTGTTTCTTTGGTCATCTGTGGGAGACTAAGTAGTCGTAGTGAGTTTCTATGCCTCAGCAAATCTCAGTTTTTTGATAACTGAATAGCTGCTATTAGACACTAAATATTTGGCATTTCTTTCAAGTTTTTTTGCATGTGTACTATAAAATTTATAGAATGCATACAAAAAAAACTTTATTTAATAAAGTTTAAAGTTATCCTTTCTAATCAAGTGCATACACTTCCATAACTTGATTCTATGGCGTTCAATTTCCGCCAAAATTTGACTTGCTCAATTCAACATTGTACTTCTTCTATTCGACCTTTTTTTATAATCGGACATTCAACTTTGTTGTTTCAAGAATCCAACATCCTATGCTTCATAGTCCGACTTGCAAGTTTTCTAAATATTGTCGATGTTTCTGCAATCGAACTTTGTACTTTAACGAATTCAACATTCAACTTTCTCGCAATCGAACATCCTTCCGCATGCCACTTTCGTCCAGTCAACGCGGGCTCAGAAAATACCAATTCCAACACTGTTGGGTAGTGGGACGGGAGAAAAAGGTAACTTTCCGTACCCCCAATGGATAGCTGTGGAACTCAAAGTCACATAAACCCTCCCCCAAAGCAACATTTTTTTGTCTTATCCAAAAACACGTGATCATTCCCTCGGGTCAGAAGCTGCACTTACGGAGAATTGAAACATTGCCGATGATGACTTAAACGAGGTCAGATCTGCCCTTCTGAAAGTGGCAGATCGCCTTTCGACATTACAGCGAGAAAAACCAAAGACTGAAGGTGAGTTTTTCTAGTGAAATAGTGAATGTAGCTGTTAATTGCGATCGTAAAATGTACTGAATGTACAGCAAAAGTTGACCATGAAAAGCACGTGCTTATCATAGAAATGATTATTTAGAAAAAGAAAGAAACAAATACTTACCAGCTACAATTTTGACGGGAATTAAGAAATCACCGTGCAGCCATCTTGTTTTTCTAGATCACGTGGAACAAGACAAAAAAATGTTGCTTTGGGGGAGGGTTTATGTGACTTTGAGTTCCACAGTTATCCATCGGGGGTACGGAAAGTTACCTTTTTCTCCCGTCCCCCTACCCAACAGTGTTGGAATTGGTATTTTCTGAGCCCGTGTTGACTGGACGAAAGTGGCATGCGGAAGGATGTTCGATTGCGAGAAAGTTGAATGTTGAATTCGTTAAAGTACAAAGTTCGATTGCAGAAACATCGACAATATTTAGAAAACTTGCAAGTCGGACTATGAAGCATAGGATGTTGGATTCTTGAAACAACAAAGTTGAATGTCCGATTATAAAAAAAGGTCGAATAGAAGAAGTACAATGTTGAATTGAGCAAGTCGAATTTTGGCGGAAATTGAACGCCATATGATTCTAGTGCAATATTATTCTTGACCTAAAGTGTTCCATTTTGCTTGTTTCTCAGGATGTAGTGTTTCTCAGTCAGTTTATTAGTCCACATACTGGGGAAATACTAGATACAAAGAAAACAGGTCAGACCACACTTAAGTATTGTAGTTCATTCTTCCATCCTTTCCTTTCATTCATCATTATTTCCTTGAATCGTTCTATTCATCCTTCTTTCCTCCCTTTCTTCCTCTCTTCCTTTCACTCTTTCTACCTTCCTTCGTCCCTTCCTGGCCTCCCTCACATCCCTCCTTTTTCATCCTTACTTTCCTCCCTCATTCCTGTTGTCTTTACTACATCATCTTTCCTTTCTGCATCCCTTGCATACTTCCTTCTTCCTTCTGTCCCCTTTTCCTTCCTTCCACCTTTCCTTCCACCTTTCCTGTCCTTCCTTACTTCTAAATCCATTCATTCACAAATTCTTGTGTATTCTATGTGTATTTACAGGTGTGTGTAGGCAACAGCAGAAGAAATTGGTCAGTGCAGTAGAAAAAGCCAGAGATCAAGGTTTGTGTTTGTGTATTGATAACGTTACATTGTAGCACACAGCATATACCCATCACCATGCCAAGATGCTATGAATTTCAATTATTATCTTGCACAGTTGTGTCTAATGCTAGTTAGTGTTTTTCTCTGAAGGTCATTTACCATTTACTATACCTGGACCAAGAGATCCATCAAGACAGTTTAAAGCAGCTGGGATACCAGCACCAAATTTAAGAAACAAACTAGGATGATATTGTTAGTAATGAAATGTAACTGAAATAAAATGAATTTAAAAAAAAAAAACTTGGGTTCGTTATTTTGTTTATTTATTTATTTTTTGATTTGTTTTCGTTTTCCATAAAACACAAATATCAATGCGTATATTTTTTGACATAACTAATCAGCTGATCGAACGAATGATCTGAACAAGATTAGAATGCGACGAGACCTGTCCTGGTCACGAGACAAAGAAGGGGAATACCCTTCAAGTAACGCAACACCGTGACACAATTTAAAATCTTAATTAACATGTTAACATTCAACAAAACTGACAGCTTATTTCTCAGTGTTGCTTACAAAATCTATCACTTTCAATTAACGCAGAAATTTCGAGGAATCGCCTCATATGTCACAATTATTGGAGTTACATCGGTTTGACCAAATTGTGTCACGCCTGTGTTGTGTTACAGATATCATATTGTGATATTATTTGACGAAAAGAATATTTCATATTAGAGCAGCAATGGCCGAATCGCCACCACCACCAACCGACAACAGTTCACCAAATAAATTGCTGAAAATCCAATCGGCGAGTGAAAAACTCAGTCGTAGTTTACCGGTAAGCGAATTAGTCAAATTGAAAAATTTACCGTGTCAGAATTTTGTAGTATATTCACTGTTAGGCGAATAAGCCTCAAACGTCGGATATCTTTCGATATTCGTTTGCTGTTTGAGAATTAAGAGCTTTATATACTCAGGTTACTTGAATCTTTCGTTTTTGTTAAATCACAATTTTTAACCTTGTTACTAGTTTGCAAATTGTCAGATTCAAATTCAGCGTACACCTCGAATCAATATATCAATATTATCAGGCTCGTTAAATCATGCCTAATTCAATGTTCGGACCTACAGAAATCTGTTTCACAATCCCCTCCCCCTTTCTTCAATCTATGCAAAATTGACTTCATCACCAGGTCAAATATAATGTCATTAGTTTCCTGTACATTTTTGTTAAGGGCACTGACGACAAGAAAACAATCAATGTCGCTGTGTCGTCCAGAGCGCTGTTCAATCTTGAAGAAGAAAATGATTTATTTGTGGAACAAGGGCTTGAGGAATACATCAAGATGCAAGTTCAGAGGGAGGATAAATTACTCGACCCAGGAGCAGCTTTTCCATTTATTAAGGTTAGTGGCTCTGTTATTCATTAACATGATGCAATGTAAACGACTCAGTCAAATACGACAATTTCCTCAATCATCGAAATATCCTCGTTTTTAGAAGTCCTATATCAAAAACCAGATAACATTCTTTAATAAAACAAACATTGAGTCAGGTTTCAGTTTCGATTTCATTTTACATTGTAGTGCCAAGAGGTCATAGTTTCATATCGGTTTATTGAAATTTTGTCCGAGAACTTGTTCGTATAATTTGCGCTGTGCATTCAGAACGAGCTAAAAATTTTGCTTAAAAAAAGGGTATTTTATCGATTTTGTTTCTTCCACGTTTTGATTTTTTTTTTTAAGCCAAGCTTTCGTGCATTCGTGCAAATTTCCAATACGAAACAAACTGTCATATTTCCATTTTGCCCTGAAGATGCGCGAATGGCGCGAAAGCTTGACTTTTTAAAATTATATCGTGGAAGAAACAAAATAGATAATATAACCAAGCCCACGTACCAACCAATGCTAGACTAAATTAAGGGTTTTTGCTGTTCGCTAAGTAATATGTATCATTGAGCGGCCTATCTGTATGGGAAAAAAGCTCTTTCATGTCGGCTTTCATTTGGACGAATGTTTCAATGCGGTTAGTGAACAGCAAAAAGTGTAGTAACTGCATTAAAGTAAATCATAAACTAACCAATGATGTCTTTGTTTCGCAAGGCTCTTGAGAATGTGAACGCAAAGCTGAAAGAAAGAGATCCCAACGAGCAAGAAATATTTGCAATAACATTAATGTCACACAACAACGCACAAGTTGGAATACGACTACAGAAATCCATAGACTATCATGGTAATTTTACATCATGTCTACCTACATATTTTTTCCTGTCCATCAAGTCTGTCTGTTTGTCTATTACAGGGGTGGATCCACGACTCGAAGAAAAAGGTCGTGGCCCCTTCACCCCCTAAATCCACACCCGTAGGCCTGTATTGGCTATTTCTTCTGTTTGTCTTTTTATCAAGAATCAATCTGTATCCATCTGTCTGTCTATTTCAATATCATGAGGTACATCTTTCTGTCTGTCTAATTATATTGCAGTCCATCTGTCTGTCCGTCTTGTAGTCCATCCGTGTGTCTGTTTGGCATGTAGTCCATGTCTGTCTTTCTGTCATGTAGCCCATCTGTCTGTCTGTCTGTCTGTCATGTAGTCCGTCTGTCACGTAGCCCATCTGTCTGTGTCTGTCTGGCATGTAGTCTGTCTGTCTGTGTGTCTGTCATGTAGCCCGTCTGTCATGTAGCCCATCTGTTTGTGTCTGTCTGGCATGTAGTCTGTCTGTCTGTCTGTGTGTCTGTCATGTAGCCCGTCTGTCATGTAGCCCATCTGTCTGTGTATGTTTGTAGGTCTCATCATCACACGCATGGCTCTAACGGGTGGTACAAGTGCTGTGGAGTATCTTAAAGCATTCAATATCACTCTTTTCCTGACATCGTACCAGAATGAGGTTACGGATGCTATCAGAAAAGGTAAACATTTGTGACTAGACACGGGCTTCGCTACTTACCGCCCAGGCCTCAACTATCGATATCCGCTCAGTTGATCAGGGTTCGCTGGTTGGCAAACGTTCAGAGACTGTTTAAGAAAGAGGTGATATCTAGAGTAAATAGTGTAAATGTTCGATCAAGAAGTCTTTCTCCGACTACTTATATTAAAAAGTCATCTTTCCAGCAAAAATCAGCATTTCTAATTACACATGCAGATCTAGTTGTAAGCTCTAAACTCTAGCCTGCATGATCTTCCATTTATTTATTGCCTGTCTCCGCTAGGTTTTCCTGCCGCAGTGATGTCTCTCCAGCCAATGAACTCGCCCAGTGAAACTCAGCTTCGTATAGCATTTGACTTGGATGCTGTTTTGTTCTCCGATCACTCTGAAAGAATCTTTAAAGAACAAGGTCTGGACGCTTTCTTAGCGCATGAAATACAGAACAGAGATATACCACTCTCAGAGGTTAGCTTGGTATTGCTAGAGAACCATATGCATACATTGGGTAGTTTGTGTTCTTTATCGGCTAGTTCGACTTAATTGGGCTGAGTAGTATTTTGCAGTTTGCAGATCCCTTGGGCGTTGCTTGTGGTCTTTTTTATTAAGCTTGCTTTGTGATCAAGGGTAATACATGATTCTAATCCTTGTTACCCTTCGAACGCCTTAAGAAAATGGCTCCAGGTCGATCTGAATACTGTAAGCCCTAATGTTACGGCTGTTCATAAACAAGCTATAGGACTCCAAGTCTTAAAAATTGCGACAACTGATTACACCGAGTCTTGTTCCCTGAGCTCACTTGTGATCAAGCTGCTGCAATGTCATGATCACAACATGCCTTCACCCTCATGTCACTGTGTCTCGGCTTTTGAAAGCCTAGCCTGGGTTACATCCGGTATTTTCTCGTTTTACCACCCCGCATTCTCAACCATCAACAAGTCCCGTAACTATTCACCATCTATTTCTAGGGACCACTAAAACCATTCGCCGAAGCCATTGGACGAATGCAGAAGAAATTCGACCGATCACAGAAAGACTCCTGTCCAATCAGAACTTACATAGTCACATCACGTGACGCCGTTGTTGGTCAACGTGCATTGCTTACATTACGTCACTGGGGACTAGAAATAGACGAGTGTTTCTTTATGGCCGGAGCCCCCAAGGATGGTGTACTTAATGCAATCAACCCTCATATTTTCTTTGACGATCAAATATCACACGTAGATCGCGCGAGAGAAAAGGGAACGCCATCTGGACACGTGAGTCATGGAATCACACTGGAATATGACAGCAAGAAGAAAGAGAGCGTTAAAAAAACAATTCAGTTTTAAACCACTTTGAAGACTCATTTACATACTTACGATCAAAACTAAAAGAAATGAAAAAAAAAATTAATTGAAAACATGGGGCTGAATCCAGGAAAATCAGTTTTTAACTGGAGTAATTTTGGTCTAAGTAAAATTATCTTATTTTAGGGTAAGATCTAGCTCAGTAAATGTAAGATATCCTCGCAAGCTATCAATGATCCTCATTCAATGATGAATCACGTACAAACCATGAACTGACGCACAAAACGTGATACAATAGTTAAAATAATGGCAACATGGAAATTCATTGATATTTATTTATAGCAACAACTACTAGCGCGATACAAAACCATTCATTATCAACCTGTCCAGATAATGAAAAGCGTTCTTGATTTGGAAAATAATCGCTTTGCAATTCATATACTATGTTTATTATGTAAATCTACCAAGATAAGAATTAAAACGTTTTATACTAAATCCATGTCAATCCCAGACCTTTTCCAAAACATCAATATATTTTCGAGACACTCCTTCTTTTCCCAGCACGAGAACTTGTCCCAAGTCCCGAACACAGGCTAACTTGGACCCCGCAGCGATCAAGTAATTACAAGTTCTCATTTTCAAAGGCGTAAACACTTTTCCTTCAGACAAGATTCCCGCTCGTCTTGCAAAGTATTTGCTGCCTCCTCTCGTTCTCGATTTCAGTGTTCGCGGAATGCTTCAATGTTATAAATAGACTCTTCTCATTAAGTAAAAATTGGATATTAAGTTAGGTTGTGAGAAGATCTAGGCACAAAAGCATGCCAGTATAGGCAGGACTGGATTACTTTTGAATAATTTGTAACCTTTCAGACACTAGTTTTAAATGGCACTCTATAAAGCGTTGCATAGAGCGCAAAACAACATTCAATTGCGCTATTTTGGACCCGGGGGGAGGACTTCGATGGTAAGTGATCGGGGATGATCGTCGTATCTTTTAGGGGTAAAAATCAGCGATTTGGTATCTTTCAGGGTTTAAAACACAAAAATTTGCCAAATTCTCACGTTTTGGTATCTTTTAGTGGTTGAATAGCACTGAAATTCCTGATTTTAGTATCTTTTAGATCAGAGATCAAAAATTTGAGAAGCCACGCGCTTTTGAAAAACTTCAGGTATCTTTTAGGGGTATTTTTGAAAAATTCCGACGAGCATCCCCGATCGTTTATCCCCGGAGTTACCCTCCCGGGACTTTGGATCTCTGTAGCAAAATGTCACATAGAGAATAAGATGACATATTTATCGTGCAACTCTCACAACTATGATCAAAAGGTAGTACACCATTATCAATGGTAAATATACTATAAAGTGTTCGATTATTGAACATGCATGATTGTCGAAAAAAAAATCATCAAGACGATATATTTGAAATCAGGAAAGTACTTGTCACAGGTGGAGAATATAAATATTTTGTGAAAATACCGTATCGCCCTACCATCTTTCAGCATGTGGAAATATTAAATTATTCATCAAAATTTACCCAATGTGACGGCTGTGAGCCGGAAGTGGAGTTCACTTTTGATTCATCAGACTGAGAAGTATCTATTAGAGACACAGTTGGCTGACTAGACGATACGCTCGTCGATTTATTCGCAACATCGAAACAGTTCGATAGTTCTTCGTGTAGTTCTGATGAGTTTTCCGAATCCTTTTTGCTATTGCCACTATCAATCGTATCACAATCGACTAACTTCGGAGATTGTTCGGCATTCTTCAACGCAACAGACGATGATATTTCTGAATTAATTTCTGAAATACGATTTTGCCACTCGGGGAAGAACATTTGACAGTCAGGTCCTAAGGAGTCTATGATATCTTTTTCTAGGTCTATAGGTATTGGTGTCAGAGGAGTAAGTAAGCACTCCGAATGTGCGCTAGATCCGCTAGAAGTTATTGACGACGACGACGCTTTTTTCTTCACTGACGGTCTTGGTGGTATAGCGGGCCGATTCGGGTTTGACGATCGTTTAGTTATTTGTGGATTTGTTGTTTGTGGTGTTGACGGTGTTTGTGTTGGCGATTGTTTATTGTGTTTCATATCGGCTGATTCACCGATACTATTGTCCTTTAGAGCTTCAGCTAGGTCCAGTAGAGCATTGTCTTTGTCATCCTATGAGAGAAAACAGATCAACAATTCACCCATGTGATTTATCCTATTAATAAATCAATTAAATCATTGATCTTCATCTGTTCATTTATTCCTCTATTTCTTATTCATTTGTTTGTTCGTTTGTTTGTTTAGTTATTTGTATATATATTATTTGATTTTTGCGTGACTGTATTTATTTATTCACTCTTCGTCATTTCATGCATCTAATTATTCCTCATTTACCTATACTTTAATGCCATCAACCATTCATTCATCAATTTACCAACCATACCCTGTATCTTAGTAGGCGAATCGTCATCTAGTGCTACCAGTGTTGCTACATTATTTATCAATACTATCCACCAATCAATCCATCCATCTCTAATATACCTCACCTGTATCTTAGTAGGCGAATCTTCATCTAGTGCTACAAGCGTTGCTATAGGAGGTTCGCTACATAAGTTAGGTGTACTGTGTCGTGTTGTTATTACTCGTCCATTGTAATCGCCATCCAAGACTAATGACATCGCATTGGTACGATCCCGTACATTCTTCTTGGGTGGTGGAGGACGCTGAGGCCTTAATTTACGATCACCATCTTGATGGAAACTATGAGCCTTGCGTGCCTAGAATGATGAATGAACAAATGAATCTTATGAAGGAAGGAAGGAAGGAAGGAAGGAAGGAAGGAAGGAAGGAAGGAAGGAAGGAAGGAAGGAAGGAAGGAAGGAAGGAAGGAAGGAAGGAAGGAAGGAAGGAAGGAAGGAAGGAAGGAAGGAAGGAAGGAAGGAAGGAAGGAAGGAAGGAAGGAAAGAGGGAAGGAAGAAAGAATCGAAGGAAGAAAGGAAGGAAGAAAGGAAGGAATGGCGAGGTGGATCAAGGAGCGTTACTGTAAGTTAGTGAATGAATAAATGAATGCATACAACGGCTAAACGTTTATAAGATGAAGGTCTATTATTCTGTGTTTTACTCACCTGTGGTTGGGGTGACATAGCTCGTCTTTTATTTATAGGTGATATTCTAGCACCTATCCCGTAGTGTTTCATGTACGGTAGAGAGTTAGATTTCTTGATTTCTCCACCTATTACTTCATCATCCTATATCAAACAAGTTAACAATTAACAACAGTTAACAATGGCTGAAATAACAAAGTTTGTGGGTGCTCATATAAGTTCCTTTTCTCGCGGCTTGAAAAGTAGCTGCTGTACTTCAACTGAGAGCCACTGGTTTAGGCCAACACCAGGTTTATTCTATTAATATATAGGCGAGCAGATGCGTAGTAGCTACATAGGGTCCCTAACTACTCTAAGCGTTGTAAAAAGTGTGTGCATTTATGAAATGGAGCATTGTACATCGAAAGAGGAAGCCTTCCTCGCAGACTTGTTCGACACATTGTCACTTGTAACGTAATCTCCACAAAATTGCATGACACGTGACACAAATGTATGTTGAGAAGGATACCGGAAGAGGGGTGATGTATGGTGAAAACAGAGCATCACAGTTGCAGCATCATACCTTTCCTTTCAACATTTCTCCAATGTTGCCTTTCATTTGTTTGCCTTTCTTCTTAGCTTCTTTACCAAATTCTTTTAAATTTTGTTTTGTTTCATGAATACCTTCTTTGGCATATTTCTTTGCTCCTTTCTAAAAACAGGGTTGGAAAATACCCACTGTTATGTGGATGTCTACAATATCTCAGCATTTCTTTAGTGTTGAAAACTTGGTATGATCACTCATCAAATATTGCTTCAACACAACAAGATAAAATTTGTTTTCCTTCTCAGAGATGTAATAAATGACTGGAGTTAATTTTTCATAAACATTGTATTGTTATTAAAGGTAAACATAGGCATCTCACTCACACATCTGTTAATGTATATCTACTTTACTAAATAGAGTTGCTTTCGCATGAGTATGAACTGGTACAGTTGCTATACCACTACGATATAGCAGAAAAATCTAATTTTTTCTTATAAACTACAGTTATGATATAATACATAGATGTTTCACACTCTACAAAAACTCTATTGCAAATATGTACTATGTTTGTGTGAATGAACAATTGTTTGGTTGACCAAGGTATCCCAACAGTTAGGGAAATACAAGACCAGTTCTACTTACCATCCATTGTTTATATTGATGCTTTAGTTTCTTTTGATCTGAAAAAACAATGTTACTGAATTACTAAAATCCATTGTAAAACATATCAGAACCCTGAACCATTACAGCAATCCCAGAGAACACTTTATTAATTGTTAGGTATAATCATGTTTGGTAAAAAAAAAGGTTTAGTGACAAAAAAAGGTTTTGCTGAGTAAAAAGGCTACAGAAGTATCAATATTAATGTGTTTTCAATGACAGTACAAAAACAACATGTTTGGATTGTATTTATCCTCCAAAAATGGCCTGCATAGTGGCTCTTTTAGGGAGGGGGGAGGGGATTTTGGACAAGAGAGCCAGACTACCTCTCAAAGGATAACAAAACATAACAAAGTCAAATTAAACTTTAAGTCTCACCTTCTGCTTGTAATCCTATTTGTTCCTCAAACAAATCATTGAATCCCTTGCCTGAGTTTAGCAGTTCTAATCTCTCAGATACAAACTAGAACAAACACAATGTTACACATTAGTAAAATTAATAGAAACTCTGGCTTTCTGACCCATTCACATGCCATTGACAGCAATGGACAGGGGCGGCGGAACTGGGGGACAGAGGCCCTTGGTGGGGGGGGGGATGGGTGTTAAACATTTTTTAGTTAAAAGACATTAATGCATTAGTTTACACAGTTAAAACAAATTAGTTTTGTGATTTTGGAGTGGGGGAGGGGTGGGGACTTATAGTGGCTGTTATTGTTCCGCCGCCCCTGATGGAAAGCTGTGGAAAGCTGTCACTTCAACACTGGTGAAATGTTAGTTTCCTATATTCTGAGGGTCATGGGTCAGAGTTTCATGATTTATTTCATCAAAATTAATGTTCATTTTATACAGTAAAATGATGAAACTGTTTTTCTAACCTGTTCAAACAACTGTAAATGTAATACTAATTGTAAAAATGCCTTCTTTTCTTGGCTCTTTGATTCAATAAACCTGAATGTGCAAAAACATCCATTATAGAGAATATTTTCAAAATAATCATGATTTGTAAATTTGCTAATGGTGTATCCTCTAAACATCATTACTTACACATCTCTATCAAAGACAATTTTTTCACCCTGAAAGTAAACAAAATGATAATGATAATTTAATCCTATTAAATTGTCAAAATGTAGAGGAAATGACATGTAATGTAATGTAACATTTTGTGAACTTTTAATGTTCTCTATATGACAACTTTATTTTATAGTGATAATTCTATTATTAAATATCCTTAAAAGGGAGCATTAAACAATAGACAATGGAAAGAGAAGAAACTGTGCATTATCAATTTAAATTTGATGATGGAACGTTTGGTCAAGACCATCACTATAAACACGCAAATTCCAGCTATGTCCTATAATTTTCATAATTATGGTATGAATTGTAGGTATTTATGACATAACATCTTTATCAAAAGTAGTATAAACATACAGGTATGTATTTATGACATAACATCTTTATCAAAAGTAGTGTAGACATACAGGTTTAAAGCGTAGTGCATCCCTGTAGCCGCCCACCAGTGAGACCATTGCAGACAGAAATGCTCTGGACACACGGTCTTCTATTGGTATATCCATCTTTTTAAGTGTACTTTTAAGAGTTGATATCTGGTGATGCAAAGAAAACAACATTAATTGCATTCTCTTGTTTTTGTTATGAAATCTGATAATAAAACAGACAAGTATCTAAATGATGCTTCTAAAATGAAACTATGTTTTCTTTTCAAATCCTCACTCAATGTATTAAGTCTTGTGCTATTCTACAAGTGTGTGTACTTTTTGCTTACCACTCCTGATGGTAATGTTGCCATATCATTAAAAGGACATTCTACTTCATTGGTATCCGCATTGAGTATTACTACCTCATCCAAAGGCATCTTACGAACAATCTAAAATATAATAAAGCAATTTTTATATTATCTGTTTGTTTGTTGATGTTATTATGTTTAACTATGAAAGAAAACAGTAAAATATTACTACTCCATGCTTGATATATGTGACAACTCTCATCTATTTGCACACTTTGCTTAAATTCACAGATGGCAGAGCTCCTTTAAAAATGGTGGGATTATATGAAAAAATTAAGTATATTTCAAAAAATAAAGAAATTATCATGATTTTTTTTCATTTATGTTTGTATTTTGGCACAAAAAAGTACAAGACTAGAGCTTCTCCGCTGTCCCCATCTCTACAATACATAATTCATTAACCAATCATCAATTGAGCTGCAGTGTAGACATTGTTGATTGGTTGAAGTCCAAGACTGTAAATATGATAAGAGTTTTGAGCATCATGTTTCTCATTTGAGATAAGAATGTACTTACTGGCATGAGAGAGGAATGGACTCCAGCAAGAAATGGCATTGGAGCACTAAGCAACAAATAGGACATAATATTAATAATGAAACTAACTAGTTCTGATTAAATAAAGAATAAGAGAAAAAATATTATATGCTCTTGGCAGGAATCTAACCTATGTTTTGCATATTCTAGTATGATGTGCTAACCACTACTCCACAAGACTACTAAACCAAGCTGGCAACATAGCCATTGGTTGTATAGGGCAAACACGATTCTAGAACACAATGCATAGATAAATACCCACCAGCAGTAATCAAGTAGATGAGGAGGGACAATGGGCACAAACATATGCTGCCTGAAAATCACAACAACAGTAACACTATTACTATGGATCATATCACTATGTATTACTACAAAAGATGCTTGGCATAACATTCACTTAAGAAATAACAATCACAGCCAAACTTGTTGAGAAATTGACCCCACCCCACCCCTTCTCTTTCTTCTTTCCAGGAATCAATTTTACAATAATGTAATGGAACATTAGTCCAGCACAGAAAGAAGGAAAAAGAAGGAGTATTTGTCATTGTTATATTGAATAATTGCAGTAATGGATAATTATTGTCTTATATGTTAAACATCTATTGTGTCAAGCATTCTTAACCCTTTTTAGTCATGGTTGAAAGTCCTCAGTTTACAACTTACCAGTGCATAGGATATAATAATGATGTAGCACCATATGTACAAGCCGTCAGCTGAAAATAACATAAGAAAATCGCCTAACTTTCTTTATTTTGGCCATCAAGTTGATACAGGGACAAATCAGTATCATTTGTCATAGATGGTATGGTATTGTGGTGTGGCGTGGTGTTGTGTAGTATGGTGTGACGTGGTGTAGCATTGTATTGTGTTGTGTGGTATTGTGTGGTATTGTGTGATGTAGTATTCTGTCATAATGTGGTGTGGTATAGGCATGGAATGGGTATGGCATGATATGTGACATTGTAGGCATTGTGTGGTGTGGTGTGATGTGGTATACTGATGTGATGGGTTGTATACTATGTGATATGGTATGGTACTGTGTGGTGTGATGTGGTATACTATGATGTGATGCGTTGTATACTATGTGATATGGTATGGTACTGTGTGGTGTGATGTGGTATACTATGATGTGATGCGTTGTATACTATGTGATATGGTATGGTACTGTGTGGTGTGATGTGGTATACTATGATGTGATGCGTTGTATACTATGTGATATGGTATGTTACTGTGTGGTGTGATGTGGTATACTGATGTGATGGGTTGTATACTATGTGATATGGTATGGTACTGTGTGGTGTGATGTGGTATACTGATGTGATGGGTTGTATACTATGTGATATGGTATGGTACTGTGTGGTGTGATGTGGTATACTATGATGTGATGCGTTGTATACTATGTGATATGGTATGGTACTGTGTGGTGTGATGTGGTATACTATGATGTGATGCGTTGTATACTATGTGATATGGTATGTTACTGTGTGGTGTGATGTGGTATACTATGATGTGATGCGTTGTATACTATGTGATATGGTATGGTACTGTGTGGTGTGATGTGGTATACTATGATGTGATGCGTTGTATACTATGTGATATGGTATGTTACTGTGTGGTGTGATGTGGTATACTATGATCTGATGCTTTATATACTATGTGATATGGTATGGTACTGTGTGGTGTGCTGATTCCATTATCTCCAGTCAATACTTACAACACTTAGCTTTCTTGAAGTGATAATAATTCGTCTTTCAAAAAACATGCTGCAAACAAAAACAATAGTTGTTCAGTTGACACGTTTATTGTCATGTTAAAATATGGATATAAACAAACTAAGATTTTTTATCAACAAAATGAATTTCTAACCAGTGGCTAGTACATGTAAATTCTAAACACTCTATCACACATTCTAATACTTACTGACCATTTCATACCTTAACTCAAAATTGTTTTATTGCTCAAATTACTCACCTAACAAACAACAGAATCATGTTGGCAGGCTCTACATGCGCATAGTAGTCAGTTAAATTATGCTGAAAAAGAACATAACTCATCAAGTCCTTTCTGATCATTCAAACTGAAAGTATTTCAGTGTCGCAAGGTGTAATGTATTCTAGTTTTTGTATTAATTTCAATACAGGGTATTGTCTTATTTTCAAAGCTTTTGTTTTCTGGTCTTGGTAGCTTACAACACCACTTAAGAGCTAAATCAAAACCAATGAGATTGAGTTGTTAACCTGTTAATCAAGCAGACCTACACATTACTTATTAATTAATACTAATAGCTGTCACTGTTAATATATAAAGTGGAAGGGATGGCGATGATAAAAATAAACAATACACATAAAATAATATTTTTGAAACGCATTTATCAATATGTCACTTACATTTTCAGGTATAGATGGCAGCTTGCTCGTATCTGGAGTCTTAAACCTATATTCCTGTAAATTAAAACATGCAGAAATGAGCACATAAGTCTTGAACAATATATACAGCTATTCTTGAAAAGGTTGACCAGTTCAAATACTGATTTAGTGAATAACAATTTTATTTGCATATGTCAAGTTGTCAGTTTTCTTGTTTTAAATACAAAATTGCACATATGTGATGAAGGTATTTTGTACATTTTGACTCATTATTTCTTAAAAAATAAAAATCATAAGATATGCAAATGACTTTGCTATTTGCTAAATCAGTATTTCAACTGGACAACCATTTCAAGAATAGCTGTATATCAATACAATATATGTTCACCATTATCTCAGAGCTCAGACCTTTTTCAGACATCTTTTGTAATTATATGATTAATAGTATATGTTCTAGAGGCATTCAGAACCAACATACCTTAGTACTACCATCAGGACTTATAACTATATCACTGCCAGGAGGAGGTAGACTTTTTTGGATTAGTTTGTCTAGTAATGACACAACTACATCTTTATCCTGCAGCAAAATAAAACATTAATGTACATACACATACATATAGTGATTGCATATTATTATTAAAAGACATTCACAAGCAGTGTTCACAGGGTTTCCAATAACAGGCAACTAACAGCAATACAGCACTGCCCTTTTTACCTCTTACCGTCTGTTATTTTGTGTCTTACTTAATAAATATGCTCCCAGACCCCCAAGAATAGAATAGAATAGTTTTTATTGCTCATATTACACGTTATTTACAGTTTACATTTGTGAACCTAATGATTTTACAATTTAGATAGTAATAGTATTTAGAAGCATTTGATGAGCCTGAGGGCTAAATCAACTGTTAGGTTTTCTAGTTAGCCCCCAGTTTTTTAAAGTTGCCACAGTATTACAGGTTTAAGAAAAAGAGAAAATTATTGAAGTTAAAATTTAATTTTAAGTATATATAATATTACAAGAAGTTATTATCAATAGTTTATAATAATTATTTGGAAAATATAACCACTGTAATGAGTAAATGTATACTGACAATAGTTAATATACATCTAAACAGTACTTTCGATAATTTGTTGTTGAAGTAAGTAATTTTTAATTTTCTTATTAAACGAATATGTTTGTTTGGAAGATTTCAGTTCAGCTGGAATACTATTCCAGATATCAATAGTCGAGAACGAAACTGATTGTTTGCCAATATTTGTCTTAACTTTTGATTTGTATAAATTACAGTTATTGGCATATCTTGTATTGTAGTTATGGACATCTCTAGCATACACAAACATTGAGTTAAAGATGCTAGGGAGTGATCCAATGTGCCATAAGTGCATGAATTTTAAAACATGTAAATAATAGACGTTTTTTACTGTAAGGACATCAAGCAAGTTCAATAAAGGCTTAGCACTTTCTGTGTCCCTACCGTAACATTTGGGACACATACGCCTACTTGAATGACTTAATAATGATGTTAAATGGAAGACAAAGTTATTGATAACACTAACCTTGGCATTTTTTCTAAGATCAGAGACATTATTTAGCAGGGTATAGAAAATTTCAAACCATGGTAAATAGCTAGAAAAAATGCAATTATAGGTTAAAAATTTAAATTGTCAAAACAACAAATAAACAAAATTAAGTATTTTAAGATTAAAAGTAAACCAGGATTCAATATTTTGAACATATAATTAATAATTAATTGACATAAAGAAGCCAACACATCATGGATGAGAAGACTCCTTTAAAATCATAAATTATGATGAAATATAACATTTACCTTACAATACAAAGACACGTTTTCACATTAGGGGAATATCTACAGAATCCAAATCTATACTGCCCTTGTATATCGGTGAGAACAAATGTATAGTTTTGTACAGCATCACTGAACAACAACAAAAAAACAAGTGTTAGATTTAGAAATTTGGTGGTTGTTATCAAGCAAAACAAATTCATCCATTGGTCAGTCGTAGGAGACCTGAATGAAGTTATCCATAGCACAAACATTTACCACTGCATTAAATTTTAGCAATTTTACAAATCTTCTATGACAATTATATTTTTTTAAACAAAACTATTAGGTGAAATTACTGTACAAATCTAAAAACCGTGGCCAGACAGAAATATTCCAGGAATATTTTCTTACCCAATCAAAGTTAATTTTCAGCTAGGTTTCATTAGTGTACTGTCTGTGATTGGCCAAGGAACAATTCATTAAATATTTCAGTCTGGCATTGGTTTTTTGATTCACACTGTAATATAAAGTGTTATAATGATGGGAAAATTACAGTTTGACAAAAATGTTTTGTTGCTTCAGTTGACACATTACAGGGATAACCCAGAGTTCTGCCAATCTGCACATGTAATTCACTGAAAACAGTACATCCTGATTGGCTAAGTACAGGACTGGTTTAAATGGTAAAGTACAGGTTTAAATGGACAAGTACAGGTTTAAATGGTAAAGTACAGATTTAAATGGTAAAGTACAGGTTTAAATGGTAAAGTACAGATTTAAATGGTCAAGTACAGGTTTAATTGGTAACATACAGATTTAAATGGTAAAGTACAGGTTTAAATGGTAAAGTACAGATTTAAATTGTAAAGTACAGGCTTTAATGGTAACATAAAGATTTAAATGGTAAAGTACAGGTTTAAATGGTAAAGTACTGATTTAAATGGTAAAGTACAGATTTAAATGGTAAAAAACAGGTTTAAATGGTAACATACAGGTTTAAATGGTAAAGTACTGGTTTAAATGGTAAAGTACAGATTTAAATGGTAAAAAACAGGTTTAAATGGTAAAGTACAGGTTTAAATGGCAAAGTACTGATTTAAATGGTAAAGTACAGATTTAAATGGTAAAGTACAGATTTAAATGGTAAAGTACAGGTTTAAATGGTAAAGTACAGGTTTAAATAGTAAAGTACAGATTTAAATGGTAAAGTACAGGTTTAAATGGTAAAGTACAGGTTTAAATAGTAAAGTACAGGTTTAAATGGTAAAGTACTGGTTTAAATGGTAAAGCACAGATTTAAATGGTAAAGAACAGATTTAAATGGTAAAGTACTGATTTAAATGGTAAAGTACAGTTTTAAATGGTAAAGTACTGGTTTAAATGGTAAAGTACAGATTGAAATGATAAAAAAACGATTTAAATGGTAAAGTACAGGTTTCAATGGTAAAGTACAGGTTTAAATGGTACAACATTACATAAGAAGTCCTGATGAAGAAAACTTACGATGTAGATATGTAAGGGTAACAGAATCCTGGAATTTGCTTTAGAGCTTCCTATAAAGAAAAGAGAACTTGTTTGAGCATAACAATATCATAATTGTATACCTTTAAAATTCATGGTAAACTTAGCAGATATATATATATTACATAACTGTCATCTTTTAAATAACCAAATGTTTCCCCAATATAATGATATAGATGATTTATAATTTCAGTTGAAGGGCTGACAGTGAAAATGGCACATGTGACAATGCAAATTTTTTGAAATAGCATTGGGAATTTTGAAAATTAATGTTTTAATGAAAACACACAGTGTTTAAAATAAGTTTTGCACCAATGTACTTCTTAAACTATTGCTATTACTAATTACAGATATTTACCTCATCGTTGTAATCTGATGGGAACATGAACTTTATAGTAGAATCTGAAATGCAAAAGGATAAAATATTGTATTATTTACATGGTGTAATTTGTAGCACATGATTTGGTGCATCATTGTATGGTAGTTGTGCTGTTTCAATGTTGTTTGATTTTGACAATGACATGGATTATCACTCGACAATGTGTTCTATGCTACCAATTCCTTTGCAACAAATCATACCATGCGTAAATTCAGCAAACAAATGAACATTGAACTATTTGAAATAACAAGACTTTTGTACATATTTATGTTTTATCAATATTTCAAAAATCCCGCTTCTTATACCCAGGTTTTTACTGTATTTTAAAAAAATCATGAAAGAAGAAACATATCTGTATCAACTGAATAAAGATATAAACTTACATTGACTTACTCACAAGACTTGAAATGACCAGTAGGAAATAAAAAATAATATTTGGGTGGCATAAAAAAAAACTATTAACATACTGATTGACATCACAATTATTTCAGAATTCTAGTGCTGTCATATAATTATCAAAGTAAAAAAAAATCATTGAATTGACTAAAAAGAAAGAATTCTGTTCCAAGGCTATTCTGAAACTAATGCAATTGTTGTAAAGTTGTTAAAATTATAATTGAGAAGAAAATGATTAAATATCTTTTTGGTATCTTAAGCATCCAATTAAATTCACTTAAATTTTCACAGGTAATCATAGCATATTCCATGAGAATTGCATACATTTGCATTTTTTAAAATATTCCTCAATAAACACAAAATAGTATGTTAAATAAAAACTAAGTTTGTAAAACAGAAAAAGAACTAGAGCTTAAAAAAATATAATCATCCTTGGTAATGATCTAAATATACAAAGAATAAAGCTATACACACAAATTACACGCATACATTTTGAGTTATTAGAGGAACTTTGACATTGTTTATATTATATAGAATGATATGCATTTTGAATATGAGCAAAAGTATCAATAAAATATTCATATAGTAACTCTTCAAACTCAACAGATGTTTTCTTTTTGAATTCAAAACCATAGAGGAAAACTTAGTTCAAGTAACTTTTACATTTAGCTGTAATGTAACAAAATGTAAAAATTCAAACTTACATTTTTACGAAATGGGAAAATATCACGAACTACAATTTAGAATTTATTCCTGGTCAGAAGTAGAAATTCTCGACATAAAAAAACCTGTTGTATTCTCGTTCTGCTAGGAAACATTTCCAAATAATTATAGCAATAAATAACGGTTATCATGAAGAAGGAAAATATCTATTTTTAGTTAGTTGTTTTCAGTTGACGAAATCAGATGGTTTTTCAGCTTGAAATGACACAAATAGCTGAGATCAAATAGTATGATTTAACCGCACTTTTGCGTCTAAAATCTCGGTTTAGCTAGGTTTTTGAAGACACAAAAATAATCACATAGCTTAGTAGGATTCAGCGTCATTGACGGGCGAGTTTTTTTGTACCAACCTTTCTTCGGCTCGGTTTCAGGGGCGGTTATTTCCAAACAACATTCCAAAATTCGTTCAGGATCTGACCTAATAACAACAAAAAACACTCGAGTCAAACAAGTAAACCTTTATCTACTACAATAAAGGACAATTACCTTAATCTTGAGCCCATATCTGCAAGGACGACGGCCTCAACTTTAATATGTCTGAGTTTATTAGCTTCCTAGTCCGCCATATTGGATTTCTGAGATGACGAGTAGTACGCATGCGTCAATTCGGCCGTCATGGGGGAAGGGTGTGGTCCGGAAAAGGATGAGCATAAAAGGGAAGAGGTGCAAAAGTTTCGTCTGTATGGGTTTATTTTTAGCTTATGACGTGCTAAGAGGACTATACAAGAATACAAAAATAGGTTTCTTCTGATTACCTTCCAATCGATCAGAGAGAAATGACCCCAGCCAAGAGAGTATGAGATGAGAGAGCTTGAGTGTAGAAGTGGGATAGATGATAGCACTATACTAAAAATGATAATTTTCGGGTTAGGGAAATAGTTTCTTTGATATCTTTCAAAAAAATATATACACAGGAAAGGCTATCACAGTATCTGAGTCTGGAATTGATAGAAATCGATATCGGAAAATCGATATTAATCGATAATCGTTGCTTAATAATTGATATCGATCAATCGATAAAAAATCGATATTCACAAAATTTATTGCAATGTGATTATCAGTTCCAAATTTATATCGATTATATCGACTTCTATCGATTGCTATTATAAGCCCTTGGAGCCACCTAAGTTGGATAAAGAAATTAACTGATTAACTGATTGATTGATTGATTGATTGATTGATTGATTGATATTTTGATTGATTGATTGATTGATTGATTGATTGAGTATGGACTAAAATAGTCTTCAAAAAATATTTCCAACACCGGCTGATTTTTAATCAAATGCTGTTTTTGTTCTTTTTTAGATTTCCTTTCTTGCTGACAAACTTTCAAAATCAAAATAATCCAGAAGGATAAATCGATAAAAATTGATAAAATCGATGTTTTAATTGTGAAAATCGATGATTCAGTATCTATATAATCGATACCATAATCAAAAAATCGATAATTATCGATTACTCACACAATACAAGGTTTATCGATTTCTGTCGATTATCGATATTAATCAGCTAATTTTATCGTTTTATATCTTTTTTATCGATTATCGAAATTATCGATTGCACACGTCGGGATATATTTGGGGAGCCCATGTAAGCGATCTTAGATTGTCTAGTTCTCCATAATACGTTCCCATGGGAAGTTTTTTTTTTCTTTCAATAATTTGATCACTCGCACATCAAAGCTAATCCTAAGTGTCTTGCTCCTAAGTATGTGTAATTGCTGTTTTAAACTAAAAAAAACACGAGCTATGAGTTTTTATATGGGCTAATAAAACTATGCAAATATTTCTAGTAGAATGCTGGAAAACCGATATACAAAGAAGTTATATGTACGATTTGCGTCCCACATTTTAAACAAGTCTTGAAAGGTCAAGGGCAACGTGTAATACTCTGTTTGGCAGGGGCTCAGTATTCTTGGAATTGATTGCTCTTAGCTTATTATAAAGTATACATGTATCATGTTTAATTGACTTTTATTATAATTATTATATCATGATTTCTTAGTTTGTTATCACCGGGGGTTAGAAAACGTTGCCTGGCCATGACTTGTTAAAGGACGTTGTTTGTTTGTTTGTTTGTTTACACTGGAGATCACCCGTTTTTTTTTTGTTTTTTTTTTGCAGCCTACCTAACCACTGTCTGTTTGACACATCTATAACAAATTAACGGCTTCTGTCAGCTTATGGAATGCAGTTTCTGTCTCCTGAGTTTCACCAAAAGTCACCTCATGTACTTTCTAGTAAATAAGCACACATAATGAACATGAGCTATACATAGGTGTAGATATACTAGATGGTGTTTATTGTTCTCTTGTGAACGTGATTATTTCAGTCACGTCATATAAATTCGCGCAACTGAAATCCTGCAACTGAACTGGTACTAACTGTAGATCACTTCAAACAGCACAGGATTCCCATCTACGTAAATCCTTTTTTCCTGAACGATCTACAGAATCTGTAAAACATAGCAAAACCAACCAGAACAATGACCAACGGCCAGAACACAGCATGAAATAGATCCATCACGTGACTGTTTGGTCTTAGTACTATTTGGTCATAATCATTTGGGTTATAATAGCAACTAACATTAGTGTTGCCACGGTAACCAGTTATGAACGAGTGTACAGCTTGTATGTTATTGTCTTTATTTCTGGAGCACGGTGGAGCGAACGAGCACTGCAAAGAAGAATATTATAATTTTTAGTCTGTTCAGCTAGCCATAGACCACTTCTGAAATAGAAAACATGGTGCATTATGGTCCAGCTTCAGTACAAACATCTTGTGTTCATCATGCCTTATATTGTGCTGTTTGTACTGTATCCTGTTTATCAAACTCAGAAAAGGCCTATGGAGGCCATGCAGGACAGGGTGTTTGCACCAAAGGTTGCTAGCACAGCAATAGCCTAAAATATTATGAACGTAAGATTATGAAGGTACTCTTGTCCGGTGGGAGTTTCATCCACCTTTTATCTTCTCATCATTGTTGTATTTTAAGAGGTTGAAATCGTAAGTCTGGTATATTTTGGGTCTTTCAGGGATCGGGAGAAAAACTTTAGGATGTTTTTTATCAGTTAAAATCGGAAAACGGTTTTTTGTAAGGTCTTAAAATTAACAATTGCAGGCTTTTTATCCGATTGTTGGTAAATTCTTTGGCTCCAAGGTATATATGTAATGTCGAAATGTTTTCCCGTCTGGTGTTAACGAGTTATTTTATTTTTTATTAATATTCTTAGACAATCTTTTCTAGTTGTTGGGAAGGCTCCACCTAATTAGTGTTATTTTCACACTAGATCGAAATAACATGTTGTTTTTGAAGGAAAAAACTGACACTTTATAGATATAATGTTTTTTTAAATAATATTTCTTTGTCTTTTACTTTCATTGTCGTATCAGATCAACTCTTACATAATCATAACTCAGCTGGAGTTTACTCCCTGACATTCCCTAACTAACAAAGGGTATTCAATTTTACTGCGTTTTAGTAAATCTCCAATTTGTGTTCGCAGAAACATAGCGATGGATAATTTAACTAAGAATATAACAATACCTACAACCTAAAGTTAATCGCCAGCTAGTCATAAGTTACGTCTATTTTTAGTTAAGGCTTTGAAAATACAATGGATTGTAAAGCAACAAAAACTGCAAGTCTTTTTGTGTGTCATGAATGGAACACGGCTTGATTATTCTTTGCTATTCACGTAACCCACGCGTTAAAGTTTAGTCAGAATTGCGATCACAACTTGCCGCGAATCATTAGTGTGACGCAGATTTGCAAAGTCTATATACATAAACTTCCAAGAGAGGAGAAAAAGTTACGAAGGAAAAGTTTAGAAATGACGTTGAATAAACATTTTATTTCAAGTTTTTTTTAGTCCAGTCAATGTTTGACATTACATTTAGTTTACATTGGCATACAATAAACTTTATTTAACGAGCTGAGTGACATATATTTTACTTAAAGTTGCTAAATTTGCTTCAATTAACTCTAACTCTATTTTTTTTTTCTAAAAAGTTGATCATTTCTTAATATGATTGTATGCTGGGAGTTTAACCGGGAGGAGGATTTCGTTTCAAGGTTGTTACTAAAAATTAGTAAAGCAGATCTGATAACAGTACAAAACAAAAATTATAGTACAACATTTCGTACCAAAGTACAAAATTCAAAGATCATATCAATATATCTAGTTAACACGGTTATTTTAGACACTCGCACTTACCTCAGAATTGACATCATAAATCGTGTCGTATAACACCCCTCGTAGAACTTTAACACTCGTATCACTTTCAGTTTGAAAAACAGCGCTTAGACGTATACACGGATATAACGAAGAACATTCAGGCGCTTCTATACAATTACAAGTCTTGTTGGCTACAAACTCTTCATGCTCCTCAATGTAACATACACTTTCTTTGAAATTGTAAGCGTTAGCTAGTTTATGTACACAAACAAATCCCAAAACAGTCCATAGTATAGAACCAAATGTTATTAGCGCAATGGCTGCAGCAAGGCTCTGAGCTCTTGATTCTTCTTGGGGTTCTGCTTCGAGAAGAGCAAGATTGATACGTAGTTCTTCAACGTCAACGTCTTCTTTTAAAGCCATCACTATTTGGTGATAGTTGTTTTGAGGTATTTGTAATTGTGATCAGTTACAGAAGCGATTTTAATGAAGTAACGGCGATGGTTCACGTTGTTGTGATATTAATAATAGATGACTTTGATGTCTTCTCTGCTAGCCGACTAATTCGGCTATAACTATTGTTCGTGAAAACCTTGAGACAGCTTGTTAATCCACTCTGTTTGTGATCCATAACACTTTGGAAATGCTTGGCAGATTACAGTGATATTTATACCTGACAAACTAATCCACATTAATTAATTCAATCAAACTGCAAATCTTCCCCTGTACACAGATAAGGTTTTAGTAAAAAAGACAAGTTTTCAAAAGCTCGGGTAGGGACTACAGTGATGTCGATTTCGAGGTAGCCAAAGCTATTCTGCCATCAATAAATATCCAGTCTCGATGAAGTTAATTTTTTTTGTCTTCCCATAAAAGGAAATATGAAAGGCGCTTTTTTAATTGTGGAACGCGTTCAATAAATTAGAATTACAAAACTCCAAAGAAAACATCATTAAAAATTAATTCAAAGAATTGCATTGAAGCGATAATTATCTGCTAAGCCTGATTTGGTATTAGAGAACACATCTTTAAAACCCTTAGCAGTTCGAGTTCTTTTTGTTTTTCGCAGAATCATGACTTTTATCTGAATTTGTATTTTAATTGAAATGCGACTAGCGAAATTCTCTTCGGTGCGTGCATGTCTATTTGATAAAGCAAATTCAAATTAGACTTTTTTCAAAACAAAAGATATTTTTAAGCGATGCTGTGTCTCAGAATTCAAAAACACGAGTGATGTCACAAAAACACGCCTTGCAAATTGATACATTCACACACTCAAAAACCAGTCCAAATACTCTGTAGCTCGCTCGTGTATACCTTGGCAAGGTTTCTCATGATGTTCGAATTAATTCATAGTGATTGCAATGGTTTGGTCTGAGTTTGGCCAGTCCATTTTATTTATTTTAATGAAACCATTCTAAAACTTATTAGCGACAAAAAATAGTACATAAATATTGATCCTTCAAAGGTGATTGAAAAAAGAGAATGTTTATCTAACCGTGTTGAATTTGTCCCAATTATAAGTTATAATTTTTTTAGTGTCGAAGTCGACGAAAACATCGGACAGCGATGAACCAATTTATGATGATATTTTCATAAAACCTCACAAATGACTTTAGCCTATTTTTAATCAACGCAATTAACTCCATGTTTCGGATTGCTGTGTCGAGAGAAGTAAAGAAGAGAAGCAAGTCGCAGGCATGTAAAGGGTTCTAGAAGATGAGAAACCAAAGATAGTTTTACTAAGTAGTCTTATTTGAATTGATCAAATACTGTTTAAAGTCGTTTTTTTAAAGAATATATTAATGGTCTTGATTTGAGCTCAGCCAGGGTGAGGAAGTTCCAAAGTCTTGGACCGGAAGACCAAAATTTAATAAAAATATCAAAGGAATAAAAGTTTTTTATTCCTTCTATAAAATACAAATTGACAAAGTAGAAGATAAAAGTCAAAAATAGCTGACGTGTGCGTGCTTTGTGCTCTCATAAAGCACGCGTGTTGACCAATAAGAGTGCGCGGTATATCATAATTATTTTAGAAAAGAATATAAAAATTGAGCCATCCGTGTAAGTCAGCTTGTTCTAAAATGCAACAGTGTGGAAAGATCCAAATGAGTTGTAAATATTAGTGAATAATAAGATTAGCCTGCACAAAGAGTAGATCGAGGGGATTGGGGAAGAGGAAGGGTTAATTTTCATATCAGCTCCTCCCCAATCCCATCTCGACCTAACATCAGCACATTCCAAATTTGGTATTTGGTCATTGGTAAAATCGAGCACGCCAAGAAAATACCAATAATTTTTTAAACAAATGTATTTCCAAAATATACTGTATTGTTTTTATGTCTACGTCTCCGTGCTCACAAATTGATCAATAATCAAAAATTGTTGTTTTGACTTGTTAACGGTCAGTTTTACAAAACTTTCGGACTTTACTTTGACCATTGCCACTTCTGGCTCATTTTAAAAAAAAAAAAAAAAAAAAAAACACATACACATACACATATAGACACAAAAACCAACTAATGCTTATAAATGCTAGAGCATCGATCTAAAAATATTGCAATATCAGTTTGTGTTTTGGAACTATGTAAATATTACTTACTTCAGTAGAAAAAATAGCTCTCCAATAAGATAAGAGTCATTTACACTACATTAGACGGCAATGTAACTATTGATAATACAGCGGAAAAAATAATTAAAATCCGACTCGGTTCATTTGTTTTTTTTAGCTGTTTTTATTTGGATTTCAAAGAATAACCAAACATGGATAAATTGCATTATACCCAGTATTTCTATATTTCAGTTGCACCAGTTACAAAAGAACTATCATGTCTGGTTTTTGATTGTTTTTTCCTGTGTAACAAAAGATTGATGATGTTTTTAAAACGACGTTTTCACCTGCTACTGGTAGACTTTTAAACACTTGTGTTATGTACACTCGTTATACTACCAAGACAGTTGATTTCCTGTACTATATCTTATCTTACAAATGATTGCTGACTGCCCCTGGCGAGAGAATTTCGCAAATTATTAGTAAAAATGCGCTGCACATCTGACTTCTTTCTGCTTTTAGAAGCTTGTGATAATATAGAGATACATTCACAGCAGATCTCAAAAGTCAAAGTCTCACCTCCGGCCGCATGTGAGATATACATCACACTTACAGTCCTTACATATACTCAGAGAGGCGCTACTATCATCGAGTTGAAGTGTTTCCTTTCAAAGAAGCTGCTGCTAACTCACCAACAGCAGATTGATATCTGTTTGTCAGTTCACTAAGAGTGAAAAAAGACTCCGATGATGAGTTTGCACTTTTCTGACTTCCATACCACAAAAGGAGAGCCACCTGAGGCGAATTTCTTCTCACATTGTGTCAGACAAAAAATGGTCATCAATTTGAAAGAACAAATCAAGTTCTATAAAATTTAAATTCAAAAGCTTATTTGTATAGGCAACAGGAACCGAACAAAATGTCTGATTTTCATATAGTTATTTACAAATTGGAATGAAGTTGCTCTTAATCAGCAACAAATTAAACTCGAGCTTTTATAAAGTTTTATGTGATCTGTCAAACTGATGACTCTTTGGTTGATCTATACAGCATATACAAGGAGAGTAGCCCCAGGCACTCATAATATATAAAAGTTGGCAAGGAAATAATGTTTTACAAAAGAACATATATGTTTGATTTTTTAAGCATATCAGGGCCGTAACCAGACCTTTTACAGGGGGTGCACATACAAAAACCCTAGCTGTACCATTGATGGGTTTTAGTAGTTTTTTCTATTAGTAGCTGTCATATTTTTCACAAAGTCGGCGAGCTTTTCAAAAATCCGTGAAAACCCTTTTTAACATTTATTGCGCTTTATTGTCCTTTTGAACGACTATATTCTTTTTATTTCTTTGTAGTTTCTTTGTGATTATTACACCTTATTGCAACCCATTACACTTTTTCTTGGTCTTTTCACAGTGGTCTTTCACACGGGTTTCATAAAGAAATTTTAAGTGGACCTTTTGCCTTTTTTTTAGGGGGAGGAGTGCACGTGCACCCTGTGCGTCCCCCTTGATTACAGCCCTGCTCATATTGCGTAGTTGACCAGTTTTTCATCGATCAGGTTTCTTGATTTTGCCTTTAATTGTGCCCTTGTCGTTGAAAACAGCCGGTTTTCACGATGAAATACGTAATCTTTTGTGTTTATAACTTGTGAAGATCACACCAAAGATCATTATCGATTGACAATGAAAGAAAGACTTTCATTTTGAAAATGAAAAACTAACAATTAATATAAAGATAAAATTAACAGGAGACTGATGAACAAATAACGAAATGAATGGATAAAGTAAACATTATAATGAATGAATGAATGAACAAATGAATAAAGGCATCGAATGATTGCGTAGTCATTAACTAATTAATGAATGAGTGAACAAAATCGATTAATGACCAAATAAATAAATGAATCAATGGACGAAGATCAAATAAAAACAAAAACTGAATGAATGCTGAAACAAATTAGATTTTTATTTTACATTAACACAATTTTCATGAACATAATTTGATGATCAAGGTGCTTTTTATTATGTTTTTCTCATGAAAAAATCTAAAATGACAAGCAATCGTTGTACTATGACCAACGTATTAGTCCGCTACTAGTATTTATTCTGAAATAAGGCAATTTCAAATAGATTGATGTATTCAGTGACGCATGTTGGGTAATAAAGTGAGCTTGTACAGTGCTTCATAGAACAATTGCCGGACCTTTAAGATGGACTTTATCACACAATAAATCATTTGTGGGTTGAGATCGCAAGCACTGCGTGACAAACCCTCATGCAAAAACGACTGCTAGGGAGTTAGGGTTAGGACAACCTTTTTGAAATAAGCAGCTGCACTGCATGCTTCGTAAAACAAGAAGAAATTAAAAAAAAAGAAGAATCAAAGTCACCATGTCGGCTTGCGTGCAATTGGCCTCATGTTTGGCAGCCTTGTTGTCGTTATCTTCCCTCAGCAGTGGTCAACATGCAGATCGTTGTCTTTCAAGATCTCTTCCTGGTTCTTTGATCAAGTTATCCAACATGGCCGTCAAGTCACAACATGTGAAGAAAACCTTGCCGTCTGTCAGTTTTATTCAATGTGGATTGAGATGTGAGCAAGAAGATTGGTGTATTTCTATCAATTTTAACTCTAAACGACAACTGGGTCAATGTGATTTGACTGATTTTGGACTAGAAGGCCATGGCGGCCTTGTCTTGTCGGACAAGTTGGAGAAGAGAGAAGGGTTCATCTTTACACAGCTTAGGGACTTGAAGGTATTTGATTGTTTACTAAACATTGCAGAAGCGTAGGGCGGGGACACAACTAACATAAAACATTATGCAGCACATATCCTGGCCGTTTTTATAACCATCGATCGAGATATAGAGCCCTCCCGTTATCAGCTGAAAAGTTTTTCAAAAACAAAACCACTCTTAAAACAAACATTTCCTTTGTGCACACTGACTAGTTAGCAACTGCCAGAAAATATTTGGTAGGCGCTGCTTTAGGCTTGCTTTTACTTTCCGAAGGAAAGACTTATACTTAGACTTTTATTTATTTACAAACTATTATATATTCATTACAAGTATTGTGAAAAAAGAAGGTACAAATATATATTTACATCTGTAAATAATTTACATTAAAAGAAGTAGTTTATAGTAAGGTGTGTGTGGCTGTCGAAATAGTGCAAACTTTCGCGTCGACAGCCACGAGTTGAGTCGAAAATGATGGCTCTAATGAACTTGTTTCTTGGTTATCACGCAGTGTGACTTTTTGGAGGGGTAATTTTTACCATCATCAAAAATTGTTACGAATACAAATACAAATTAGCATTTTAGTTTACTTTCACGGCAATATTGAATATTATTATCCAACTTGTAAAAAATAACGCGTGAGTAAGACTGGATCGAGTAAAAATATACAGCGATATTTTTCGCTGTCTAAACCAGTTTGACAGGTTTTCATCTACAGCTAAAATTTCTGCAAGGCAAACTGAATTCGTTTTGAACGTTTTCTACAGAAACGCTTTCTATTCTTCTGTTAATAAGATAACGAAAATGTCGAAATTAAAATTGAAAACAGAGTCAAAGTGAACATGTAAACACAGAGAACAGAAAATGCTTTGTAAGCTCACAAGTTTATTGACATATAAGAAAAAAAATGAAATTTTACCTTAATACAACACAATGTATCCTTCAGTGGAAGAGCTGCAAAAATGTCATTTATAGTAGAAATGTAAAGCTAATTGAAGCAAGAAACTACGATCCACGAATGGAAACGAAAGCACTACAATCGCTGCAAGTTCTTGGCACAACATTTCCTTTGTTACTGCATTTTCATTTGACTTCATCAAAGTTTCCGAACGGTAGCCATTTTTTCATTTGTCTTGTTGACGTTCTCCCTCTTTTTTCTCAAAATACAGCCAAAATTTGTGCAAAAACAGTCAAAAAAAATTACATTGATAATCGGCTAAAACGGCGTGTTAGTGTGAGCTGCTAAAACCGGTTTGACCTGTATGAAAAATGAGCCAAACAGAATGCAATACGTACGTCACGCAATGTCCAACTAATTTTTTTAAGGAAATGAAAATTATTATTTTTTCGACCCTTTTTCATATT
The DNA here is from genome assembly GCA_918843875.1 of Diadumene lineata. NCBI lineage: Eukaryota > Metazoa > Cnidaria > Anthozoa > Actiniaria > Diadumenidae > Diadumene > Diadumene lineata. Next base: position 15,734,131 of record OU974075.1, on the reverse strand, counting down.
TACGAGATAGTTGGATAATAAACAACTTATTAGACAGTTGGATGTGGAATATGGCCGGATATTTTACTCGTCAACTTGCATTTTGACTCGCCTGAAGGCTCGTCAAAATACAGCGTGACTCGTAAAAATATCCAGCCATATTCCACATCCAGCTGTCTAATAAGATATATTTACGCTACAACAGAAATAGTCGTGATGGTGATATTTTGCTCAAATGTCATCGATCAAAATCCATTTCTCATTTAGCACGCAAACGCAAACACAAAAAGTATATCAATTAACATAGCTTTAAATGTTCTTTTGTTTGTTTTATTTTGATTTTTAAGTATTTGTATTTGTTCAGTTACTTGCACAATTGTTATTTTTTTCACGTATTTAACATCTCTTTATTGTTCAAGCCTGCTGAAAAGTAATTATAATTTTCTCTTTTCAATTAGTCCACATGTCGAGAAAACTTCTGCTTGAACGGAGGCACCTGCGTCTTCAACTGTACAACCTCTAAAGCACACTGCCGCTGTCCAGCAAATATCAAGGGCAACATATGCCAAGGTAGCTAGATTTTAGATACTGTTTCAGATACTGTCTTTATTATCTTTATTATAAATTTTCAATTGTATTAATTTACTTATCAAAACATGTCTTAAATGATTAATTTTTGCACTTGTTAGCTATACAGACACTGTACAAACAAAATTGATGGATCTACATTTTAGCACATCTATTTTCAAATTAAACGCTTTTTTTGCAGACATCAACGAATGTTCAAGTAATCCTTGTCAAAATGGCGGATCATGTACAGATCAGGTCAATGGTTACAACTGCACATGTGTAGCAGGATACACTGGCTTGAACTGTCAAACAGGTACGTTGATAATATAATAAATCTATGTCATCTATGGTCGGTATAAGGATATATTTTAGACTTTTCTCTATATTTTCAGACATCAACGAATGTTCGAGTAACCCTTGTCAAAATGGTGGATCATGTACAGATCAGGTCAATGGTTACAACTGCACATGTGTAGCAGGATACACTGGACCAAATTGCGAGATAAGTAAGGATTTATCTAGCTATATAATTTGAAAAACAAACCTTCGCTCATCTTAATACATTTGTTCATTTTCAGACATCGATGAATGTTCGGGTAACCCTTGTCAAAATGGTGGAGCATGTACAGATCAGGTCAATGGTTACAACTGTACATGTGTAGCAGGATACACTGGATTGAACTGTCAAACAAGTACGTTGATAATGCAACAAATCTATGGCCTGTTTAAGGATTTATATTAAGACTTTTCTCTATACTTTCAGACATCAATGAATGTTCCAGTGACCCCTGTCAAAATGGCGGAGCATGTAGAGATAAGGTCAATGGTTATCATTGTTTATGTACATCTTCTTATTATGGAAACAACTGTCAATACATACTCGAGGACGACGACTAAGACGAGGGAATTAAAGTGTTTCATTACATGTATAACCGTTTGAACGATAAATGTAAGAAAATTTAATTTCATGAAAGCTCGCCCGGAAATTTTTTTCCTATGAAAGTTTTCTGATTTCTTGTAGGTTCTGAAGAAACGCTCCGAGTAAGAACTAGGCAATCAAACGGCAATGGAATGCATAAGAAAATTGGCCTTTTTCAAACATTTAGAGTATTTTTCCTATATTTTATTTAAAATCTCATTTTCATTTTATTAAAGCGATCTTATCTTTTTCTATATGAGAACATTTTAAAGTGGGACTCACTACGAAAGGCAAGTGTCCGTTAGCCATTGTTTTGAGCAATTTTGAACACATGCAATTTAAGAAGCACTGTCTCGTAAGCAGAATTTTGTATACTTTACGTAAGAAATGTGTAACTCATGATATATCAACATTGTGAAAAACAAAAAGAATTTTTATGTGGGAAAGTTCGTTGTAATTGTCACAGAACAATAGAAACCTGCCTATTTCTTACACGTATTGATATATATATTGTAATCGACGCCCATTAACTTTATGAATACTGATAACAAGAGAATTTGACGAACAAAAAAGAAAGAATTGCTGAAAACCTATTATCATTATACGGGACTCAAGGCAAGCTCAACACGAGATGTTTCCTCGACAAAAAGACGTTACAGCCGAGAGTTGTCTAGAGTAATAAATATGTTATATTTTCACAAGGTTTCCTAGCAAAGCTATAACATTACATTTAACTTTTTGATGTCTTTTTGACGCTAATCTTGCAAACAAGATGTTTAAGGAAACGTGTGTAGGCATGCGCATGTTCATGCGCAATGCACAGATAAATCATCCCACTATTTTATCGACAAGATATTATGCTTTTTTTCATCGATAGATTTTAAAAGTATCATTTTTATTCAATGTTAAAAGAGAAAGATAAGATCAGCACTATTTAAAAATATAGAATGTCATGGCTATGATATTGACATTTCAAATATTTAATAGAACGATCTAGCCTGCCTAGACTAGCTATAGAGCTAAATGCAGGGTAAAAGATTTGTAATTATATTGCAATTGGTTAATAATAAAATATGTAAAATGAAATATGTTATTTAAGTGTTTTAATTCTTAGTAGACAATTGCGTTTTTATTATATGTAATCTATTCTTTAAAATTTGTCTTAGTTCTTGATAATTAGTGTTTATTATACACGACCCCACAAGACGTAAGCTTTAAAGATTATCGTGTGATAAAGAAAGCTCTTACTTACTTACTTATTTACTTACGAAATACCAAGGTTAAAAGTTTACATTGTAACTAATAAACTATGTTAGAAGAAAAACTGTTATAACTATTTTTTATATATATTTTGCAACAATACTTTCAAAAAAATCAAAAAATCTCATTGGTCAATGTACAAGGTCATACAGGGGTGAGTGGATGTACGGGGGTGATTAGGGTGACAAGTCACCCCCCTTCCATTTCGAAAAAAAACCCTAAAAAAATGAACGAAAAAAATACAGAAATCCTTTTGGAAAGTAATATTAGAAAATTAGATAAGACTAAGATAAATAAAATTTGTATATTTGTTTTGATGTATATAAAATACGTGTTAGTCTGAACCGATTGAGCAATTTCTTATGAACTACTGAACTACGCGCACGGCTATATTAACATTGTTATCAACCCCCCCCCCCCCCCCAACTTTTCAAAATCGTGAATTTGCGTCTGTTTATTTTGTTCAGTTTGTTTACTGGACAAGCAAAAAGTGTTTTTCAAAGCGACCCTACAAATAGTTTGTACAAATTATTGTAGTAGGTTTGTACAATGAACGTTTTGAATAGTTGATTACTTTCTCACCCATTTATTTGCGTATGTCAGTTCTCTGCATTTAAGTGGCCATTACCTACTAGTTTTTGTATATTTGTCCAGCTAAACCTTTTTTGTCTGTTTGTTTTGTGGGAGGTTCCAAACCTCGTGCTTCGAGTGCTTCATGCTGCTAAGCTGTTGGTTCTGTAATATATATCTGAAGATAATTGGAAATAACTTTACCAAGAGTTTGCTGGCAAACCTCATCTAGTCATCAGAATGCAGCTAAACAAAGTATGACTTTGTTGTTGCTTTCGTTAATTTAGTTTTTTTTCCTTTTTTATAGTGTTAGTTTGTTTAATCAGTGTTGGCTCGTTCGCTTGTTTTTTTTTTGTGACTCCAAAGAAAGGTTCAGTCTCTAAGCGAGGGGGAATTGAATGACACTAAAAAAGGCGGTTGAAAATACAGGGAAAAAAGACTTTAGTCGTGCATGGGTTAAGCTCGAAACAAATTTGTGCGTTTGTGCAAGGCTGAATCGAAACTAATAAAAGAAAAAGTTAGTTTAAAAAAAACAATATATATATATATTATACCAGGAAGGAAGGGATCAAATGTCTTTAAAGCGAAGAACCCCCTAATCAGTTTTAAAGATGGCCTGTCGAGTCCCTAAATGATCAGATTCAAAACTTACGAAACATGAAAGCCCTTCAAAATTTAAATAATGAGCAAACTCAAGCGTTGAAGTTGCTACTCATATTGATTCTTGAGATATACTTACAGATCTAGCTAGAGTACTCTATCTGAAATCTCTCCTAATTAACTCACTCAAAATAGTAAGCATAAAAAAGCGTATCTTTTTAGAGGTTTAACTTTCACTTTCAACAGTTTCTTGCTTCATGATTTTATCTCTTATTTTATTATTTTCGTTCTTTTACTGAAATCTAGCAATTATCTTTCGTTGTAAATAAACGTGCCAAAAGCTAGACCACTTCAATTGATCAAAACTTTCACTTATCTTTTAGGCCAATCAGTTTCTTTTGATTTCCACTTGAAACAACTCTTCTATTAATCAATACATCTTCTAGTGGCTTGTAATTTGTCTAATTCTAAGCTTGTCATTTTGTCAGTTTAACAGAAAAATGGGGTTTGAATTATTTTGAAACAGTGAAAATCTGGACAAAAGCTCTGGATGTTCATGTAACAAACAAAAAATAAAACAAAGAAGAATCAAAGTCACCATGTCGGCTTACGTACAACTGGCCTCATGTTTGGCAGCCTTGTTGTCGTTATCTTCCCTCAGCAGTGGTCAACATGAAGATCGTTGCCTTTCAAGATCTCTTCCTGGTTCTTTGTTCAAGTTATCCAACATGGCCGTGAAGTCACAACATGTGAAGAAAACCTTGCAGTCTGTCAGTTTTATTCAATGTGGATTGAGATGTGAGCAAGAAGACTGGTGTATTTCTATCAGTTTTAACTCTAAACGACAACTGGGTCAGTGTGATTTGACTGATTTTGGACTAGAAGGCCATGGCGACCATGTCTTATCGGACAAGTTGGAGAAGAGAGAAGGGTTCATCTTTACACAGCTTAGGGAATTGAAGGTATTTGATTGTTTACTAACATTGCAGAAGCGAAGGGCGGGGAGACAACTAGCATAAATACGGCATATCCAGCGTTTAAATCAAAGTTTTAGTCGATGTTAGTATAGTGATATCTTGGTAAAGGACCTTCCCATAGCAACGGGTGTGAGTTATATTTTTCCGAAAATAAGACGTTACCTTAAATCAAAATTCACCAATACAGAAATCCTTTCTGGTTTCAAATGTTAGAAACCAAACAAAAATTGATAATGTTAAAGATTCTGTGTGAAAAGGCCGAAATGGCATAAAGTATGACATATCACTGTAAGGCTAATGTACTAATCATGACTAGTCGGAGAGCATATGCTAAAAATGGTCTAGTAATTAATTACCTCACAGTTTTTACAAGAAAATTGCTTACCGACTGCGAAAACTACTGAAATGCATGAAGGGTTTTTTTCCGATGTAAAATATGTACAAAATGTGTGAAATAGTGTAAATGTAGAAGTAGAAAGTGTGTGAGAAATTCACGGCACTAAAATGTCGGGCAAATAAGATGTATTCAAGTGATTGGTGAAGGTTCATGAATTGTACTCATGATCACTAATTGTAACCATTTGTGTTGATTCAGTCTGTTTGTCGAGAAAACTTCTGCTCTAACGGAGGTACATGCGTCTTCAACTGTTCAACATCTACAGCACAATGCCGCTGCCCAGCAAATACCAAGGGTGATAGATGCCAAGGTATTTTCAATGCATCTTCCATTTTCCAGTTATCACATATAACATATGCGAGTTAATAAATTGATACCAAGGCCCCATATACTTTCGTTATTCGTCTTTAAAACGATGAAGCTTACTTCTTTGCATCTCTTAGTGAGCTTGTTTGTTGAAAGAAATTGAGAATGCATCTGGGACCATTTAGTAGTTCTTTTTTGTCGTAATATTTGATACGTGATAACATATATTTTATAAGTATGTTTTATTAATTGCTCTTGAAAGATTGCAACATAAAAGTGGTTTCTTTTTATCACATTTCACATTTCAGACGTCGACAACTGTGCAAGTGGTCCATGTCAGAACGAAGGAACATGTCATGATGGAATCAATGGTTACAATTGTACATGTGTAGCAGGATACACTGGGTCAAACTGTCAAACAAGTATAAATATGTTCTATTAAGCAAAAAACAATCTAGAATAATATAATTCTGTATATAGCTGAACAAATTTGATTTATTTTCAGACATCGATGAACGTTCGAGTAACCCTTGTCAAAATGGTGGATCATGTACAGATCTGGTCAATGGTTACAACTGTACATGTGTAGCAGGATACACTGGATTGAACTGTCAAACAAGTATGTATTTTGTACGATCTGTACATAAATACTAGTTTATATGCAATCGTTAAAAGTAATTTTTGTTTTTCAGGAATCAATGAATGTTCGAGCAGCCCTTGTAAAAATGGAGGAACATGTAGAAGTCACGTCATAGGTTACACGTGTATATGTGTAGCGGGATACATTGGACTAGACTGTCAAACAAGTACGCTGAATATTAGGGGAAACTCCTATATCTAAGGGATGGACCATTAGATATTTGGGAGGGGTGATTGGGCAATTTTTTTTGCAGGGTATTTTTCCAGTATGATGGTTGTGCAGGACATTTTTTCCCTCCCTGCACGATGGTGTTTTTTTTTTTTTGGCACATCTGGCGTGCAATTTAGGCTGTCCTTCGATCTATCGAAGATTACCGTTTTGCCTGAGTTGAGACAGGCCTGTCTTAGATAGGCTCTCGTGTGGGCTGATGAGAGAGACCCGTTCTGGATCTACCGAAACGTTGACAAATTTTGCCTTTTTGGCATCTTTTAGGGGTTGAAAGCCATTGAAACTCATGACTTTGGTATCTTTTAGGGATGAAAAACTTGTGAAGCCACGCCCTTTCAAAAAACGTCCGGTATCTTTTAGGGGTATTTTTGAAAAATTCCGACGAGCATCCCCGATCGTTTATCCCCAGGCTCCCTCCCCCGGGATCTACAGAAACGTTCAGGGCATTTGTCACACGACATTATTTGAAAAGAAAAGATACAGTACAACGTTTTAGAGGGCATAGTCATCAACCTTTAACCAACTCATTCCAACTGAAACAGTTAAAATATCAAATAGACACCCTAAAAGGTTTAAGGTCTCCTATTTTGATCCTTAAAATCTGTAAAATCTACGATGGTCTATAGATGGGAGTACCCCACGGGTTGGCTGACTGAACCAAATCTTAACTTGAGAAACGTTTCACTGTTGTTTTCAGACATCAACGAATGTTTCAGTAACCCTTGTCAAAATGGCGGATCATGTACAGATGAGGTCCATGGGTACACTTGTAAATGCACATCTTCGTACTATGGAATTAACTGTCAGTTTAGAAATTATAAAATCATTGGGTAGATATTATGTTAATACGTCTAAATCCTGGTGAATAATATGATGTTATATTCTTATGATTTCATGTAATCAGTGTGCGTGACATGTGACGGGGGTCTGATTTTTCTTTATCTTAATATAGTAAAATACACCTATTAAAAAAAAAAAAAAAAAAACGTCGGGAAGGATGGTGATTGCAAAGGCAGAGAGACTGTTGTCTTCATAAAATGTCCATGAGTGACAGATCAGTGGTTATGGTTTGTACATATTTTTTTATTGTAGCAATATAGATTTAGAAACGCTTGTTCACAATTCCGATCTCATTATTTTCTCCATAAAGGTTTTCAGTCAAAAAATGGGTACTGAGAAATATTAGTCATTGTAATCAGTGAAAAAAAAGATAAAATAATGAGTACCAAGGATGCTTAATTGGTGCTTGCTATTGTTCTAAAATCACCGGTAATAAAAGGTTAGAATTACAAACGTGTCTGTGTGCAATATTTCTTTCATAAAACCTATTCGTAAATGTATGTTTATCTCGAATTGAAACGGCTGATTTTGAGGGTTTTTTTTATCAAAGAAGTAGATTATGATTATACTGGTCAAAAAGGGATGGTTACTAGTCCGACTCGTGTCACTTCATCCCATGATCGCTTAGATACTGTCTTTCCACCAACCTTGAATAACGTATAATTGAACACAAGACTGACTCCCGCTACGTTACAGTACATTGGGGTTTTGGACTTTTCGACAAAAAAAAAAAAAAAAAAATATATATATATATATATATATATATATATATATATATATATATATATATATATATATATATATATATATATATATATATATATATATATATATATATATATATATATATATATATATATATATATATATATATATATATATATATATATATATATATATATATATATATATATATATATATAATGCGTCATAAGCAATGCCCCTTTTTGTCGTTATTGTAGCTCGTTATTGTGGAAATTTGTGAACTAGTGGAGTGCCTGTGGTAGCTAGAGCCTGAGTACGAGTGAAGGCGTTTTTTGGCGGGATCTTCGGGATCTTGTAAATTTTGTCCAGGTCGGGTTCTTGGAAGAGTAGATCATGGCGGGCTGGTCGATCTGCTCAATCGGAACTTTTCAGTCTTAGCCAGGAGGAAAGCTCTTTTCTGTTGGATTATTGAAAACATTTTTCTGGTAGACTATGATATCTATAAAATCACAGGAAGCCCAATGTCTACAAACGATATTTATAAGGCTTTATATGGGGTATTAGCCGTTGATCTTTATCGTGCTATAACTTTGTAAAAAATAAAGGAAATTAGTTCAAACAATGAAGTGTTGTTTCTTGTATTTTACTCACACTATGGTAGCGATTTCAGCGAATTTCAGCGTTTTTTAGCGTGATTGCAGCTAAAAAACGCTGAAATTCGCTGAAATCGCTACCATAGTGTGAGTAAAATACAAGAAACAACACTTCATTGTTTGAACTAATTTCCTTTATTTTTTACAAAGTTATAGCACGATAAAGATCAACGGCTAATACCCCATATAAAGCCTTATAAATATCGTTTGTAGACATTGGGCTTCCTGTGTATAAAATGGCATTGAATAATCATGATCAATACTACGAAGCAGTACTGAGCTACATTCAAGCCTGTAAAATGTTTCAAAATAAAGAGCAAACGATATGGGAAGTCCTTTATATTGGTGCAAATCTTGGCTGCTGGAAAGAAAAGGAAAAAGATGGAGAATCCAAAACAGAGCTTTACGGAAACTCCTTCGTGACTTCCGGAAAAAAATGATGAGTCATTTTACATGTAAGTTGTGCAATAGTAAATGCAAAGCTAAGCTAATTTGCACGAACGATAGAATTCCCTGCTTGTGATTTTCTAGATATTTACGCGCGGATTTCATCGCTGTTTGAAAAGTAAGTTAATAAACAACTACTTAAGTTTAAGACGATCTATATTACTAACTTTATATATGGTTTATTATAAAACTATGATTATACTAACTTGATTTTAATGTGTTTTTTTTTATTCGCTTTCCGTAGACTGTCATATAAATGGCCGGCAAGACTTTTATTGCTTTGGTAAGTTATCAAATTCGATTGTTTGCTCTACATTGAGGCTAAAATAACAATGTTTAACCTGCAAATTTGTTTTTTTGTTTTCTTCGAAGATTAAATTTTAACTTGAAATTTGATAAGCGTACTGGTGACATAATTTAGAATCGCTCTTTTTCAAACAAAATGGTCACAACAAGAAAGAAAACATTGCTAAAACATGATTTTCTCAACTTGTTTGTATTGTTATAAGGACTTTCATTTTGGTTTAGCTAAATATCCTTCCATTTAAGAAGATAGAAGTACAAATTTGGCAAATACAATTGCGTTTTTGGGGATTACCCCTCTAGCTCTACGTAATGTACGTACTAGCTAGCTAGCCCCTCTATGTAACCAAATCCCAATCACAAAATAACAAACGATGATTCTGACTGTGTAAAAAAAACATACCTAAATTATTTTAACTGCCCATGATTTTTCATTCATACTGTACTTATTTTGACTTTTCATTAGTGAAAAATATCAACTTTGTACACTTTTTGCTTCTGGAGGCCTTCCCTGTAAATTTTGTAATTTCTCAGTTAATTAAGAAAAATGGTGGGGTAATTTCATACATTCATTCATACATGGATTTATTTGCTCTAATTCCATTAACTTAATCTTTTATCTTGCAGGTTGTGCTGTGGTTTAGTTTATTTGGATACTGTTTTAGTCGACCTTCCTCATCAAGAAATATGCCGTGCAGTAGTAATCAAGTTCCCAAATTTAATGCCAAGGGAGAAGTTGAATGTTTGGATATTCGCTGTCCTGCTGGTTTTGGGCTGACCATATTGAATAACTATGGTGTGACTGTACCATTTATTTCTGGAAAAATTTATCAACATGGAACAAAGATTTCATGTACTTCATGTCTACCAAGATTAACTTTTTCTGACCGTGACGACACTAGCCAATGTCAAAATTGTACAAAATGTGTGGATAATGAGATTTCTACTGGTCAGTGTAATATAGGTGAAGATTCTATCAATTGCACTGGTAGATGTAAGATTGGTTTCTACAGAAATGACACCAAGTGTCTGCCATGCAGTCAATGTTGTGGTGATGGGCTTGATGTCAAACCACCAGATTGCAGTAGAGGTTTGGTTCCATCAGATACAAGTTGTTCTGTGGAATCAAAATATAACTGTTTATCAATAGCAACAACAACATCCAACACATTTACAGACATTACTACTACTACTACTGACACTAGTAAACATATTGCTGCAATAACTCTCCCAGGTTCAGATGATGGTTTGGAGGATAGTAATGAAACTACTAAAGGGCCAAACAATACAAACTATACGATAGTCTCTCTATGCGTAATTCTTGTCATTGCTACCATGATTACAGGGCTGGTTGTATTCAAGAATACCAATTCTATAGTGGGTCGGTTTAATCGATACTTTAGACGTAATGATAATAATTTTTATACGCAAGTTCAATATGGTAAGTTTCAGTTGAATTAATTCTGTGGATGCATGCAGTGATTGTTGTGTATAATTGCTGCACTTATTGCAGCTGCTAATTAGCTGAACCCGGAAGACCTACAATACTCTCCTTAGTAGTACCATAAATTGCCCATCATATACTGATTTCTCAAAAAAATTATGATACTATTTTATTGCAAAATATGGCGAAAGCCATTCGTGATTTTTTTTCTAATTTTGTTTACCTTATATTTATATGTATGTTTTTATTTATATATATTGTAGAAATTACCTGTAAATATTTCCTTTCTAAGTACACTCATTGTTTATATCAAGTCAATTATAAATATGTTCTCACTATGTGTATCACGCCAATAATTAAATTTTATATGTTAATATTATGATAAAGGATGGTGTCTGATCTTTAGTTTTTAAGCCACTGGCTTTTTTATCAGACATCTTTGCCAAATACATAACATGTATTTATATATATATAGTCTTAGTATAAAATTTGTCCTAAGTATATGTTTTTGGCAAATAAATGAATTGAATTGAATTGACCTATAGTGACAACACTCCACGCTGGGCACAAACAGGTCTAAAAGCGATTTTCATCAAATTGCTGTTTTGCATCAAATATCATTCTCCTGCTTCTTACGATTCTAGAAGTGAAAACCGTTTTGGATTTGGATGACGGAAACATGAATTATAGCCATTTTAAGGATAAATATAATTCCCGTGAAAATTTCGAGGGGAAAATATTGAATAAAACCTTTGGGAAAACACATCGCTTGGTAAAAAATTGTCATTTCAAAACTTTTTCTTGAAACTGTTGCTTAATTAAAAGGAGGAAAGAAGTACAAAAAATCCTATTGTTTTAGATTTTTGATTTTTGACTTAGTAAGACAGAAAAATAAATTGAATAAAGTAATGCCGTCACAACTTTTTCTAAAAAACATTTACGCGCATACTTTTCCGGAATTTGAACATTTTTCAAGGTAGAATTTCTAAAACTTATGTTTTTGGAGCAAAAAACGCTAAAATTTCTAATCTCTTATTATTTATAAGAATTAATTCTATCTCAAGTGATGTCATATTCGATGACGTCATCATATTCCAAAAATCCCTTATATCTCCGCAACCTATAAACAAAATTTCAAGAAAATTTCAAAAATGTGTTTAGAGGCTAATGAAACTCTAGAATATACATCAAAAGCGTGTCTAACGATAAAATTGATTTTTTTCACGAGTTGTATTATTTTATTATGACGTCATCATGACATCGAAAAATTTACAAAAAATTTCAAATATATTTGCCACCATAGTTTTTCAATATATCTGAAAGTTTCATTACACAGAGATGAATATTTTTCAAGAAATATCAAAAAAACGTAAATGGTGACATTTCAAGCTGCTGCTTTCTGGGCCCTTTATGCCAGGCGAGCACTGTCAGTCTTGTTGACACTAATTACACTTGTCTTATAATAAAGCTTGCTCCAAAAGTAAAAAAAAAAAAAAAAAAAAAAATCAAGACATTTGTTTTGCAATTTGCTTTGTGCATTTTTGCTTTAAACAGAGCATAAAACAGTTGAAAGAGGGTATAATTACAATGCAGTATTCCTCTACTCATCAAATTCATACTGCAAAATACTACTACTACCACTACCACTAATAATAATAATAATAATAATAATAATAATAATAATAATAATAATAATAATAATAATGATAATAATAATAATAATGATAACAATAATAATAATAATAATGATCTTTATTGAAAAAATCCTTAAAACAAACGTTTAAGTTAACAAATAATTAATAAATAAATAAATTATACTAAATTATATGACAATACTAATTTATATAAATATCACTAATATAGAGCTCTAAATACTGTCAGAATAGGCATCTATTCATGAAACACTTCTTAAATCTCTCTGTTCTAATTTTTGGTAGTATAAACTTGCATTTTCTTGGTCTTAGATCCCTGTTTCTTTTGGGTGGTAATAGTTTGCTTAGTGGGTGATCATTTGAATTGATTAGACTGTTCCAAATAGCCCTGTCACATTTACTTAAAAATTCTGATACTGGGGTAATGTTTTTTATATACCCACACCTTTGAGCTCTTTTTTTGGAGTCTATCAATATTACCTAGGTATTTATTATAAGCAGCTACACCCCATACCTGAATGGCATAATTAAACAGGGACATTAATAATTAGAGAATGAAACAGTATATGCAAATCATCTATGCCATACTCATGGCTTTTGTATGTTCTTAAAATATACATCCTACTGTTTGCTCTATTCATGAATTGTTTTAAATGTGTGTCCCAGTTACAAGGATTTTCTTTAAAATGAATACCTAAGAGTTTAAGCTCGCTAACCTGAGTAATGCCTTGCACTGGTGGTGGTTTAGGCTTATTGATATTACGACTAATTACTAATTCCCTAGTCTTGTCAAGGTTGAGCTTCATACCATTTATTGATGACCATATTTTTATGTTCTCAACTTCATAGCTGAAAATGATATGAAAATATCAACATGTGATGTCTTCATACAGTATCTTATAAAATTCATGAATAATTAATGAACCCAAAACAATGAAAAATCACTACCGTGACGGCATCTGTATATTTGATACAGAAATCGTCCTGATTTGCATAAGGTTTAGCTTGAAATATCTTGGCCAAATTAAATCTAATTTCAAAAATATTAATCTAAAATAGCAGCATTAACCTAGACATTTTATAAGTAATATACAATATTCACGTCCGATCTGTATGGAATATAAAATTGTATATTCCATACAGATCGACCACTCATATTGTATATATTACATAACACTAAGACAAAAGCCAGGCTATGTTGAAAATGTGTAGCCATGATGTTCATTAGTCATGGAAAAATGTTGAACAATAGGATGGCATGGTTAATTCAGATGATACGTACAGTATGTATTATAAGAGTAACAACATGGTTAATCTTTTTTTCCTACTGGTATATACTGTAGGTCTCTTTTGACTTGTACCAAACTTATGTTTCAATCATAAATGGTCAACCAATCAAAAATCAGATAAATCTGAAATAAACTTTACATCAAGACATTCCATGGGTAATTTCTGTCAGAGCAAGTATAAGATATTACCACTAATTCCTTAGCTAGGATGGTTATATTATGAGCATGGTTATATGATCAAACACGATGATAACAATCATATCAAAGCGAAGGTTAAAATAGTGTTAATATCATGGTCAAGGTTTCCCATTGTGAAATGATAAAAACTATCAAGACTATTATAGCTGTAGCTAGAGACTGGGATAAAATGTCATCTCGCTTCATAGCAATTTATACAACGGGTAATATTGTTATGCTAACAATTGAAATAACAATAGGATATTGTTTTTAATGCAGGTGTATAGACTCCTTGTAGTTCGTTGGAATGCGGCTCAAACTGGAGGACAAAACAATGGATTTCAGCTCCCAAGAGAGGAAAAATCTTTTGTTTTGTCCGCCAGGTGGGGGTGCTTTGACGTCACATGCAAGGGATCTATTATACATCCAGTAACTTATTAATTAGAGCAGTATATGTAAGCACTATGTTATTAAAGTATTATTAATAATAAATTGTTATTATAAATACTGAATGTGTTTTTTTCCTTCAGCAGAGAACACTTCAGATGCTGTCGTACAACTAAATACCATTTCTTGTAAGTAAATGTCACTCCCCTGTGTTGAATTTTAAAAAGTCCTTGAATTTTGCATTACAAAATCTGTACATTCAAGACCTACACACACCCAGATAGTTCGTATATTTATTTGATATCATTTTCTATCTTATCTAGCTGACAGAGGGAGTATTCCTTCACTGGGGACACCGCGAACACTTTTACTTGACCATGAAGAGAACACTCAAATGCCAGCCATAGCCCAAGACCTCGGAAAGCTCACTGAGGAAGAGAAACTTACATTATTAGTCACACAGATCCCAAGTCTAGTCTTTGAAAGAATTTGTATGCTACTTGATGTTCTTGATGTATTTTATCTAGACGTCAGGTATATTGCTGATCATCTTGGGATGGAAAAGGCTAATATTGATGAAATAGTAGACAAACCCACAGGCAATCCAACAGCCACAATTTTAGCTTTTTTTGACATAACTGTCAAGGAGTTTTTAGTGATAATAGATGAAATGGACAAGAGAGCTGATGTCAGTGAGGTAGTGCAAGAGTGGTTGACAGATCAGTAAAGCCTAACCCTAGATGATAGAATAATTTACCATATCCCATAGCAAATACCAGCATATTTTCACATGCTAATAGAAGGTATTGTTATTTTGTCTTTGAGTTTGATTGATTTGAGTGGAGTTTGACTGAGTTAAAGTGGGGTGATGAGAATTGAGTGAACTAGTTCATGATCTTACTAGATTAAACTACATAATATTTACGTTTTGTGTAGAAAATGTAGTTTTGATATACGTGAAGACGTTATATATTTAACACATACATATACAATATTATAGCAAATAGCCATGTTTTATATTAGTATATGGTGGTGATGGGTGCTGGTCACTGCGTCCACCAATATTTTAGTACTATAAAATAGTTGTCTAATGCTGAACATTATCATCTATAGCTGTGCTAGAAATGTTACATGTTCTTTGTATTTTTGTATGTATATTTTGAATAACTTTGAAGCAAATATTGACATTTTTTGCTACATGCTCAGCAACTGAACGCAGGAAGTTCAACTGTGTAAGACAAGAAATGTTGCACTTTGCTTATTAGACTTACATGTAATTTATTTTCTATTTTCTGGTTTTGTGATATTTTGTAATAAATTTTACAATCAATACATTTTTTAATAGTGTCTTTTTTTAATGAATCTACACAATAATTGCTTGTTTGAAATTTCCCTATTGTATTATTTGTATATGTGGGGGTATAGAATCATGCATTCTCATATGAAATTTGATAAAATTTGCTTCTTAGGGAACTTTATTCTCAAATGGCCTGTTGTTTGGATACATGTGTAAATATGTAGTACATAATATTCTGTGTATATGATAACTGAATAAGGACGGATTTTAGATTAATTTTCTGTGCATTTGCGTTGATTGAACCCCTCCAAAGGCCATGATCCTTTTTGGTTAAAACAGTAAATTTTCCATGTGACGTCATTGTGCAATAGGGTATTCCTAATAACAACATTTACTGATATAGCACAATTATGAACAATACAGTTTTCAAAAACGCTTTAATCAGCACAGCACTACACTGGTTTTCAGTTCATGACGCAGCTGACGCGAGCGACGGTTATTGTGCATGTTTAGTTATACAGTTGTCACGCGGCCTTCCTATCCTAAGAACAAACTGCAGCGGCTATCATGGTTTTGGAACAAATGCCGTACCCCCATTTTGTAGGCCTGTGGTTTCTTCAAGTTCGGTTGGATCCGACTAAATGTGAAAGCGTTGTGTGAAGATTACGTGACGTGCGACAAGATAAAATCCGTTCGTGAAAGTGGCCAAGAGGGTAGAAAACAATTCTTGTAAAAGAGAAACTCGAAGAGTTTTGAGAACGAGAACAATATCCTGCACGACTCTGAGAAGTGAAAAGAAATTTCTATTGGACGATTTTAAATCCCCTCCGTTACCTTCCTTTATATATATTTTTTCTTATGACAAAAACTGGATGACGTACGTTTATGAAAATGCTTGCTACTTGTGCAAGACGATGTCCCATCATTCACATCCAGATTTATTTTTACCACTTTTATAAATGATAAATTATTACATATATACAGTACTATCAACAAAATATGGTGGAAGGTACAGAAATTACAAATTTAGAGGTTCATTTCAATATTCACAATCGAGGAATATGTCAGAAGAAGAATTTAATAATATCAATCATAGACAAGATTCTACTTCACATCTGATTCATAATCAGTTGTCAACTCATTACCTTTTAATGACTTTTAAAATATTAACGAATACTAGTTCTATAATTTGTGCATCCAATTTGTTTGTCATCCTAGTTAAGTACATGTTTGAAAGAAACTGAACGACGTTTATTTGTAATGGTAGGATTACCAGTCTTATCGGATAGTGTTTCAGTATAAACCAAAGAAAGTCCTGGTGATAGTCGCTTAACGACCGTCGTCAGTTTCAAAAGTGGGGCATTAAACCAATCAAAATCATTTTGTGGCTGTGCGGTGACAATCTAGACACACCTGCTTCAAGACACTGCTTTGATCAGTTCAACTCTGCCTTATTTAAACAGCCTTAAAAAAATAATGCATCCAAAACATTGTACATAATGTACATAAAAGTTCAAACATTTTGAGCTGTCTTAGTTCCAGGCTTGGCGAAAACTAAACTTTCAAAGCGCAATTTGTTCAACATATACAGCAAATTGCTTTCAGGTGCTTGGTAGTGTTCAATGGTCAATTGACTCTTCACAACTCAACAATGAAATCTCCAAACTGCCACAAAAGTGTCGGCCATTATATAAACAATTCGAGTACATGGAAGTACATCGTTGTGACTGTTTTAGTTTATGGCTTTGAAGAAATATTGAGGCTCCAGTTTTTCAAGTAAGTAGGACAAATGAATTTTAGCTGTTTGAAGCAGTCTCGATGCATTTTCATATACACTTGTCTACAGTTATCAACTTGTCAGTCACACGTTCCGGCTTTTCGCCAAAGTGCCCCATAAACTCCATAAACGTATTTGAAATTCTTTTTAAGTTTCTGATGGTATTTCTTGAGACGAAATGTTGATACATCCTTGAATTATCTTAAACATATCTTTGTACTGAAAACTGAATTAATATTCTCGACAATTCGTCAGTTCTATGAGGATGCTGCCTAACCTATATTACTGATATTTGTATCTAGTGTTCTATTCAGTCTTTACTGATCAGAAACAACTGAAGGTGTATGTATAAAGAATTTTGAAAGTTTACGTATTCAAGAAGCCTAAATATTAATCAGTTTAAATAGCGGACTTATATTTGAAAGTGTGCTTGGTCGCATCGAGATAAGTATTTGCGGTGTGTTGCGGTTGAGTCGCAAGTATGTCAATTTAACTCGTTTTTCTGACTATTTTTGAAATAAATAAAAGGTGTTTTGGCTTAGACCACCACAAGAATAGGAATTCGTTTGACAATAAAAAAAGCTTACTGTAATTATAGATATGAGGAATGAGGAATGTACCCAATAAAAGAGATCTAATATTTGGTCATTATCGATTGACTCGATCTTTATATAATTATAATTATGTCTTTCAAACTTGCTGTTACTACATGAATACCAAACAAATGAAAACAAAACTCAAAACAGGAAAATAATGTTTTGACTGAGCACAGTCTTGTTTCGTCAGTATACCATGTTTTCATTTTAGATGCACAAGCATCAATTACTCCATATACTGTTTTGCTATATCACATTTCATATGCCATGCTTTCATTCCTTTTCATTTCAGATGTCCGTGCACCATCTCAGTTCTCCATGTACGGTCTTGCTATGTCATATATCATATGCCATGCTTTCATTTCAGATGTCCGTGCACCAACGTACTACTCCATCTACGGTCTTGCTATGCCATATATCATATGCCATGATGCTTTCATTTCAGATGTCCGTGCACCAACTACTCCATGTACTGTCTTGCTATGGTTGGAGCGCCAGCATGGTTTCTTCTCTGTGCAGGTTTCTGTGGCAGCTCAAACTACTGGAAAGTTGTTCACAGACGCAGAAACATCACTAACTATAAACTTCGCATTAACTACTGTCTCAAGTCATTACCAAGTCTGTTTGAACCTTTCTTGCCTGTTGCAGTCTTTATTGTAGTGTCTCTGATGAAAGGCGAGTTTTACGTTTGCGCCATCGCAGGGAGACAGTCGAGTGATTGTGCAAAGAAAGCGTCGGGCCCAACAGAGGTAAACTTGAAAAAAAAAAAAACCGATATTATCATATCACAAAAGCAGTGAATTGTATCATGTTATCCTGAAATATGCATAAAAAAATAAAAATAAATATAAACTGATTGTCATTTTGATATATTTTCCTTTCAGGAACCTTCCTCGATCCCGCCTTACGCACGCATTTCAGTGCAATAAGTTTTACGACGCTGTATATTAGTTAAATTTTGTTTTCAGTCCACAGCGGATGAGATGTCTTTCCAGTCATTGTACATGCAGTCTCAACTTCTAGGGTGTGGTGTACTCGCCGGATTAATGGTCTTTATCATCGGTATTACATCCATCCCTCGGTGTTTCTTCCAAACCGGACCCATTCCTGACATCGAAGACTTCTACCTTCTTGAAAACGACCTCATTGCCACAAGTTTCCGCGAAAAACTACAGGAATCTCTTGCGATGGAAGTCAAACGAGACATCGATGAAGCCTTTGATGGCTTGGATGGCAACAGTGTTGAAATCACATTCAAACAAGCAAGGGAGCAAATTCGCCGTAAAAAGTCTGTAAATAGCTTGGGAAGATTTGCGGAGCTGGCTGAGGATGATATTAATTGTGATGATCATTCATCTGTCAGAATCCTCGATTCCACACTTTGAAGGATGGCATTTACATTTCAGTATATATATATATATTCTTTTGTGGGATACCTGTCTCACAAATCTTCATAGGTATCTCGCGATAAAACTAGTGTGAGGTGCGTCGTTGTTTCTAATAAAACAGTTGTAGTTAACATATTCCTCTTCGAAGGACTAACGTCCGAAACGTCAGTAAGCACTCTCTTCTTTTTTACGGTGTATAGCTTGCATTTTTACCACAACCGTCACAAACTTGGAAAGATATGTACGTACGTGGTCTAGCTAGCATTATGATTATTTATTACCTCTCAAAATTTAATCGACATTTTGACTATCATCACTGAAGAGGCTGTTTGCCAATTAAGATGATTGTGTTCTCTAATAAATTGCTTTTCATACAAAGGCAGTTCGATTTGACTGCCACTTCATTAATTAAGTAGTTCTTTTTAACAATCAATTATGAATTAAATTTTAAGAAATCTCTTTAGATATTGAAAAGTAATTGCTACAAAAACATGTCTTGGTGACTCCACCCACACTATATATAAATAAAATTATTGTTGATTTACGACTTCTATCCTCACAATGATCTAAATATTTTGCGTTTCGCAAGCCGAAATGTAAAATAATAAAATTAGGAAAAAAGCTCTTTAAAATGTTTTAATAAAAACATTAAAAATATAAAAATAATCTTCTCGGCAAGACAGTGCACATTCCACAATCAAAGCGTTGAAACTTGCTCTTGTATTTCCTCAACATACTAACGTTAACCGGTACCATGATTGTTTCGGTTGAAGACTGTGTAAAAGGAGAGGGAATTGGCGTGGGAGAGTGCATATGTTAGGAAAGAAAATATGTATGAGAATTTTGTGAAGAAAAGATATCAAGTGTTTTTTTCCTGTCGCAGGTGCACAACAAAAAAAGTACAATGTGTATTTCTATCTAGAGACTGGAATTTAAGTAGTTTCCGCTCGATCCCTGTTTGAACAGGTCAAAATTTAAAGAAAAGGTTGCTAATTCAGGTTTATTAAGTTTGAACGATTAAAAGTCGAAAGCATTTTGAAGCATGCTTGTTTCTGTGAGAATCTGTGATTACACATTTTGGATTAGACTCGAGTCCCCGGCAATGCAACTATAAGTCCTAAAATTCAGTGTTAAGACAAAAAGTGGATCCAATTTCCGGTGCTATCATGTGACCCGATTCTTGCTATGTGATTGGCTAATTTCCTCGTGAATTATAAATGAATGTGAGAAAAAGGACGTTTCTGAAATAGCAAACGTGGTGCATTATGGTCGAGATTTAGTTCAAACATCCCTTGTTTATTATTCCGTATATACATGGAGGTTAGACTACAATGCATCTTTTTAATCAAACTAAGAAAAGGCCTATGTATTATTAAGTTTTGCGAAATTCGATCTTGTTATTGATTCGATCAGCACGTATATTAATATCCCGGATGCGAGGAATGTTCGTCATTTAGTGCTTCCGGGGAGCTCCTTATGCTCCAAGTCACTGTAATATGTATTACATAAGAAACATAATGATTCGTAAACACTTTATCCACGTGAAGCAGTATTAACTATTTTAATACTAACTAGACGCATATCTGCGTGAACTCGGGCTTTTTTTTTTACCTATGTAATTTATCTGTTTGTTTCGCTGTTTTTAAGTGCTAAAACTAAAAAAAATAAACAAAAATGATAAAAATAACGCTGGTCAGGTGATTAAATTGCGCTTCTTACAATAAAGGAATCTTTTTCTTGTCGAATTTTTTTCGAATATCACATTTTCGATTTCAAGTAGTCCAAAAAATTCTCTAAAATGTCTTCATATATGAAGTGACTGTAACGATACTGAGTTTTGAGTATGCAACAGCAGATTTCGCCCATTATTATCATCATTTAGTTTGTCTTTTCTTTGACGGGCATATCTTTGTCACTGCTACGATCTACCGCTTTTTCTGCTGTTGGGATTCCTGTGCAACAACAAAAACTTGACTAAGAGGGAATGGGACAGTTCGAAAAGAAAACAATCGCTCATACAAGTAGACTGAATTTCATTGAAAAATATGCCAATTTTACAGCTTATTTCAAAAGAATTATGAATCACGTACTACTCTGCATTTGAAAAAGAGTTAATTGAAATGGTTTTGATTGATAAGAAAGTTACATGGAAGCAAAACCGAAGAAAATCTGAACCGAACCGATGGAGAACGAGGTGAAAATACACGCGGTAAGATTGTTGTTCTATTCAAAACTTTATATTTTCACTTTTACTGCAGCGAATAACCGTTTTGACAAACCAATCCATCCTAGATCTAAAGAATGTTGATTACACATAATATTATGAGATATCCATTGATTTCACCTTGACTTGAGAAACATGCCCGCTCACTTTGAGCAAAAACATATTTTTAAGGCAAAATATATTCAATTCCCTCCACAAACTTCACTGATACAAACGGCTGTTAATTAAAATATTTGACTAGAGATCACAACATCGTGAATTTGATTCTGCTCGACTGAAGTTTTCCAACAAAATACGAAGCAACGCTGACAGTCGCAAGAATTGTGCTTCATTCACATCGTTTTTGTTTATTTAAAATTTGCCCAATCATAACTCATAACTCGACATTTTTCTTTCTCTTTTCAGTTATCGCCAATCCAAAATACATTGAGCAATGAGTAAATACTGTGGAAGTTTTGCGAAGCGTTTAATTACCACGGTTCAGTTCAGTCTCCCGATCTCAGTGAACCAAACATTACGACATGTTCATATAATAAATACACTTCAATTTAAAAAAAAAATGTTATTGTAAATATTTAAAAAAGTTGAAATGAATTAAAAATAGATTATTTTTACATGTTCAACTTATTTTCAATGAAAGAACTAGTATATCTACGATCGTCGTGGTGAGGACGATGCGAAATGTGTCAGGGGTGGGGTGGGGAGTTTTGTCGAAAAATCTGCATTTTGTGACCGAAGACAAAGACGACAAAAAGAGCCGAATTTTAAACTCGGGCATTCCTATGGAAGCCCGAGTAAAAAGAGATTCAGTCATTTGACATATATACTATAGTTTGTTTTTGTATTATTTCACGGGATATTGAATTGCATTCCAATCACTAAAAATAGTAAAATAAGGAAACAATGCACTTTGCCCTGAAGATGTGCGAATTGCGCGAAAGCGTGGCTTTTTAAATTAAAGTGTGGTATAAACAACATTGTTAAAAAACACTGCACTTAAGCTTGTTTATTTTTGGCAACAAGGATTGCGCAGTTGGCCAAAGAAAGTCAACTTTGCTAGCTCAACGTTTCTAACTCTGCATTACCTCAAGCCTGCCTTCACACAGCTGTATAAGACGTATAAAAGAAGCAATTAAACTAAATTTCGAATAAAGAAATGTCGAAAATATCCAATAAGATAGTTAAACTGATGTTTTGGACGTTGTCGGAGTACGATCTAGGTGCGACTTATAAATAGTAACATAATGAATCTGCTCAATAATGTTCAAGTATTTCCGGGTAGGCGTTAACAATTGGTAGTCATATTCATGTCTTAATTGACTTGTAAACATCAAATGAATAACTATAACGGTGAAAAATAAATACAATCACAAAACACGTTCAATTATGTAGCTCACCAAAGACGTCGATGATGTAGCTGCTATGAAGTACTGTATTGAAAACACAAAATCGCCCACGCTACCAGCACCCCGTTTTAAACCCGCTATTTACGAACACTTCGGACGGAAATGGAAGTAAAAGCAGTTGCATTAAAATAGCATATTTCTAGCAAAGCAGGCTGTTTGCAACAGTTGAGGTGGTGGAATAAATTTCCATTTTTATCTAAATGTTACACACATTGCCTTGCCGTCTTTTATATTCGTTGTTGTCATAGCAACACTGACGTAGCCAACTATCTTAAGTTTCACGTTACCTATAGTGAGTTTTAAGTGGTATTTAAGGGGTATCAGGACACTCCACTGATCACACCTCTTGTTACCACATGAGACACAGCCGAAAGAAATCAACACAGTCACTCGCCAGTCGATTGCCTCTGGGTTCATAAACAAACATTGTACTTCAAAAACACAGCAGAAAAATGGTTAAACTTGTGCAGGTCAGTTTAAAATCACAATTACTCCATTATCTAATTAATATACAATTAGAAAATATGTTCAGTGTGTTGATTGCAAGTGTTATGTCTGCATTTCGTGAGTTTGGAATTGTCTTGAGTTGTTGTTAAGTGTATTTGTGGTTACGGCTTTTGGGTGTCGGCTTGTTAAAAAACCCTAAAAAAAAAAAAAAAAAAAAAAGGATGAAGCGGCAATGATAGTCCACTTGAGCTGCTATTGTTTATGTATGTATTGTAATGTTTTCTTTTTTTCTCTCTTTTTTTTTTTTTGCAATAGAAAACGTTTTTTCAATAACTTGTCATGAGATTTTAAGCACGCGGCCATTGAAATAGTTTAAAGAATGTTGCTTGGCTTACCTACGTTTCCCAGCTACTTTACAGGACATGTTTTCGTGTAGAAGTAATTTTAGGTAAATGCAAGAGCTGAGCCATTCTAATATTTAATAGCAAATTGTTTATCACATCTATTTTCACAAAAGCAACTCAATGTAATTTTGTATAAGTTTTGAAAGATCAATTGAAAACCATTCTATTGTGAAATGCTTAATCTACTCAAGTCAGGAAACAATTTTACTATTTACAAACGATGAGTAAAAATCTCAAAGTTATTGACACCTAAAAAATTCAATCTCAAACTTTTCAAAAAGTATTTTTTTAACATGGTGGGTATTACCAGAACATTGGTGTTTGTTTAGCCACGTGCATGATTTACAGTTGCTATTTCCCTTTTACTGTGAATACCAAATTCTTTTCAAGAGTCTGTAAAATTCATTATGCTATAAACTTGCAAGGATTCAATCAATTGAGTTGGGTTAAATCATTCTACATGATGAAGTAATAATTTACATTCAAGTTAGTTTTTTTTTCAGTGCCATTTTTTCTCGGCGCGGTATAGAAATAGTCGAAAAAGGAAGCGCGCTTCTCTTATAGAAGACACTGCAATACATATTAAGCTCGCATTTTTTACTACAACAATAAACTAATCGACTCTGTCTCGTACATTAACCTTTGTACATAATGATTTAAAACTAATTTATAAGTATTGAAACAAAAAAATGTGTTTGTAAGGAAGTAGTCATCAAAAGCGCAGTGCATGGGTCTTTCACATCTTTATAAATTACATATGATCGACTCACTTATCAGGTTGAAAGGAATTACAGTTTTTTAGGTAATTTGTCGATACGAAAACGTCTCTTTTTGGATGTTTTCTTAATAAAGAACTATATAATCATTTACGAATAAAATTACAATGCCAGCAGTGGCCCCAGCAGTGCCAATCAAAACCCCATTCTGTAACTGAACGACAGAAAATACTCAACTGTTTACTTGTCTAGTAATTGCTCATTGTAAAAAGTCTGTTTCCCTTAAGGTCTTTTCATTTATCCTGGGAGTATTGATTTTTAAAAGTTAACCGCGCAATCACTTGAATTAAGAAACAAAGGGTGGTCAGTTGGATAAAACAAAGTTTGTATTAAGACTAATGTCCTGAATTTGATTTCCAGTGACTTCACATTCTTGTTTCGACTTCTTTAACGATCTCTATAAAAGGTGCATTGATGGAAAGAAGGAGAAAACGTACACTTTCGGCTTCCTGAGAGAATAGCCTACTTCTAGCCGAAGCAAGTACAATACCGACACTAAATAAAAATACTCTTTTCTGCCTTTCATAATCCTCTTTAAAAAATACACAGCCCAAACTGCATGCAGCTTCATTTGTATACGTGTTTATTGTTGCGTCTGGTACAAACACAGACGCATATGTTCAGATATCAATGTTTTTTTTTCTGCAAAACACACACTGCAAAATCCATTAAATTTACTCATTGGGAACCCCAGCAAGACATGTACCCAATTGACTTTGATTTTATAGATTAACCTTGTCATATTGTAGCTATTTGAGGGCAATTTCTCGACCGTTTTTAAGGCACCAAGGAAGGACATACTTCTGTCTCGGAAAAAAAACTACAAAAATCATTATTTCTACTTTATACAAACGAGCTATAAAATTCTTTCCATTCTGTTCTGTTGATGTTATTTTGTAATACTTGATCGTGTAGACCTTTTAAAATGTAATAAGCCAAATATGGATTTCCCAATCTAGTTTTGGGTCTTCTACTATTACCATTCGTAAGATGGAAGGATCTAGACATTGAAGGAGCAGGCACAGTGCGTATTATAAAGAGTGAATAATTTTGTTATACATACTATTTACATTGTTTTAAACATTTTTTGTTGAAAAAATTAAAATACGTATTCTTATATGCCAAGTAACTATCAAGATCCTTTAGCGTCTAACCAGTTAAAACGTCGTAATTGTTACTCTCAATATATAGGCAATCAGTTGACTTCCGAAAAACAAAATGATTGCACAGACGTAGTCATTCTTTGCATTTATTTGTCCAACGGCGGATCTTGTTCCGGCAACCTAATGCATAAAAACTACGTGAAAAACATATAAGACTCTTGTAGTTCTTTAATGACCGTTACAATGGTTAACAAACATGGTAAAAACAGTTTGAGGAAGTTGTGCCGTAATATGTTTAACTTCCTAAAAGTTCTGCTCGATCTGTCGGTCAGTATTCTCCAGTTTCCAAGACCGAACAGCTTCCGTCTAGTGTCGCTTACGAACACTAACTGTTGATGTGATTACGTGTGAATATTTCTGCCTGTGAACCGTTGAAAAGGAGATCAATCTCCCTCAATGTTAATGACCAACATGATTAAGAATTTCTGCTGGATAATTGACCTTAGCGCATGTTATAAATCTAGCAAATTATGAGGAAGAGCTTTTACAAATATTGCAGTCACCAAACTGTGAACATCGACTATAGTAGACTGAACGAGAAGAGCCATCATGAAGCTATCGTTGCACGGTTTGATTTTACAAGTAAGTTAATACTGCATGGCTAGACTTTCCCAACGACTTCAATATCAATTGAACATTTTAGTACATTTGAATGTATCGATTTTTTCGTGAAAGTATTTATTAATGTAGCAGATTTGCAGAGCAATATAGGGTGCATGAGCACTAGAACTATTTTATTTCAGTTTTACGAATGTAGGAGTTCTTTTTATCTATATCAATTCCAAAACCAGTGTTTATTGTGTTGATTTAGCTATTATTAATAGACCAATTAGAGCACTAAAGTGCATGTGCTGCAAAAATCGCACTGTTCAGTTTTAACTTTAGCTACTCTTTTAAAGATTACTGATGATTTATAAAGTGACGACTTTGACACTAAACCCACTGTAATCGGGTTTTGATTTTCAAAATTCATTGACAGCACGCGTAAAAATTATTGACTTTATCACAGTTTACAACTATAGTCACAAATATTCCACCTCCTCTCTGCCTCGAGTACTTTAACTTTAATAGCTAATCTTGGCATGTACAACCTTTTGCCATGCTATCTTTGCGACAAGATTTTGGCCACCTTTGCATGTCATCTTCCAAAAATCTTCTGACATGATATTTGAAAGATTCATTGCAACTAACTGTTCAATTCTCAGTCTTCAAACTGTCATCAGTGAATTTTCCTAGTTGATGAAGAAATCTATAACACTATGCAATCCAATGATTAGTTTATTAATATATATGAACAAGTCATGTATTATGACTGACATATTTTGCCAATAGCAATAATATTGTTGTTTGTTTGACTGGGAGGGGGTTACAGAGTGCAGGGACTTTATAACCTTTATGAGTCAACATTATTTTTAGTAATTAAACGGATTTATTGCAAACACGATTTATTACATAATTTATAATACATCGATTGTAAACTCTTTAACTATTATATAGGGCTTGTATATATCGTGCATATCATTCGAGTTTTGATCGGCATAAGCACACGAATACATTTACCAAGAATTGCTCTTATTGCTGTACATTTCAAATTATGAAAAATTCAAACTTGAACATTTATTAGTTTTATAATTTCTTTCTTAATTTCATATCATTTGTGTCGACCAATAATTGGATATATACACGTGCATTTGAATATAGCTACTTGTTTATTTTTTCCTTTTATTAATTTTCTTTTGCATGACTTCATAAATGTGCAACAGTTATCACTATTTAGTGGTAAATAGTAAAATTTAAACAACAGAACACAACAGAATTAGCATAAAATAGCACTATTGATAGTAGTGTTTGTACACTACTCATGGACAACACTGTTTCAATTGATTGGAAATTTCTGAACGTTTAGTTAGACCCGGCTAACTTAATCATCTTAATCACACTCCAACAACGAGTAATTAGTCCACATAAATAGATACTTTGGATCAACTAAGTTCAACATGATGAAAAATGTATCTTGAAAATGGTTACAAAACTGCATCTAATAACAAGAAAAGAAATAGTTGGTTGTGGGGGAGAAAAAAATTAGTATTTTGAATCTACTACAACTTTGTGGAAGAATTTATGCTTGCATGGTCATGTTCTTTTACTTATATGACTTACAATTAGTAGATTTCGGTAACAGAATGAGTTGTTGTTAAGTAGACATTTTTATGGAACACGAAAAACATGAAATGATGTTTCACAGTTACAACAATAAAGGTTTTTTTAGGCTGACAGTTTGATTGTGCATCTAATGTACACTTTCCCACTCAGCTTTTTGCTACAAAGAAATTGTCGAAACAAACTTTAAATAAAATCATATCTAGTTGAGAAAATGGAGAATTTTAACTTGAGTCTGTCAGATCAATGCTCAGAGAATCAGTTCCACTGCACCGCCATGATATTTGAAGTTGAAAGGAAATTCAAGGAGAAGATTTTGCTGTCTGTGTATGGAAAAAATCGGTACAAACCTAGTGAATTGTCAGTATCGTTTTATTCGGTTGTTCTAAAACATTTATGAGTTTACTTAAAATTAAATTGGACCAAAAAAAACAAAACAAAACAAAACAAACAGATATCATGAAGCTATTAATGTGCGGTTATGAACATTTGAAGTGAAATGCCGTCTTCTCTCAGCTCAAGCCAAAGAATTATTGTTCTCAGAGCATTCTGATTTTTTCTCAGTTTCTTTACGAGCTTGAGCTGACGATCGTGAAAATTGCTAGTTGTGTCAATAAAGTTAAGTTGCAAGTTACGAACAAGGAATACAGAACAGTAAAACACAGTTTTTCTTCCTCCATACATCCGTGGCGAGACGGTTGAGTGTATATATAATATATATTATATATGTATACTTAAAAGTGCATTTATAAATTCATTACGAGTGAAGTTGGAGTCAAACACAGCAACACAGTTTATCTGACGTGTTTTTTTCTCTTTCACGCATGGCACGAGGCATCTAAATACTCCTGAGCTGCGTGAGTCGAATATTATCCAAACACAATGCCATGCGATAACTACTTCTGAATAAATGTTGGAAGAAATACCCTGGGCATATTACTCTTTAATCCTGGATCATCAAAGATTACTCTAGATAATCATAATTACAACAGTTTCAAGTATGAGAACTATCAATTTGGTTAAAGTTATTTTCTTCTGGTCTTATCATATGATACTGTTTTATTCATCTAAAATACCACTTCTTCAATTTCTGTAATTTGAAAAAAAAGCAAGAAAAAGCCGTTGTTTGGGATTTATACGTTCTTATATCAATAGGAATCATCATGTTTTGCTATTATTTGCTATTACAGGTAGACTAATATTTTAGTTCAAGATCATACCTTATGCTCGGAGTTGCGAATAATTGCATTGATATAGAACGTGGAAAATCTGCAAAGCTATAATCAGCTGTTTCTCTCAGCTTGTTGATAATTGTAAGCTTAATCTAGTTCTATTTCGCAATAATATCCCAATAGTAAATAGTTGTTGTGTTATTTCAGGTATGCAGCGTCGTCTACCTACTGGTTCAACTAAGCGGTGCAAGCCCTACTCCAAACAAGTACACGGCCTTGGCTAAATGCTTCACCAAGATATCCAGGCCCTCCTCGGCAACATCAAATCAGATTCTCAACTACTTAATTCAGTGGCAATATACATTCGTTTCGTTATCAGATCCAAAACCAAAGAATCAAATCACAATCCAATCGACGAGAAAAGTTGTTCCAAATTCCTTACACTGCCCTTTTACTTGGGAAACAGACGATGACGTCAATCGACAACCAAAGACCTTACTAAAAGCAAAGCTAGGGCCTTGCCCGAGTAGTAACCAGGCTTGTGCTACAAACTGTCACGCTGTTACGTACGGTCATCAAGTACTGAAACATAAGTGTAGTAGAGTATGGACATGGGAGACTGTGAATCTCCCGGTAGCTTTTGTCAGAGTGTGAGCTGGTGCGAGAAAACCGCCATCAACTGAAACAAGGGGTTTTTCTCTCTGACGACCTTAACCGCAGACCACCATCAAAGCAGGCTATTGTGGATAGATATTTAATGTTAAACAAGGAAACATGGCATTTCTAAGGGTATAATTAATTTTAAGAGCCGTAAAATTTTGGGGAAATTAAAAAAACAAAGGTCCTGAAAACATAGAGGACCTTTACTTCAAGTCAATGTACAGCGATAATTGAAACACATGTAGAACAATGATCGCATGACTTCATGAAATGACTGGTGCCATCGTGACAAAACCAAAAGATGTTGTAGTAATATTTTAGACGACTAGGTCATGTTCAAACAAACTCACCCGCGACCGCGCAGGTTATCTTTGTTTAAATTTGAAGTGAACATTAAAACTTGCGCGCACTCTCATGCACAACGCAAACATTTTTTTCTAGTCAATCGCGCTAGGTAGGAACACGTCAATATCCATTTATTGTGTTCTTTTTTAGTATTTATAACTGAAAAAGACTGAAACTAGCTTGGGTAACTTGCCTTCATGTCATGGAGCCCATAGAGTCGCAAGCTTGTTTTAACATGGCCTTGATAGAATTGATTCTAGTTATGTAAGTAAGTAAGTAAGTAAGTAAGTAAGTAAGTAAACTTACTCTGTAGGTATGTAGATTAGAATATTGAATACTAAGACTTTATCTATAAACAGTAGAATGAAGAAAATATAGATGAAACTTTGGCACCCAAGAAATAATTTTGGAAGCTGACGACTGATGGAGAAAGTGTAACTGTTATTTATTTTTATCGATTGTCTTTCGAGCAGCATAGTTATCTAAATGACATTATAACTTATTATAAATGGTGAGGGGTTTTATTGCTCAGTAATATCAAAGCTTTCTGATATATAGTAATTTATTAGAGAAACTCTGATATTTTTGAAAATGATGGTCGTAAGTATAGATTCAAGTTGACGTAAACTTTTATGACATTTTTTGAATAATTTTTGCATCAAAAACGAAAAAGATGAAGAACAAAGAACTTCTCATACATTGAGACTGGTAATTTTGGATCTTTTTACCGTGTAAATCTTTGGTAGCTTTATATAAAGAGTTAACAACTACAATATTTTTTAAATAAAAATAAGCTTTTATAACAATATTAACGATGACAATTGTGAAATTAAAACAATTGTTTGCAATAAAGAAATATGAGAACACAATTTGAACCAAAAATGTTGAGTTATGTCATGTTATATATAAGCGTCTCATTCTGCTCGCAATGACCTATTTGCATGCACTACGCGGCTATCAAGACCTTATCGTCCCTTGAATTAATCATCAAGTCTTCTACAACTTTTTCTAGTTTTTCAGTGTTTTGTATAAGTGTTGGATACAACTTAGTTTATTTACTAATTTTGCTGTGCTCTTTTCAATTTTGGGCTTCATTTTTACAAAAGTTACAAAGCACTTTGACTAGGTTAAATACCTTCTTAGTGAAAGACACCCCTTCTAACTTGAAAGAAAACTCCTAGTTCGCGAGTCTAGTCAGAACTTAATATTCAAGTGACCTATCGCTTTCAACAAGGTGCTCCCGGTTAACTTGTTTTTCTGCTTATTTTAGTTTTGTCGACTTGATACATCTAAATTTTCACTGTGCGTAAGATTTACCTTGCCTCGCCCACCACTAAATGGCTGAGCATGCACGGTCAAAGGGACTGGATAAATCACTATTCAGTGGATAAATTCCAAAGAACTTCCATGCGTTTAATAACTTTTATGCAGTGGATAACCTTATCCAGGCTCGAGAAGTAGCTTTGTTTGATCTATGTACAATCCAGATCAGCAGATTTGCTCACAGGCTAATCACAGACTGAGGTATGTAGTTGCGCTACTTTGTTGATGCTGTATTCCTTAGCGAAAAGTAGTAAAAGAACCTCGTTTTACATGCACTGTGCCATTACCCCCATCTTTGATCAAGTATATGTAATGACAGACTGATGACTTAATTATCTAAAAAATGCTCCCAGCAAAAATCATGGTTTGTTTTAAAACCACTTCTACTCATTCATAAAACCGACATCCTTATCTCATGGTTTATGTGCCACACGTACATTCACCGCTCATTTCGTTTGAACTCGCGGCGTCCCAGAAAATTGTTTTTCCTCTTCGGACAATTTTTTTTCTGCTTTGGAATTTTGAAGACCATGTGCCACACCTGTACCATTGAGGCGTAGCGTTGAAGCATGTCAAGACGATATTTGTTAGTTGAAAAGCGGAAAAAACAGGAAACATTTTAATGCTCATTCCCTCACGAATTGATGAGATAACGCAAGAAATATGTTAGATGTAAAATACGCTTTGGGTTAACCGTTGGTCTTGAAACGGCGAAAAATAAATAAATAAAATGACCATGCCCATGAGAAAGAGTAAAATTTCAATCGTGAATCGTTAATGGGCCCGTTGATTGTCCCACTATATGAAACTTGCAGTACAATTATATTTCGTGTTTTATCGGGTGACTTGATCAGTGGAGACATTGGAGGGCTCTCGTTTTAATTACATCAAGATTGTTTATCTAACCACAATGATAACTTGGAATAGCTTTCAATAAGAGACTTCATTGTCCGATCAAGTATTAATAAAAACTGCTACGATAGCATAAGAACAAAGCTAAGGGACAATCTTAAACACATCTGCATATGTAGGGCTTTTCAGTGTTCACTAAATGCACGTAAAAAAAGAAAACATACTTCTGGCATGCAGTAACATAAATTAAAACTAAAGGAAAAAGTCGATGTGTAATCGGACTTTAGCTTCAAAAATAGCTGTATAAATATATTGTACATAAATTGTGCAACTCGAACTCGAAAGTCCAAAACCATGAAGCTACTGTTTTGGCTCTAATATTTGTTTTATTCCATTTTTATCAAATGCACAAGTCGTTTCACCTGTCAACCCGACCATCCAATGCTAAGCTTGGTGACAAGAAGAAAAGAAATGAGTTTCCTGTCTGATAATGATACGATCAAAAAGTTAATTTTACACTTCAAATTCCTCATAAAATCAACTGCTACGTCATAGACTAGGACTGTATATGTTTTTAGCAAAGAAAACCTTACAATTCCCTAGTTTAATAATTCATAATTATAGTTAAGATTTTTCTTGCTAGTGCGTTCTCGGTAAAAACGCAACATGGCGTCCGTTCAGTGCACCGTCTACGAACAGAGCAAAACAGGCCAAAATCGTGGTCTACTTAATCTACAAGCAGTCATAACAAACACTTTATTATCAAATGCACAAAGAGAGCCGAAAGTTGAAGTTTTGACATGCCCATTGAAATCTCACCAGGCAGTTGCGAGTTTGTTTGTTTTGGAGGGATTTTTCACTTCATGAGTTTGAGAACAAATGTCAGCTAGTTTATTCATGGTGCGATCGCAGCTAAATTGATTAATACCTCGAGCCGTCATATTACAGTTATTTGGTTGTTACACAAGCACGTGGAAGAGAGCGCATCAGAGAGAAACATGTTCCTTAAAACGATTCTTCTTCTACTGTTCGTAGTTATCATCGATGGAAAAAGAAGACCCAGAGAAGCAAGGTTCAACGTGTTTATCGAAGCTCGCGAAGTGTCTCGTTTTTTATACGGTATGTCCCCTCTCTACTTCATGCACAATAATTGTCACTCTTACATTCATTGTTTTCATGGGTTGAACACTTTTTTGATGTGTAACGGAATTAGATTTTTTCTTCTCGTCTTATCGTGGTTGTAATGTAGCGTTCAATACTAAGACATCGGTCGCGTAATCTAGTTTTTCGCTCAGTATGTGGTGATGATGTTCGCACATGTTTAACGCGTGTTTGATTATTTATTTGCTCTAACGCTCTTATAACTGCTAATACATTATCACACTAATGGTATGAAGAGCTCACTTATAATAGAGCTACAACCGATTAACAGAACTAAACTCTCGGATGTTATGCATGTGATTTCAAATCAAAGTACTCATCACTGTATACGTATCCAATGATTTCTCAACTCATGGATAATAAAAATTACGGTTGTAATTAGTCATGTAGCTGTCCATACATGCGTGCATGTATCTCTCTCAGAAGTTTGTGCTTAAAAGTTATTTCAAAACTATAGCATGTATTATGGATATAAGTGATTTAATATAAACTTGTGACTGTATAATAATTATTTTATTTATAGATAGAGAGCCGAATTATGCGAGCTCTCTTCAGTGTATGATGCATTTTTAATGCGTAGTTTTGGATGTTTTACTTCAAATGTTTATCTTTTTTAAATCTCCTCTGATCGATAGAAAAACATCCCTTAAATAAATAGATTTTACAATTGCATGATTGTTACCAAGTCGGCTTGCGATGCGCTTTTATATTTGTACATAATAAAAAATACTGTATGAGATCAAAGCAAAAAATACACAGTTTAGTTTCCAATGAAAGTCCTTGTAAATTTCTTTATTGGATAACGCGAGTAGTTAAATGAACAGACTGTCAAAACACACGTTTTTCATACCTGTAGATGAGTTCAGTAATGTAGGCAATATGTACATAGAACTAATGGCATCAGTACACAACGTCAGCCCTCTTGATAACAAGCTATTTATTTGCTGAAATGTGTAGCCCATGTCAGTTTAAAGTACTGAAAGGATCAGTACAATATTATCTATTTAAGAAACTTGGTTAGTACTATTAAAAACATATGCTTATATAAATTTGAATGCTTCTTTTTAACTTTTTTTATGAAATAAAATTGCTTGTCTCTCTGAAAATATCATGAATTGAGATACTAAGTGCTTCGGAAATGTTTCTCAGTTTGGTGCTGTGCAATGTTCAATGAATTAAAAACGATTAAAAAAATCGTCGGAAACATCAATTGTTCAGCTTGTAGAACATTTCATGTGACTGAGTAATAGTCGGTACACCTTCAAAACTTATCTGTTTTCGCGCCAAATAGCCATCGGTAACATTATATAGATGCCATATTCGATACAATTGGTCAAACAAGTATCTTATGCTTATCTTGTGAACTTCTTTCTTTTTTCCGATAGCCTTTGCGAGTTATCGACAGAGGTCTTAAGACAGTATTTATTTCTTACATACAACAAATTGAGATTCATTAAACTAGAGAACGACAAACCTATTTGTACAAGTGTAAATCATGCGGATCTTTCATACTAGATTTTATGTTATGCAACCTTTTTCATCTATTGGACGCTAGAGAAGAGAAGAGAAGAGAAGAGAAGAGAAGAGAAGAGAAGAGAAGAGAAGAGAAGAGAAGAGAAGAGAAGAGAAGAGAAGAGAAGAGAAAATAGAAGAAAAGAACTGAGAGTAGAGCAAATAGAAGAAAAAATGAATTGAAAGAGAAGAGAAAAAAGAGAAGAGAAATGAATAAAAAAAACAAGAAAAGTCTCCAGCGAATTCAAAATAATGTCACATTGATGTCAGGTGGAAATCTTGAGACTTGGCTTCTCATTCCGAAATGATTAAAGTATTTGCAGTACAATGAGTGGCCGTCTACTAAGTACCTATTTTATGTTAAGTGGGTAATTCCGTTGTGTTGGCTATTTAAATACTCCCATACTCTAATCCTGCTTACAAGATACTGTTATTAAGAGTGTCAAACTTCGTCGATAAGGATTAAGAAGAGAAAATAATCTTCGAGCAGAAGACACTCTTGAAAACGTCATGATAGTAAGAGGCCTTTGAGTTGTTTAAAAGTTAATTTTAAATAAAAATTGTCGTATCAAATTGAATAGTTTAGGCCGAGACCTTTTTTTCTGAGTTGGCCTGTGAAAGGTTATATACAAAATCAATCAATTAATCAAACAAATAAACATACATTTTCAAACAGTAACACAATTTGTTCAGCAGAATATGTTTTTCTCTCTTTAAATTATGTATGGTATGTTTTGGTATTCAGCACTTGCACAACACTTTGTTTGAGTGTTTTTTTTTTATGATTTGTTTAATTTGCTTGTTTGTTTGTTTGTTTGTTTGTTCGTTCGTTCGTTCGTTCGTTCGTTCGTTTTGTTTGTTCGTTCGTTCGTTCGTTCGTTCGTTCGTTCGTTCGTTCGTTCGTTCGTTTTGTTTGTTCGTTCGTTCGTTCGTTCGTTTTGTTTGTTCGTTCGCTCGTTCGTTCGTTCGTTCGTTCGTTCGTTTTGTTTGTTCGTTCGTTCGTTCGTTCGTTCGTTTTGTTTGTTCGTTCGTTCGTTTGTTGTTGTTGTTGTTGTTGTTGTTTTTTTGGGGGGGGGGGTCTAGGTTACAAATTCTTGTAATGACAATAATTATCCCCAACAATCAGAAGCATTATGGGGGATGTGAAAGTAGGGAATTTGTCCGAGATTCCAATGGTCTGTTCTTGACAAGTCTCGTACTGGTGAAAATATCGCACCATGTCATGACCTTAAATATTTGTATGTAGAGGAAGAAGTCTCGTTATGTACAATCGAATCTATGTAAACTAAAATACAATTATTAGTTTGTTCACCAAATCATGTAACATAAGATGATGTTTAGCTGTCTTAAAAACTAGCACGTTAGTCATGCCATGTCACTACTCTGATTAACAACTATGTAAGATATGTACTCCATCCAGTCGGAAGAAGCTAGGTTCGCAAGGGTGCATGGGAATGCGGATGTAACTTATATCACGTAGTAATGCTGCTGTTTGGAATTCTTGTCATGACGCACGGAGAGATATTTAAAATTCGATTTAATATCGGTAAACATCCGGTTTTTGTAATTATTTTGTACTTTTCTTGTTATGCTCATTAGTGCTGATTTTGCATGCAATATATGAATGAAAGGAGGCTTTATCTTGTATCGGAGTGAGGCTTTCATATGAGATGTTTATGGCATTATAAAAAGCCGAATATCGGATCATTTTTTCACTTGACAGCAATGAACATAAAGATAATTTATATTATCTAAACTTTTTCCTTTCTTTCTTTCTTGCACATGTCAAATTTATATGCCGTGAAAGTTAAAAAATAAAGTTGAAGACGGATTCCATATGCTATAATTATAAGAAAGAAAACAAAAACTTGCCAAATGCCGAACGCAGGTTGACCTATGCTCCTCACTGGTCGTAGTTGTACAAAATTTGCTCAAATTGATTTGAAGAAAAAGAAAAAAACTCCACGTGTACATAACAAAAAGCATTTCCTCTTTACTCCGACGAAGGACTAACCGAAACGTCAGTTTGCATTCTCTTTTTATTAAGGTATATTATTTACATTTTTACCACACTACCTTTATCGCTATTTACCCATCATATTTCTACGTTAATTCTCATTTACCTGTTTCAAAGTAACAGTAATATATCAACTTTCTATCGTAACCTGAAAAAGCATTCGGATCAAGAATCCAGTTCAGTACTGATTATAGTATTAGGATATTCATTTGTTATTTATCCATTGTTTCAGACATCGATCACACATTGTATCTAGTTCGCAACAGTAAAGTAGCACCAATGTTACAAAAGCCACTGGGTAGGTTTGTACCACCAATCGTCCCGTCCATCAAGGATATACGTTTTAAATTCAACTCCACTGGTGGAAAGGTGAGTTATTGTACTGTAAACCAAATCCGAGGGGGGGGGGATGTCGTTGGGAGGATGGGAGGGTATCAAGGGGGGTAATAGCGGTAACGATGGGGGTAGCGATTGCGATAACTATTAGGTCATTGCGGTCAATGGCTATATGCAACTTCTGCGAAATAACGATAGCGATTGCGATTGTTATATGGT
Source organism: Diadumene lineata (assembly GCA_918843875.1). Lineage (NCBI taxonomy): Eukaryota > Metazoa > Cnidaria > Anthozoa > Actiniaria > Diadumenidae > Diadumene > Diadumene lineata. The sequence goes on along the minus strand of OU974075.1, from coordinate 15,696,553 downwards.
GATAGCTTGAACAACAACGATACGTTGCAATCCATAGTCAAAGAAAGTAATTTCTTCTTTTATAGCGGTCTCATGTTAGCGATGGCAGTCAGTGATAATTTCGTTTGTAATTTTTAGGTGAAATATCGTCTGTCATTCAAGTCTAGCGATACGACGGTGATGAGACATCCGAGAGCAAGTATACCTACAGTAGGAATAGTTCCACGAAAAACTAGAGGTATTCATATACACCCTTTCATATATACATACATTAATATCTCAATACTCGTTCTTATTTCCTATTTCGGCATGATCAAGAGAGCGAGGTACCCGAAACATATCATGGACGCTAAATTTGAAAAACGCAGAAACCGTAAACAAAACCAGACGAAGGGCAAGTGGCGAGGGGATTTTGTTAACCCTGACCTGATGCACAAGATCGCGGGCTGGCTCTGAAAAAAGTCGCGATTTTTCGAGTGGAATGCACAAATAAGTTTGCCTTCGAGAAACAAAACATACTGTGTGTTCCTTTATAGTTTAGGAAAAACTGTTCCATATTTTTTTCAAATTAAAGACTTTTGATTAATAATTTAAAATAAAGACTATAATTAGTGCTTGGACATTTTCATTTTCCAGTAAATTATAAAAACAGGAAAAATCCAGAAAAAATGCCTTATTACTACAAAGTACTGTGTCTGATAAATTTGAAAATGCAGCTTTTGTTCCGAAACCATGAAAAAAGTACTTATTAAATAATAGAATTGTTTATAAAATTGTTTCGGATTCATGCAAATTATAGCGTAGACACAAGGCCTAAATAAATACTGACAACTAAATAAAGTCGCGTTTTCATCCAGATTACTTTTTACCTGCAAGCTTTCCACGCCGATCAGAGCTGATTGTCGAACCATCTTCAGCAAAAAAACAGTATCTGTAAAACAACTTTTTATCCGCCTTCAGTACCAGCCAAAGTCCTGGAGATGTGATTTTTGAATACCAAGTGACAATTTGTAATTTATAACCATTGATAAATAGATTAGACAAAGATTCTGTGTCGAATTTGGCCGTATTGCAGTTTCATTGAAGGCGAACAAGAAGCACTGTCAATGAGTTGAAGTTTGCTGTTCAGTTTCGTTGTCAGTAGCTATACACTGTCAAGCAAATAGTAAGCAAGACAGATTTCTGATAGTTGAGGACATTTTCCAGGATTTATAGCATTTTGTTGCGGCATGAATTTTCGAAAACTTGCACCTGCATAGATCGTTTGACTCACTGTCGACTCACTTGCATTGCTTTTCTAAAGTTCAATTCGGACATCATTCGGGGTTTTCTCGGAATCAGCCCACGATTTAGCGGTCAGCTATTGATTAATTCCTAATTCCTGGGTGAGCTCTTGTAAAGATGTAAAGATTTATGGAACAGTTGTTCTTGTCTGGCATCCAAGTCATTTGATTATAGCATGACATTTTTACTTTTATTATATCTTTATAGGTCGCATTTGTGCACATTTGCAAATTTATCAAATTAGCTTAATAATTATTTATGTATGTTTTGTTTGAAAAAAAAAAACGATTTTTTGATAAACGATGTTTTGGTATTACAAGGAATACAAAAGTGATTAATTTTGTGTCGCGTTTGCGGGGCAAAAGCCATGTTTACACTATTGCCGGATAAATCTGAAAACCGCACGTTTTGCAGTTACTTGACATGAATGATCTAATTTCTCCTTAAAAATAGAATTTTAATAAAATTGTTTTGGATTTATGTGTTTTAAAGTGGACGAAATTTATCTGGGTCAGTGTAGGCATTGCCGACAACGGATTTTCATCTGAATAGAGGATAAGCCATAGATTTATATTGCAATTCACAGTTCTTCTGGATCTACTAAACTAACAGTTCCTTTTTTGTAGGTTTTCGCGTTTCGTTTCCATGTACAGGTAGACGATCCGGTATTGTACAACTACTCATCAATCTCTCGTTTAGCGACAAATCAGACAAAAAGATGCTATGGGGACCTCTTCATCTTGGTCTACAACGCCGCTGCAGCGCTAAAACCAGTAAGTCAGTCGCTTTACATCTTTATCAAAAAGGGCCACAAGTTTATCAGTTTACTATAAAGTGTTACCCGCTTTAAATGGAGTTGATTATCATTATTATCGATAGTGATCCAAAGGGGGACCACAGAATCCCATCTGCATTTGTTTTTCTATTCAAAGTTAACCGTGACTATGTAAACTCTGATTTAACGCAATACTCCAACCTGTACCTAAATTATCTTATGCATCAAGAAACTTCAATGAAAATAACTTGATGGAACTAAGCAAATTCAAACAGGCATACTACCTTAACTCATTTTTACCAAGAACAATTAAACTCTGGAACACTCTACCAACCAATTGTAAATATAATAATTTAAGTCTATGTAAGTTTAAGGATGAGCTCTTTATTCATTTTTCTTCAAAGCAATATGTTCCAACATAATTATATAAGAACTGCCTTCCTTTTTTTTTTTTTTTTTGTTTGTTTGTTTTTGTATTTGTATTTGTATTTGTTAGGAGAAGGAATGTCAATTGGGACGAAAGTTCTGTTTTCTTCGCCAGTCACAATTTGTTATTACACTTATGTTATTATATATATTTTTTAAATTATTATTATTGTTATACTGTATTTTATAATTGATTGTGACAAATAAACTAAACTAAACTAAACTATATGGCAAAAGACTGTTAGACTAGACAGCAAAAGGTCAACAAGAAGTATTGTCATTTGGTACCCAACTGTAAGCGTTTCAGTGAACGACTTTGAAGAGAAACGAATTCCAGGAAATTGTAAAATGTCCTTCTGCTTCTATGTATATAGACCATGGCATTTTAGGATTTCCTGTAAAGTATTTTTATGATTTTCTGCTCTTGAATATAGTTCCTGTATAGGCGTGGTAGCTTTCAATAGATTTATTAGTTAGAACTTTCGGATATGGGCATACGTCACCGGCTCAGACTTGACTCAAGTGTTTGTAAAGAGCCTTTGCTACAGAAATAAAATACACAAAGACATCACGTGACCCATACAAGCACCTTTGTGAAGAAAGCATTCCAAAATAAATAAACTAGCACAAAATTATTTATTTTCTAATGCACAAGTCGTGAAATGTCTTGAAATTCGTTCAACTATAGGTAGTAGCTACCGCTAGCCACGGTTTAAACACTGTTACAAAACATACTAAAATCACTACTAATTCTGTTCCCTTGTGTGTATTTTAGCTTAGCATTTGTACTAATGCCAGCCAATAGGATAAAGCTTGATCTACACGACAAGCTTAAGCCAAGAAAAAAATGAATTTTGTCGCCTTTAAGGCGACAGAATGCACAGTAGGAGTCGTAACATAATCGTGGTTTGTGGTTGTTTGTCATTCAACAATGGCAATTACTCTCCTGTATAACTCTATGCTATAAGGACTGCTTTTTGGATATAATTCATCAAGCTATTACTATTTTAAAAGTTCTTTAACATTTATTTAGTAATCTTAAAATCGTACTAAAAATAATACCTCAGGTAATCAATAACTGATTACGTGATCATCATGTTGGTCCTGGGCAATGTCTTGTCATATATTGAAGCTAGTTAATAAAGTTAAAATCTTACGGGGTCACAATAGATGTTGTACTCTGCGCGCGGATTTCAAAGTTGACTAGTTGCTCGACGGTGATTAGATATGGCTACGTACTCGTGTATGATAGTATGATCCTCACTAAAGTTATCTCGAGCTCTCTCGATAGCCGGAAGCACTGGTATCTTCTTATTACCAGTATCTGTGCTACACCTAAAAATTTAGCGAGGAAATCAAGCAAGGGAGAGCAGCAAGTCTTTACCACGAAAATGGCGCCAAATTATATCAGAAAGAAAACAAAACGGTTATTTGGGATCAAGATGTTCTGGATACCAGCTGCAAATGAATGGAATATTTTACCATGGAATATTTTACCAGATAAGTTAAAATCTCAATGAATGACTGTTAACAGACGTAAAAATATTTGAAGGAATGAATCATTATAGACGAATCAAATTGATAATATTGTACTAATTTCATATTTTCTTTTTCTTTCTTTTTGTGATTTATTATTTTATTATAATTTTTTATTCGAGTGGTGATTTTGCTATATATCTATTTTGAATTAGTTTTTCGTTCAGATTAAATAATTATTGTTGAAAAGATAACATTGCTTTGAATAAAAACTTAATCTATAAATTAACACGACTTTGCTTTTCTCTTTTCTTTTCTTTTACGTTTCAACTGCTTTTAAGGTGGCTCGCCCGAAAGCAGCGCAGCAGAAGTTACTAGGTGGCTCGCCCGTAAATCTGCTCTTGAAATGATAACATTCTGCCTTAAATAATAACTTAATCTATAAACTAACACGATGTTGCTTCTCTCTTTTCTTTTCTTTTAAGTTTCAACTGCTTTTAAGGTGGCTCGCCCGAAAGCAGAGCAGCAGAAGTTACTAGGTGGCTCGCCCGTAAATCTGCTCTTGAAACGATAACATTCTTCTTTGAATAATAACTTAATCTATAAATTAACACGGCTTCAATTTGCTTTGTAAGATACAAAGCACAAAATTGCACAAATCGTATCATAAATGTTGTTAGTAAACTGAATGTACCTAACTAAAACAATAACAAAATATGTCCATTAGAACATTGTCCATCGTTGTACATGTATTGATTAGGGCTATAAACTATATTATTAACTATAACTATTGAATTTAAGTGCAATTAGCTGTTAAGGTAGAAAGCCGTTTTCATTAAATGAGTTACGGCTACAATCATCGTTGCGGTTACGATATCACTTCAATACTATGGTCTACAATCGTTTTACTATAGCTTGCTAGCTTGTAAATGAATTACATCTAATTATGGACATCGTTTATTTACAAAATTAATGAAATAATAATGTACACAGTTTTTTTGGCATTTGTTTGAATTTAATACGTTTTAGTATAGTTGTACGAAGTTTAAACACTTCTTTCTATTTAAATGTACTTTCTTTAATTTCTTATCATACATTTAGAAATATTTTATTTCAAATTTATTTTTATCTTTTTAGACATGTTTCCGTTCTTAGTTAAGTAGCGATGATAGCTGTGTCATGACTCATGGCTTCCACAAGGTGACCTAATCCTGGAATTATTAACACTTTTTGCGGATCCCTGCTTAGAACTTTTCTCTTGGCTTAAGCTTCTCGTGACATGTAACACAACGCAGCACAGCACAGTACAAATGACGTAATAATGTGAATACGTCCCGTGGGACCCTCCCTAAAACATACTTTTCGACACAAAATGTATTTTTTTTTTTGGTGAATAGACCGGAAATAGACTGTTTTAAAGCTAAAAAAATGCTATTGGGCTTCCTGTGGTTAGAAACTACAGTATGAATAAATAGATGGAGAATTATGTTAATGTTTATTATTTTTAATTTTTATGTTTATTTATTTATTTATTTATTTATTTTTTTCAAAACATTTGACTAGTTACATGTAATAGGTGGCACTAGTCTGGATCCACCCCCCCCCCCCCCCTGCAATTTTATAATTATTAAGTTTCACTATAAGAGAAGCATGAGGTCACGTGACCTCTTAATTTCTCATTTCTTTTGACAGAGCTATCGGCTCGTGTTGCACCAAGCACATCTGTGGCACCGACCATGTGTAACAGGAACTGCAGCACTCCCTACATCCTGTCTAGGTTTTGTCTTAGTGACTACGGTAGGCAAACATACTCATTTGATCAGTACAGACATTTGGACATGATGAATGTCCAATAGGCGATCTGCATATACCATTTCTGAAATAGCAAACATTTTTTGTACATTTTGATGTATTTTACTGGCTTGCACAAACTAGTTCAATTGAACATAACACAAATTTTATTTTTAACGGTTTTTTGGCATGCACTTGCAAATACACATGAGATGCAAATGATTTGTATTTACTTCACCTTTCACACGCAAAAAATACGCCTAAAGAGCATGACATGTTTATTTCTCAGTTATTCGAGCAAGAGTGGAATCAGAAGTCAAGAAGAGAGGACGCTCACACCTTCGAGTACGAGTCACCAAGAAATACAAGAAAGGTCGAGTCAAAATAACAAAACGACAACTACTAGAACTGAGAGGACAGGAACTGACATGCAACTGTCGGCAGTTTCTAAAACGTAAACCATATATATTCCTTGGCAAAGAAGACAGGAAGAAGAAGGTGTTGTACGTTGATCACTTGGCTATCGCGCTGGACTGGGATGAAAATGGCAAAAAAATGCTGCGCATGCACAGAAAGAGGAAACACCGCTGTCCACGTAAAATAGCATAACTATGTAATACTTTAAGTCATGCATGCATCACAGGCAGCCAATGCTCGCTTGTATCTGATATAAAAGTGAGAGGACCAGAGGCTTGGTTTGCCTGTGTTCGTGCAGTACGTAATTAGTATTTGGTACTTCTCCGTCGAAAACTTCCAAAATCTATTTTGTATATGGATGTGTGCATTCGTTTCTTATAAAGGCTGCAAGATAAACGGGATGCACTGAATACAGGTTTTTATCAAAGAACGCAAAATAGGAGCAGCATTAGAATATGGTCCAACGTTGGTTGTAAATGTAATTATCATTTTAGAAAAAAATATATGGTGCAAACACTTAATGTGTGCAACAGTTGTCACTATATATTTAGTAGTAAATAGCACTAATCAAACAAAAGAAAACAATAGTACTAGCATAAAATAGCACTATTTAGTGGTATTCATGTTGCACACCTTTAGTGTATGCGCACTCTAGGTGTTCCATTTTAAGCCATATATACGCTAAACTTGAAGATGTAAATAAACTGGAAGTTGTAAATATACTGCTCACGTTCCGGCTCACGTATTTCAAACATATCGATATTTTGATATCATCTGAAATGGAATAAGTTGGTTTACTAGTCATTATAAGGTCTTAATTATTAATTATTACTTTGCTGTGTTTGCGCAGGTTATATCGTACATAACTTGCTGTGCACCAAAATGCATCGACCTGTATGTATGTATTTGCTTTTTTTTTTTTTTTTTTTTTAATCATTCAATCAATAGGAAACCAAAAAAAACCTTTTATCCAGCGATTTTATTCAAGTTGGTTATTAAATAGCCACCTTACCATAACGCAAAATAAAAAATAAGCATTTTTTATAAAGTTGATATGATTGATATATGTACAGGGACCTTAGTAAAGAAACTTGGTAAAAAGCGTTCATCCAGGATCACTATTTACCATAACCTAAAAACGTTTTGGCTGAACCCATCGTGTATTTTTTACCAACATCTGAAATAAAGAACAAACTTTATTAAAGAAATGCACTCTTATACATCTCGACAGCAAGGACTTGCTCATTTAAAGGCACGCTGCCCCAATTTACATATTAAACAACAACAACAAAGATGTTCAACAAGCACATTTCGGTACCGTTTATAGCGATATATCATGTTTACTAACACATAATTTGTTATGCTAATGTGCCAAACAGAGGCCAGTTGCCCAAAGCTCGGTTAGTGCTAATCCAGGGTTAACTGTAAAGGTTTTCTTAAGAGTTAACCCAGGAGTAGTCCTAATCGGGTATTGAACGACCCACCCCAGAACTACAATAAGCTCTATTGGCAAATCACTGTCTGGTTGGCACATGAATTACAAGGCCTGCGTCAGCTGAAGTATAAGCCGAACAGAGATTTCATTAACTAAGATTCGCGTTCTCCCATCAGCATATTTTACATGAAGTACATTATAGCACATATTATACTGTAACAATTTAGACTTTTTTAATATCTTTAAAGGCGTTTTTAGATTATGAATCTCCCGTGAGATTAAGTTCCACGTTTAAAAAAATCTCTATGTAGCAAACATTTTTGGTTTTGTACAAATTATTCTAAGCCGAGTGGATAACTTTACCAGGCTTTGTACAACTAGCTCTAGCAGTGCAACAGAAAAATATGCTCATATCAAACAATTGAATGCTGTTCGCGCGGGAACCTTGTGTTTTTTAAATTATGGGCTTTTTTCACGAAACCGAGGCTGCAAAGTTGATCAAATGTGACGGACATTTTGAGTTTTTGGGTTCTCTACAATATCTGGCAGTTTTCTCCTAACTTTAAGCCTTTAACGCTTAGAAAAACGGCAAAAAGGAGTTCCAGCGTACTTCCAAATAAGGTAAAATTTAGCAAATATGGTTAAACAAAATGGCCGATCGAATTGTTTGATATGATTTCTATAACACTCACCATTTTTGAAGGTTTTTTCCATGTACCAGTATTTGTTTCCTTCCCGTGCTCTGGCGTTAGCCGCTGTCCTGAGTAGTTTAGGTGGTAACGGGCGCGGTTTGTAATAATCCCCTGGTAATTTTCCATGGAGTTCTTTTACTATCAGATCGGAGAAGTTAAGATTACCAATACGCGTCAACGTGCCGTCTATCTCGTGTTGAAAACGAATGATATTGTCATAAGGTACTTTGCCTACGAAAGGAATGGAGAATGATAAGTAAAATGGTTGGTCCTCACTTTGATGGCCCCCGCTCTGCAGGAACCTTTACGCTTTTTCAACGGAAGATATCCGGATTCCTGTGTTGTTAATATTGGGTAGAAAGTAAAAAGGCACCTCAAAGCGCATGAAGACACTGAGCTGTACAAGTTACGCAAACGACACAGTCCTTATATTCACCACATTTATTACCATCGACCGAGTATTTTCCGAACATCATACGACTTCTATGACTCGATGAGTTTTATCGCTAATCTGACTTTGAAAATGACACAAGCTGATTGGTGCGAAGCTGATACTATGTAGTTAACGAATCGATATTCACTCCTTTCATCTTTAATCCTCTGTGTGGATATCGTTAGTAAAATTACAATGGCCCAAATACTTAAAGCCAAGAACACACAAAACAATAGGAATTAATAATTGTTTTGAATGTTTCGTGCAAAATTTCAAATTACAAAAATTATAAAAATTTGAACTATTTTCAAAATAAAAAACGAGATATTTGAACAATAATTAAAATCTGTTTTGTTTTTTTTATCGAAAAAAGAAAGAAATTATTGCATGAAAAAAGGTCCACAATTTTAGAAGTAACGCAATATGGTGCGCTGAACGACGCGTGACATCCTAATTGGCGTCATGAGCAATTATGGAATTACTCAGGATTATCTCTCTTAATTTTCTTCTAAAATACATTTTAAATGAACCTCAGAAATATTTATCAAGGAAAAAAATTAAGAATGTATGATTACTCTGAGGTGTTTATGATTTCTAAAGTTTACAAAATATATGAAAAAGGTTTCATCTTTTCACCATAGCAACGAAGAAGCTCCGGCTTAGTTTTTGTAAACTAAACACAGACAGTTTTGTACATTGATGGAAAATGCTTTTCCTTCAACTTACCATGTACTTTTTCATGCCTCATTCTGTCGGCATTAAATACTCGATTTTTCCCTGATTTATCTTGTATAGAAACACTAGCAACCTGAATGAAAAATAGAAAAATAGCTCGTCATAAAATATTGTACATGGCAAAAATGCTGTGTTTATGATCAAAGGTCACATAAAAATTCATCTCAACTAGTCTTTCAATGCTCCATTGAAAACAGCTTTTGGCTTTATCATTTATATTTTAGTAATTGCAAAAGAACTACAATTACACTTAATTCAAGTGATTTTAAAATGAAATGTTTTTAAATTATAGTAACTTAGATGTTATTTTGTGACAAATTAAACTGTGTGTAAAATATACGCTCTATTTAGGAATACAACTTCCTTATTTACTATATACTGTATTTCAAATATCCTCAAGGAAAATATCGTTTAGAAAGTGTCATATAATACTGCATCCTAAGTGACAATTGCAACAGTATGACATATGTACAGTAATTATAGCTATAATTATCATTTGTGATATTGTCATGTTTTGCGCAGTCCTTGCGTGCGTAATTATCAAAACCTACTTTGTGCTTCATTTTCGACCAGTGATCTGTGTTGCCCACTTTTGATTTCTTGATAGCTGGCTCATGAGGTGCCCAGTGTGTTAAACTATAAATCGGACAAATAACAACACAAATCAAAGAAGACATTTTCAACTAGCTATAAAATAGAAAATGGAGTTAAAGTTACTATTAAAATGTGCTGTCAAAAATGGCATACTTACAAGGGCAAATAACCCGAACTATCTCGTCGTAGTTGAATGTCTGTCATCTTGACTTTTGAAGCAACCAGCTCATTAACTTCACGCTGCCATATTGTTCTTCAAATTTTATTGTGGGAGATTATTTTTGCTTCCTTCAGGGTATTTAGATATGCAAATATCAGAAATATTTAATCGGAATGGAAAGGACTGCTGGACGGCGGATTTACCAGAAAACTATTGTATCATTTTTAAATCGATGCAAAATTCCTTGTGAATGATGTCGACATTTACTTCAAAAATTATCATTTTTTAAACCATTTTTGAAGTTATCGCTAAAAATATTCAATTTTTAAAGCAGAAAAAGGCACAGTTAGATAATCTTTAATTTGGTCAGCGGCTTAGCAATGTAATTATGCATATTTATGTTAATTGTATTCCAGAGCGAGGCTGGTGTAGTTACCATAACAACGATTCGAAGCTTCTCATTTTCCATTCAGACAACAAAAGATTCCATGCTTGTTCCTCAAACTTTGTAAGATTTATCATGGAAAAGTCTCATACAATCGGCTCCGATGCTTGGAAAAATGCAAGTGTACGCAATATTAAACTATCTCAGATGGTTGTTGGGAGAAGCGATAAAGCATGCGACATGGGACAGCAGCTAGATCCATTACCTTCACTCAGAGACACATGTATACAACAGAGCAATGCCAGGATACAAGCTTACGCCCGAGCAACAAGAGCAGTTCTTGTAAAGCTTCGTGAAAATCTTCTAGACACCAATGAGGAGATTAAATCTCTTATAAGAGGCAAAGAACATCTTGAGAAAACTTTGGAACACATTCGTAAAGATATAAAGCTCAATGTCCAGTCGATTTCACAAAGAAAGACAAGGCCATCGCGCGAGAAGGTAAAAGTTATTCAAACTATTGTTTAGTTGTTTATAATTTTCGGTTGCTTTCAGGAAGCTAGTATAAGGATATCAATTCATAGAGAATGCTGTGAATACATCTGGGATGTTTAAAATGACACTAAGGATACAATTAAAATGGTTTAAACTGTTGGTATTTAGAATAAAGCGACAGATGGCGTTTAATAGCGCGGCGTATCAAAAGTAATGGTTTCTCATCCGGCCTTGTTTATTCTTTACACTAAATATAAAAAATACAAATGAAAACATTTTTTCTTCATGAAAGTGAACTATTTTAATGAAAAAAAAGTGATAATTTGTCATAAATTCGCTTCAATGCATTATTATTTTAAGCTTATATTCATTTATTCAGAAAAAGTTTACGTTTCCATGTTAATTGAAAATTATGTTAATCTTAATTTAATTTACAATATACCTAAATATGTATTTTTCTATTTTTAAAATCAGTATCTATGGAAACCAATAAAATATCAATATAAATGCAAAGAAAATATTCTGAAAATATATTTTTTGTTGAAAAGTTCAATTTATTTGAGCAGATAAGATTAAAAAATATTGATTGTATTTATTTTTGAGGACCACAAGTTTATCAGCTCACTGTCCAGTGTTACTCTCTTTAAATTAAGTTTATTATTATTATTATTGTAACATGTAGGGTGGTGATGGAGCAGATGACTTGCTGGTGTCAGAACGTCAGCATTTATTGAAGCTCAAGCGTATACTAGAAGCACAGTTAAGATCGGTCCAGAAACAGCTGCAGGTCCTTGACTGCTCAAGAAAGAGGCTGTCTGCAGCTCTAAGTGAGCGTTCGCGTGTCATGGACCTCATATGCCATGCAGTGTCATCTGTACGTGGTGCAGGAATCAAGGATCAGTTAGAAAAGCCATCAACTCCACCTGTGGAAGCTTTAGGCCCATACACGCCAGAGTGTGCAAGAGTAATTGCTGAAGCAACAGATGCAAGACAGAGGTCTAGTACACTGCGTAAAGAGGTCGCTGAAGCAATTGAGCAGACTATTAAGTTGCAGAAGGCAGCACATAACTCTGTCAATGATGGAATGACTCAGAAAGTTGCAGAGACAGTCACTATGAGGGTGAGATATAGCAGTGATGAGATTTATTAAGCCAGCTGTTGGTCACTGTTAGAACACAAGCAGTCTCAAAACTTTATGATTATGTTAATTCCACTTTTTGCCATCTATCTCAAACAAGGGTTTAAATAACAGGCAGATAACAGGGGTTTAGAGCTGCCTATTTTACCTCTTACTTAATAAATATGCCCCCCCCCCCCAGAAAATGTTTGGGACACAGACGCCTACTTATTACTGAGATGCTTATTCAAAAAGATAATGAAACCCTTGCTCAAACCCTTTTTTATAAATTAAACTGATTATCATGAATAGCCAATTTGCAAATGACTCATTAGTCCATTTAGAATACTAGAGTAGAGTGCATGCACTAAAAGTGTGAAACTAAATAGTGCTATTTTTGGTTAATTCTATTGTTTTCCTTTGTTTAACTAGTGCTATTTACTACTAAATAGTGATAACTGTTGCATACATTAAGTGATTGCAATCTACCTTCATGAGACAATGTCTTTTTAAAATATCCATCATGTCCTTGATTTTAAGATTTTCTTTCAATGTATCATGCATTTTGAAGATTTTTAGCATAATTATTAAGTCACTGAGTAATTGTTATATCAATGTCCATTACCATTGTGATCATATATGGTATTGGAATGATGACAGCAACCTGTGTAAATGCTGATACTAGTGTGTGTTTTTTCCAGCAACATCTTCAAGTTGGTGGTGGTGAGCTGCGCATGACCATACATCGTAACAAGAGGTGGTATGATTCTACTGAAATGGCTTTAGGTTATACACTGGTAAGTACACTTTCTAAACCTGTTACAGTCAAACTATCTGAATCGTGAACACAGAGATCATTAATGACTTTATTAAAAAGTAAATCTAGAAAACTCCTTTCAATGAACTTCATTTTTATGACTCTAGGGACCTGTGGCATACTCCGACTTGACATCCAGAGAGCGTCTTGACAGACCAATGGTTTCTGTTTATCAGCGTCACCCTGGCAACCAACTTCCAGAAGCCCGTGAGCTTGGTAGAGGTGGTATGGGTTTGCAAGAGTCCCTTAATGCTACTGCACGTAATGTCAGCTTATTGAAACTCACCAAACAGAGAGTTGATGAAGATGCCAGGGATAAGCATCATGCTTCACTGATTGATTCCAGTGTGGTGCGCATGCGTCGTCGCCTTGGAGACCACCGCTGGGTCCTTGGTGGCGTTGGATGTTAATAATTATTATTAGTTATTCCTTTGAATCAAACTTAGGATTATCTTTTTTTAAAGACTGGACCCTTGTGAAGTATGTGATAAGAACATTTCATTTCTTGCATGTTACATGGTCTTTCAGTTCTTGAAAGGTATATGTAATAAAATAATATTCATTATTATTTATCAGACGTGATATATGAGCACTCTTTTATGTTTTTGAAAAGGAGATATAGACTTATAACTACAATGTTATTTTTGTTTATTGAGAGTTAGAGAAAACTAACTGGCAATTAACTATAATTTTCTTTAAATTTTTAGTATTATTTGTCAAAAATTTCCAAGAGTTGATTTTTTTTAAATTAATTTCACTGTCTTTAATTTATTAGAAATTCCATATTGTATATAGATTTGATGAGATTGATTGTTTTGTTTTGAGTTTAATATATTGAATATTATGAACATTCCATAGATTGCTTATAATCATATATAATTTCTTTTGAATTAACATAAAAATGACCAAATCACGTTTGAATGTGAAAAATATACCATTATGTGTTTCTGCGTATTTAGAAAAAAATGTGAGTTTTTAGACTGTTGAAAAAAAGTGACTTAATTATTACTTAATGAAATAATGAGAATTATAATTTCCATGTGATAATATGTGAGGGCCCGTCCCCACCCCCCATGGGACAATCCCATGATGCTCTAGTGTGAGTTTCGGAATAAAGTGAAGTAGCACGAGTTTGAGTACTTTCTGCGTTGTTTATGTGTTTATTTGCTGTTTTCCACTGGAATCTAAACTTTTACAACCACTAACGAACCCTAGCGAAGCTCGGGGCAACAATTTGGGGGCTCAGACGGGAAATTGTGGTCGATTTTTGGAGTGAAAATCACCGAAATAGGAGCATCGGCAAGAAGTCAACATGGCCGCCGAAGAAACTGAAATCAAGTTGATGACCGAATTATACAATGCAAGTATAGAGAAAGTACTGTCGATTGGTAAACAACAACTGAAGCTCGAGGGCCTAGAAGGTAAGCCGAAAATATTCATGATAAACCGAATACGCGAAGGAATTGAAAAACAGTTGGAAACGATCGACAATGATGACAAACTCGACTATTTGATCAATTTATTACATTTAGTCGCCGACGTACCACCACCTTTAGAAGAAAAGAAAGAAGTAACAGTGAAAACCGATCCCTCTCCTCAGAAACTAGACAATTCATTGCATTTTGATGGTACTAGTGTGTTGCGACGCCAATTCAAAATTATGGGACAAATTGGTGAAAATGATCAACGGGATAAACTAACTTATAACTCACTCGTACGTCAAATTAAGACAGGAATTAGCCAGGGGTATAAGGAGAGTGAAGTAGTCGATGCGGTCATTCGCTCGATCGTACCGGGAATTGTATTAAGGAGTTACCTGGAATCATTTCAAGATCTCCCACTTGATCGCTTGAAAAGAATTTTACGTAGCCATTATGGCGTTAAGAACAGTTCAGAACTCTATCAAACCCTAGCAAGTTTATGCCAAAACACAAAGGAAGCACCACAATCATTTCTTATGCGTGCTCTCGACCTGAGACAGAAAATCCTCTTCACGAACGAGGAGGGAGATGATGAACTGAAATACGATGCGGAGCACATTCAACAGCTCTTTCTAAGGGCTGTAGAAACGGGCTTACTAGATGAAAACATACGTATCAGGATGAGACCATTTTTAAGTCAATCGAAAATCCAAGACGAGGAACTGATCCATCAACTCAACACGGCTGTGGCTGCGGAGGGAGAGAGAGACCGGAAGCTGAAAGCACTGCCTAGAAGCAAGCATGTTTGTAATGTCAACACCCAGGTGGAGTCTAGTACAGTCCAGAAGCCTAAACGGGATCCGCCAGCCCCTAAGGATCACAGTATGGCGTCTGCTATTGATAGTCTCAGAGCCGAATTGGCAGCACTGAGGTCTGAAATGAACACCCAAAACCGAAATAATTCAACTAAACCAGAAGACAGTGCTAAGAGTCAAAACGAAAGAGGAAGTACTAAAGCAAGACCCAAGTGCTCTACATGTAAAGAGAACAATGTAGCTTATTGTTCTCACTGCTACAAATGCGGCAGTGATAATCACTTTGCAGCAGGGTGTCGCCAATCCCAACCACGTCAACAGTTAAACGACAATCGACTATCCCCACGGGACGGGAGGTAGTCGGTACAGTAGAGTCCCGGAATTGTAATGCGTGTGGCAAGTCATGTTCAGTGATGAGATGTTCTCAGTGTAAGACAGTTAGTTATTGCTCCACGGACTGTCAGAAGAAGGACTGGTCACAGCACAAGGATATATGTAAAGCAATCAATCATTTGTCAAAACCATCTACTGGTAACGACCACGTGTTCACAAGCCACTTAAACCCACAACGACACAACAAGATAATTCGCCTCATTGGTAAAGAATGTAGTGTTAAGTGTTTCCTTAATGATGTTGAGTTTACAGCTTTATGGGACACGGGGGCCCAAGTATCCATACTGACGCAAGAGACCTTGAAGAACTATTTTCCGGGAGAGAAAGTGAGGAAATTGTCGGAGCTGCTAGATGCGGAACTTGATGTCTCTACGGTTGATGGGACTAGACTTCCCTTTATCGGCTGGGCAGCAGTTAGAGTGCGGCTTCCAGCGGACATAGATAACGTTAAAGAAATTTGTGTACCGTTTTTAATTGTTGAACATAACATAGGAAAACCGATCTTAGGTTATAATGTTATTGAGGAACTTGTTAAACTTGATTGTCATGCTGAACATACTAACATTGTTGCTTTATTGAAAGCAGGATTTATGGATAGTGAAGAATCAAAGCTATCGGCTCTTGTAAACCTCATGCAAGTACCAGAAGAAGATCATCTCTGTATTGTGAAAACACCTAAGAAAGCTGTTCATGTACCTGCAGGTAGTACTCTAAACGTATCTTGTCGGGCAGAAACAGGTCCTGTAGAGTCTAGCTGTCCAGTATTGTTTGAACCTGATGAACTTCAGCTATGGCCGCCTGGACTAGAGGTTTATGAGACTCTCACAACCGTGAGGAAGGGTAACGTATCAAAAGTAAATGTAGAGATACAGAACACCACTTCACATGATATTACTTTACCTAGCAGGACATCACTCGGACGACTTCAGCTTGTAAGGTCGGTCACCCCAGTCGAAGCTGAGCTCGCAAAGTCAGATGTGCAGTCAGTAAGTACCAAGCTTGAGCGGAATAGTGATGCGTCCGGAGATGATGATCAGCCAGACGACACACAACAACCAAATGATGACTTTATACCAAACGTAAATTTAAGTGGACTATCTGATGAACAGAAGGAGATGGTGGTCAAGATGTTGAAAGAGGAACACAATGCGTTCTCGAAAGACGAAGACGATATCGGCTGCATTCAAGATCTGCAGATGGAAATAAACTTGTCTGATACCACTCCGGTCCAGAAAAACTACGTATCGTTTCCAAGACCTTTATATCAAGAGGTAAAGAGCTACATCGAAGATCTACTCAACAAACAGTTTATTGTAAAGTCCAAGTCTTCTTACTCGTCCCCGATAGTATGTGTAAGGAAAAAGGACGGAACCTTAAGATTGTGCATCGACTACAGAGAACTGAATCGCCGCACTGTACCAGACAGACATCCCATCCCACGGATACAGGAGACACTAGATAATTTGGCCGGTAACTCATGGTTCAGTACCCTCGACCAAGGGAAAGCATATCACCAGGGCTTTATAGATGAGAAGAGCCGACCCTATACCGCCTTCATCACACCATGGGGTCTTTACGAATGGGCAAGAATCCCCTTTGGACTTACCAACGCACCTGCCAACTTCCAACGCTTTATGGAAAACTGCTTAGGCGAGCTGAGAGACGAGATCGCCATACCATACTTAGATGATGTAATTGTCTTTAGTCAAACATTTGAAGAACACCTAGAACACCTCCGTACCACTTTACGTCGACTACAAGAGTATGGTGTCAAACTTAAAGCAAGCAAGTGTGACTTGTTCAAGCGGGAAGTACGCTTTCTGGGAAGGATTGTCTCCAGGGAAGGCCACAGGATGGACCCCAAGGGAATCAAAGCTGTAACTGATCTAGCAATGAAGACACCAAGCAACGTAGGGGAGGTGAGACAGCTCACTGGTCTGCTGAGCTATTATCGGAGGTATATACCAGACTTTGCTAAGACGGCAAGACCACTATATGATCTCTTGAACAAAGATGTCACAGTCTCGAAACCAACAAACAGACGTACGAAGTCAACCGAGAAGAACTGTCTTCCATCAGCTACTCCTGTCAACTGGACAAGTGATCACCAGCAAGCTCTTGAAAAGCTCATTAAACACCTGACAAGTCAGCCAATCATGGCATATCCGGATTATAACAAACCCTTTGTCGTTCATACAGATGCTTGTAAATATGGTTTAGGTGCAGTTTTGTACCAGGAACAGGACGGTGTCCACAGAGTTATTGCGTACGCCTCGCGAACACTTACGGCTGCAGAAAAGAGATATCACATGCATGCAGGCAAGTTGGAGTTTCTCGCCCTCAAGTGGTCTGTATCAGAACAATTTCGCGATTATTTATACTACTGTCCGGAGTTCACTGTTTATACGGATAACAATCCCCTTACATATGTCATGACCACCGCAAGGCTGAATGCAGCATGTCTCAGATGGGTCGGGGAGTTGGCTGATTTTACATTCAAGATAAGGTACCGCCCAGGTAAATTGAATGTGGATGCAGACTCGTTGTCGCGTATGCCCATTGACTGGGAAGAGTATGTAACTTCATGTTCGGAAGAAGTAGATCACGACGTATTACAAGCGGTTATATCTGCAACAAAGATTCAAGAAAAAGGTAGCCTACCTTGGGTGGCAGCATTTGCAGACTTGCCAGAACTACCAGTAAGTGACTGCACCGATAAGCCGTTGACACGTGTTAATCTGTTAAATTCACAGTTGAAAGACCCAACAATCAACAGAGTCATTCAGCTCAAGAAGAACGGACAGAAACTATCAGTATCTAGAGTAAAGCAGGAAACAAAGACGGTACAGCGTTTGCTGTATGAATGGGATAAACTCGCCGTTGGAAAAGATGGCGTTCTCTACCGTAACACTGCAACAGAACATCAAATAGTGTTACCACTCGGGTTACGACGAGTAGTGTACAAACATCTCCATGATGACATGGGGCATTTGGGGAAAGACAGGGTACTGGATCTAGCAAGAACACGTTTCTTTTGGCCTAAAATGGCAAAGGACATTGAACACTATGTTACACGAGTATGTAGATGCTTGAAGGATCGACGTCCAGCAGTACAGCAAAGGGAACCATTACACCCAATCGAAACAACAGCACCATTTCAGATGGTCTCCATTGATTTTCTTAAACTTGAGCCGAGTAAAGGATACCAGTATATACTGGTAGTAATGGATCACTTTACAAGATATGCCCAGGCATATCCTACCCGAAATAAGTCAGCCAAGACAGCCGCTGAAAAGGTCTATAATGATTTTATCATGAGGTTTGGTTTCCCCGAGGTCATCCACCACGACCAAGGGGGGGAGTTCGAAAACAAACTCTTTTACCATCTTGATGAGCTATCGGAAATACGTCACTCTCGTACTACGCCATATCACCCTCAGGGTAATGGACAGGTAGAGAGGTTTAATCGAACCCTACTATCGATGCTAAGAACTCTTCCAGAAAAACACAAGTCGAGATGGACTGATCATCTAAACAAGGTGGTGCATGCATATAATTGCACCAAGAACGATTCTACTGGTTACGCACCTTTCTTCCTTCTATTCGGAAGGCACCCGCGCCTCCCAATAGATGTCGTGCTTAACCGCGAACCACCATCAAGATTCCAGACATATCCAGCGTATGTGAAGCAGTGGAGGAATGCTATGGATGAGGCCTACAAACTGGCATCGGAAAAAGCCAGGCAGAACGCAGGTAAAGGAAAGAAACACTATGATAAAAGAGCACGTGCGGTTGTGCTAGAGCCAGGAGATCGCGTGTTAGTTCGGGACATGAAGCCTAAAGAGGGTCCAAGCAAGTTACGGTCTTATTGGGAGAAAGACATTTTTGTTGTCGTCGAAAGGAAAGGGTCAAATAGCCCAGTGTACGAGGTGAAGCCCGAAAAGAATGAGGGACGACATCGAGTGCTTCATCGTAATATGTTGCTCCCTTGTGCATACCTTCCTATAGAAAAGCCTGATGTCAACCAGTCTAAACCTTCAAGGAAAAACATCTCCACTCCAAGCAGAAATGATGATCTTCACCAACAGCAGAAGTTAACCACCCAACCTTCGTATAATGATCAAGACGATGACGAAGCTGATGAACTCTATTTCATTTCTGAAGTACTTCCACACCTCCAACATCAGCAAAGAAGCCAACCACAAACCGTGAGATCAGCAGAGACTGCACCAGAAAGAGATACGGAAGAAGAAGGAAGTTACCATGAAGCAGAAATACACGAAGGTCTACAATCACCACACCGAGAGGAAGTTGCTGAAGCACGTCCACAAAGAGCAAGACGAGCACCCACCCGCTTAACTTATGATGTTCCAGGCCAGCCACTATACCAACCAGTTAACGCTTACAGCTTAACAGCGGGGCCATACTTACCATATATATCGCCGTTCACAGTTCCACGACCACAATTCCTGCCAATGATGATGCCATGGCCATCTCAATAAAGACGTTCAAGTTAAAACAGAGAAGAAAAAAAAAAGGATTTTGTATTGAAAAAAACTGTTAAAGAAAAGAACAAAAACTGTGCATTCACAAGTACTGTATGAAGCAGCTAAGTTAGATATCAACTCATTATGATAACGAAGTGTAAACAAAGACAGAAGAAGTGTTCAGAAAAAGTGATTGTAAGATCGTGGGCCTGCGCAACCCGTGATCAGTTTAAGTATAGCATAGAGAAATTGTAATGACTTGTATCTTTCTAGTAGTAGTGTAACTATATTTTTTATGTTAGACAAGACATTTTGTAGAGGGGGAGAGTGTGAGGGCCCGTCCCCACCCCCCATGGGACAATCCCATGATGCTCTAGTGTGAGTTTCGGAATAAAGTGAAGTAGCACGAGTTTGAGTACTTTCTGCGTTGTTTATGTGTTTATTTGCTGTTTTCCACTGGAATCTAAACTTTTACAACCACTAACGAACCCTAGCGAAGCTCGGGGCAACATATTGAGTTCACAGTGGAGTGGTTTGTAATTACTTGTCGATTCCATGAGATTGAAAAGTAAGTATATAAATTGCACTTTTTAGTTTTCAATTTTGCACTGTACTGCACAAATGATCTGTACATATAATATTCTAGATTTGCCTAGTTTATGTTCTGAACATGCTGGAAGATTGTGATTTCACTGTGGTTAATAAATAAATTTTAATGACTGTGAGTATTGTCTGTCATTGTTGTCATGAATTTATTTGACCCATTTTTATAAACTGTATCAAAAGACAAACTTTGACAGGCTTAATATATACATGCAAAGGCTTGATCTCAAGTCACTTAGTGTTATTTTATGTTATTTTGGCATTTATTATCGCTACACACATCCATTCATTGTTAATCTAAAAGTTTCTGTTCCTCCAACTGGCTGTAAGATGGTGATGATCTGCGTCTGAAAATAGACCTGTGTTATAATTTGTGTAAAATGTATGTACAACTATGCCACTCATCAGGATTGGTATATAGCCAATTACAAAGGATGATTCACCACAGAATGGCTATACGTACATGTTCACCTTCACTCAGAGACACATGTATACAACAGAGCAATGCCAGGATACAAGCTTACGCCCGAGCAACAAGAGCAGTTCTTGTAAAGCTTCGTGAAAATCTTCTAGACACCAATGAGGAGATTAAATCTCTTATAAGAGGCAAAGAACATCTTGAGAAAACTTTGGAACACATTCGTAAAGATATAAAGCTCAATGTCCAGTCGATTTCACAAAGAAAGACAAGGCCATCGCGCGAGAAGGTAAAAGTTATTCAAACTATTGTTTAGTTGTTTATAATTTTCGGTTGCTTTCAGGAAGCTAGTATAAGGATATCAATTCATAGAGAATGCTGTGAATACATCTGGGATGTTTAAAATGACACTAAGGATACAATTAAAATGGTTTAAACTGTTGGTATTTAGAATAAAGCGACAGATGGCGTTTAATAGCGCGGCGTATCAAAAGTAATGGTTTCTCATCCGGCCTTGTTTATTCTTTACACTAAATATAAAAAATACAAATGAAAACATTTTTTCTTCATGAAAGTGAACTATTTTAATGAAAAAAAAGTGATAATTTGTCATAAATTCGCTTCAATGCATTATTATTTTAAGCTTATATTCATTTATTCAGAAAAAGTTTACGTTTCCATGTTAATTGAAAATTATGTTAATCTTAATTTAATTTACAATATACCTAAATATGTATTTTTCTATTTTTAAAATCAGTATCTATGGAAACCAATAAAATATCAATATAAATGCAAAGAAAATATTCTGAAAATATATTTTTTGTTGAAAAGTTCAATTTATTTGAGCAGATAAGATTAAAAAATATTGATTGTATTTATTTTTGAGGACCACAAGTTTATCAGCTCACTGTCCAGTGTTACTCTCTTTAAATTAAGTTTATTATTATTATTATTGTAACATGTAGGGTGGTGATGGAGCAGATGACTTGCTGGTGTCAGAACGTCAGCATTTATTGAAGCTCAAGCGTATACTAGAAGCACAGTTAAGATCGGTCCAGAAACAGCTGCAGGTCCTTGACTGCTCAAGAAAGAGGCTGTCTGCAGCTCTAAGTGAGCGTTCGCGTGTCATGGACCTCATATGCCATGCAGTGTCATCTGTACGTGGTGCAGGAATCAAGGATCAGTTAGAAAAGCCATCAACTCCACCTGTGGAAGCTTTAGGCCCATACACGCCAGAGTGTGCAAGAGTAATTGCTGAAGCAACAGATGCAAGACAGAGGTCTAGTACACTGCGTAAAGAGGTCGCTGAAGCAATTGAGCAGACTATTAAGTTGCAGAAGGCAGCACATAACTCTGTCAATGATGGAATGACTCAGAAAGTTGCAGAGACAGTCACTATGAGGGTGAGATATAGCAGTGATGAGATTTATTAAGCCAGCTGTTGGTCACTGTTAGAACACAAGCAGTCTCAAAACTTTATGATTATGTTAATTCCACTTTTTGCCATCTATCTCAAACAAGGGTTTAAATAACAGGCAGATAACAGGGGTTTAGAGCTGCCTATTTTACCTCTTACTTAATAAATATGCCCCCCCCCCCAGAAAATGTTTGGGACACAGACGCCTACTTATTACTGAGATGCTTATTCAAAAAGATAATGAAACCCTTGCTCAAACCCTTTTTTATAAATTAAACTGATTATCATGAATAGCCAATTTGCAAATGACTCATTAGTCCATTTAGAATACTAGAGTAGAGTGCATGCACTAAAAGTGTGAAACTAAATAGTGCTATTTTTGGTTAATTCTATTGTTTTCCTTTGTTTAACTAGTGCTATTTACTACTAAATAGTGATAACTGTTGCATACATTAAGTGATTGCAATCTACCTTCATGAGACAATGTCTTTTTAAAATATCCATCATGTCCTTGATTTTAAGATTTTCTTTCAATGTATCATGCATTTTGAAGATTTTTAGCATAATTATTAAGTCACTGAGTAATTGTTATATCAATGTCCATTACCATTGTGATCATATATGGTATTGGAATGATGACAGCAACCTGTGTAAATGCTGATACTAGTGTGTGTTTTTTCCAGCAACATCTTCAAGTTGGTGGTGGTGAGCTGCGCATGACCATACATCGTAACAAGAGGTGGTATGATTCTACTGAAATGGCTTTAGGTTATACACTGGTAACTACACTTTCTAAACCTGTTACAGTCAAACTATCTGAATCGTGAACACAGAGATCATTAATGACTTTATTAAAAAGTAAATCTAGAAAACTCCTTTCAATGAACTTCATTTTTATGACTCTAGGGACCTGTGGCATACTCCGACTTGACATCCAGAGAGCGTCTTGACAGACCAATGGTTTCTGTTTATCAGCGTCACCCTGGCAACCAACTTCCAGAAGCCCGTGAGCTTGGTAGAGGTGGTATGGGTTTGCAAGAGTCCCTTAATGCTACTGCACGTAATGTCAGCTTATTGAAACTCACCAAACAGAGAGTTGATGAAGATGCCAGGGATAAGCATCATGCTTCACTGATTGATTCCAGTGTGGTGCGCATGCGTCGTCGCCTTGGAGACCACCGCTGGGTCCTTGGTGGCGTTGGATGTTAATAATTATTATTAGTTATTCCTTTGAATCAAACTTAGGATTATCTTTTTTTAAAGACTGGACCCTTGTGAAGTATGTGATAAGAACATTTCATTTCTTGCATGTTACATGGTCTTTCAGTTCTTGAAAGGTATATGTAATAAAATAATATTCATTATTATTTATCAGACGTGATATATGAGCACTCTTTTATGTTTTTGAAAAGGAGATATAGACTTATAACTACAATGTTATTTTTGTTTATTGAGAGTTAGAGAAAACTAACTGGCAATTAACTATAATTTTCTTTAAATTTTTAGTATTATTTGTCAAAAATTTCCAAGAGTTGATTTTTTTTAAATTAATTTCACTGTCTTTAATTTATTAGAAATTCCATATTGTATATAGATTTGATGAGATTGATTGTTTTGTTTTGAGTTTAATATATTGAATATTATGAACATTCCATAGATTGCTTATAATCATATATAATTTCTTTTGAATTAACATAAAAATGACCAAATCACGTTTGAATGTGAAAAATATACCATTATGTGTTTCTGCGTATTTAGAAAAAAATGTGAGTTTTTAGACTGTTGAAAAAAAGTGACTTAATTATTACTTAATGAAATAATGAGAATTATAATTTCCATGTGATAATATTGAGTTCACAGTGGAGTGGTTTGTAATTACTTGTCGATTCCATGAGATTGAAAAGTAAGTATATAAATTGCACTTTTTAGTTTTCAATTTTGCACTGTACTGCACAAATGATCTGTACATATAATATTCTAGATTTGCCTAGTTTATGTTCTGAACATGCTGGAAGATTGTGATTTCACTGTGGTTAATAAATAAATTTTAATGACTGTGAGTATTGTCTGTCATTGTTGTCATGAATTTATTTGACCCATTTTTATAAACTGTATCAAAAGACAAACTTTGACAGGCTTAATATATACATGCAAAGGCTTGATCTCAAGTCACTTAGTGTTATTTTATGTTATTTTGGCATTTATTATCGCTACACACATCCATTCATTGTTAATCTAAAAGTTTCTGTTCCTCCAACTGGCTGTAAGATGGTGATGATCTGCGTCTGAAAATAGACCTGTGTTATAATTTGTGTAAAATGTATGTACAACTATGCCACTCATCAGGATTGGTATATAGCCAATTACAAAGGATGATTCACCACAGAATGGCTATACGTACATGTTCACTGAATTGATGTTATTTTACCACAAGGGTTTTTCTCCTGCACCGTTCTCTTTAAACAGTAACATGTGTGTCAGTATTTGGGGAGGGGGAGCTCAAAAGGTGATTTCTCTCATTTTTGAGCCCTAAGTATAACAGGAAGTTTGGATTGAATCGTAACTAGAGTAGAATTGGATACCCTGTTCATGACAACAAGGTCGGAAAACCATACCCTGTTCAGCGGATCATCCCCGTATAGTCAATATAGGGTAGTAACCCTTCCCCCCCCCCCCCCCCCCCCCGCGAAGGTGACCCCCTTTCAATGACATTGATCTTTAATCAGTACCATGAATATACTATTATTGAATACAATTCAGTACATTATAAAGACTATTTAGCTGAGTGCATGGCAAGAATTGATTATTTTTTATATTAGACAGATTTAAGGTACAGGCAATCTGTGGTAGCCTACAGCTAATCAAATAGTATCGGTCAAAATATAATTTGGAAATAGTTGTAAAATAATGAAAAAATTATGAATTGGATAATAAAAACAGTATATAATGAAATCGTAGTAATAATAATAATCTATGGTCATTTTGCAACCTATATCACGGACGAGCTCAAGATAAAAAAATCTGCATTTGTATGCACAGGGTGGATCCTGGATTGTTTTCAGGAGGGGTGCAGCAACTTTAGGATGGATGGTGCACTTCGCAGTAACCATGAAATACAAAGTTGTGAAATCCTTTCCCTACACCTCTCCTCTAGATGCACTACTGTTGCACGCTACAAATGTACAGTCCATTGTGAAATGATACCTGTTAAAAAGAAAGAACATCCAATCCAATAGACCCTGTAAAAACAATGTAAAATACACTTAATAAAGAACAATAACATACTTAGTAATAATTTTTAGAGTGATTTTTCATAAGCATTAATATTATTATTCTCTCATCAATAATGATTTTATCTCAAGCCATTGCAAGTGACTTTTTTCGTCCTTCGGGTTTGTGTAGATGTTGTAAAATGTCTATTTCATTATTTGTGTCTGCAGTTTGGATGGTTTCAGGAATGCAGATGTAATGCAAGTGATCTTGATATATTGTGACAACCTGGTTGGTGAAATGTTTTTATGGTTTGTGTGTTTGAGCCCCAGTTGTTTTCAATGTGTTCATTTCAATGTGTTGCAATCTTCTCCAAATATAGTCGAAATACAGCGAGAAGTTCCTGCGTTTTAGTCTGCTACAGACACACGGTGTCCTATCACAACTTATATAGGTTTAAGGTTATATTTAATATGATAGTCTCTTAACAAATACAAAATGTCGTAATGTCTTACCTGCCCTGCAATTAAAAATGCCACAATCTAAATATGACGAAAATAACATGGAAAAAATTAGTTTTACAGGTTATTGTGCTACGTTTGACATTTATTTGCTGTGTATTCTTCCATATTCTTCCAACAACGTTGCCATCGTAATTTACATTATATACCGTCATGACTTGTGCGTGGTTGCATCGCACTGCTCTATGTCCCGTCATACATTGCGCATTATCCCACCGCACTTTTTTATTAGGTTTGCTGTAATAGTATTCACACGTTATTCAACCCTATTATCATCTATCGTTGCGGTTTGCAATATATTATTCGATGATACTCCCTGTTGACGCTATCAAGTCATGTCGTATGCACTCTATGAAGCCATTATTCTACTTACAGTGCAAGTCCAAGGAAAACCATAGTGATCATTCATAACGCCGGCTACAACAGGACCAAGAAATGCACTGGAGAAAATAACACAAACACAGCGGTTATCAGGCCAGTATCTTCACTTGTATTGTTCTTTGTACAACTACTGCGATTTCCAAATAAATATCTATCATTTATGTTTTTGCTGCTGTTGTAAAAATAAGCACGTTTACCCTAAATAAACTGATCCAGCAAATAATCCAGACACAATTGATTGTAGTTTCATAGAATTTTCTATTCCTGCCGTCCTAAAACAATAAGAATGTCAGCATGGGAGACGTGAATCAGCAATAAGACAAAGAAAGCGAAATTGCAATCAGACTAAAAAATTAAAACTGCACATGATTGCAGCCCTTCCAGAAATGGACATTCGCGCTTTCACCCTACAACATCCATCATATCTTTGCGTGCATGTTTTTATTTTGGAGAGAAAAACAACACTTCACACAAACACTGTTCCGATATGAATCCATCGTCCCTGTATATTTGATTTTATTTAGCAAAAATAAAAAACTAAGGCACAAACAAGTTTATACTCACTGACAATCAAGTAGCATCTCGGGTAAAATAGGAACATAGAAAGTCCCCATAAATATTCCAAGAAACATCAAATTAATCATCAGGTTTAAATGAGTCCTAAACATTGATAGTATTAGAAGTCTTAAAGAAAAGGATTTATGAACAAGAATAGTATACCTGTTCAAAAATGGACTTGCATCTCTATGATATAAAGTGTTACACAAAAGAAATTGATACATCAGAGGCGATTCCAGAAATTTTGAAAGGTGTGTGTGTATGTGTGTGTGATGCACTAAACAAAATATTACTGATTATTAATCAAAAATTAAAAAAATTATCTATACAAATACTAAATGAATGAATGAATGAATGGATGAATGAATGAATGAATGAATGAATGAATGAATGAATGAATGAATGAATGAATGAATGAATGAATGAATTCATTCATTCATTAATTAATGATTGAATGAATGAACAAATAGATAAATAGATACATAAATAAATAAATAGGGGCCACCGTCTTCCCATGCCCCCACCTAGGATCCGTCTCTGTGCATCGTTAAAATAATGTGTTCTGTATAACGCCATTAATGAGATGCAATGACTAGTCTTACTGTTTTGGTAGGTATGGAGATAGTAATATATATACCAAGACTGAAGAAAAAATAAATAAATAACATGAACATACCTGCGTGGGGCAAGGGGGGGGGGGGGGGGCGGGGGGCTACAATTGGCAACGGGCGGTGAAGTTCAAAGTTGCTTCAGTGAGGAGTACAATGGTGAGTTCAAAGCTGCTTCAGTGGGGAGTCCAGTGGGGAGTTCAAAGTGGCTTCAGTGGGGAGTACAGTGGGGGGGGGGGGGAAGTACAGTGTTGTGTGACACAAGTGATGGATACAAGGGATGAATCAATCTTGAATTGACAGTTTTTAAAAAGCCAGCTGTATATAGGGAAAAACGATGGTTTTAGAAAATGTTTGTATGTACCGTTCTACTCAAGATATAGCCTGCCACTGGTGAAGCCAATGTGTATGTAACAGCAACGGCTAGAAATGCCAGGGACACACCAAGTGAATCCAAGCCATACTGGTCAAGAAACCAAAAATATAAGAAATTAAAGTACATATTGTTCATGTTAACCAAATTCTACTTGTTCACAATGACCTGACATTTGAACTTTGACATGGCTTTCATTTGATCTTTCCTCGCTCATTGTACTTCGCCACACAGGTCCAAGACTTTGAACTTACTTTTTTTTCAAGATAAGGTTGGAAAATAGGCTCAACGAATGTCATGCTTATCAGTCCAACAATAGATGTTAAATCTGCCGGAAAAAACAAACTCATTACAAGTTTGACTAATGTAGCTGAGTCACGGTCATCTGTATAGGAGCTCGGTGTGGGGGGTGGGAGGCACTCCTAGGATAAACGATCGGCGATGGTCGTCGTATCTTTAAATGGTTAAAAAAAATGGGCGATTTGGTCCCTTTCAGGATTTAAAAATATGAAATTTGCCAAATTTTCACTTTTTGGTATCTTTAGAGGTTGAAACCCACTGAAACTCATGATTTTTATATTTTTTAGAGATAAAAAAATTTGTAAAGCCACGCCCTTTTAAAAAAACGTCTATTGAAAAACGGTATCTTTTATGGGTATTTTTTTTTTTTTTTAATTTCGACGAACATCCCCGATCGTTTATCCTCGGAGTGCCGGGTATAGTAGTCTTGAGGCAAAAACTGTTAGTGTTTGTGTCTGATGTTGGTACTGATGGTGTGAGCATTTGACTGTTAGTCGTAAATCTTCAAAAACAAGTCTTAACCGTGAGCAGTAAGAAAGCAAAACATTTAACTACATATCTACACTTTTATGGAGGCCGTCAAACATTAGTGTCTCTTGTTTAAATGTCTTAAAGAACATTGGTCTAACCGTAGTAGAAAACTGATGTTGCTAGGGTCCATCCACGATAGGTTTGGCGGGACACGGGATTGACGTTATTTTGAAGGCGAGATTTGTGGTTAACACACAAAGACTTCGTATACTGAGAAATGCTATAATGCTGGAAAAATCATGTCACATGATTATTTCATCATATTGTCTAACATCTCATATACCTTTCGTTACATGTTACTTACTTGAAATAATCATGTCTAACATCTCATATACCTACGTTACATGTTACATACTTGAAATAATCATGTCTAACATCTCATATACCATACGTTACATGTTACTTACTTGAAATAATCATGTCTAACATCTCATATACCTACGTTACATGTTACATACTTGAAATAATCATGTCTAACATCTCATATACCTTACGTTACATGTTACTTACTTGAAATAATCATGTCTAACATCTCATATACCTACGTTACTGACAGGTTACTTACTTGAAATAATAATTGCCGGAGTGGTTATAACCTTTTTCACTAGTGCAGTTCTTCCATCATGGTCTTCATGTGCAGTAAACTCTAGCAGGTGACAACGAATTGAAACCGTATGATCAAGATAGAAACCGGTTACCTGCGGCAATTTAGCGTTCTTATTGCAGACGCAGTAAGCCTTTGTGTTGTTTTATATAGCAGTGAAATCTATATTTTTCGAAATATTTTAGTCTATTGTTTTTACAACAATATCTAAAAAAACCTTGGGCTTGAATTTAGGAGCAAGCCTTTACTCTAACGGAGAACAACCTCCACAGATTCATAGACTCAGCACAATCTTGCTATCCAAGATAGAGTCCCACTCTGGAATGTACAGTGGTCCGCTGGTTTCGGATTGAACAATTTATACAATTTCTCTTCTTTTTTATCGGCTACCGGTAATTGTGTTTAAACTTTCAATAAGAATATCTTATTTTGTACTTTCATTCACTTGTAAAATTGTATATAAAAGAAGAAGATATATACCTCTTTTCGGCAATGAAAACCATAATATTGGCATAGATAACAACATTAGTCCAGCCATTGCAAACAATGGGCCACTTAAGCCTCCAATCTAAGGGCCCAAATGCACAAAAAATACTAAACTAGGATAATAAAAACTTTAAGTGATCTTCCATCCATCCATCCCTTTATTCACTTATTCATTCATTCATCCATTTATCCCTTCATCCATTCATTCATTCATCCATCCATCCATCCATCTTTCCATACGTCCATCCATCCCTCCATCCATCCTTCCATCCATTAATAAATAAATTAATTAATTTATTTATTTATTAATTCATCATTGGTATATATTATGCAATATTCTTTTTTTCTTTTTATTCATTCCTTCATTTTATTGATTGTTCAATATTAGTTATGCGATTTTCATTCATTCATTTATTGTACAATTCTTACCATGTACAGACCTCCGCCAAATACAGGTCCTAAGATATGACCTAGACCTACAGAGAACTCCACCATACCCTGAAAAACCGAACCAATTAAAACAATTGTAAAGTGGATTCCGATCGGACATAAATGTCTGGTAACAATCAGCTTTGAGTATTTTAGTGGTATTTTATATATTCTTAGTATCATCAGGAGTAACTTTATTTAAGGTAATCAGGGGCGGATTTAGGGGTGGGCCGAAAGGGCCGCGGCCCCTCCTTTTGTTGAATAAAAAAATAATTTTAATTCGGCGGTTGATGGGACACTGAACCATTTTAATTGGCCGGCCCCCTCTTTCTCGATATCCTGGATCCGCCCCTGGTAATGCAGACAGGTAGACCACGAATGAAACGTAAAATAGGTTTGGCTATATAGCTAGTTCAAATAACGTTGTCATCATCATCTGGGGGAGGGGGAACTCCTGGGATAAACGATCGGGGATGCTCGTCGGCATTTTTCAAAAATACCCTTAAAAGACGTTTTTCAAAAGGCCGTGGCTTCACACATTTTTCATCTTTAAAAAATACCAAAATCACGAGGTTTCAACCCCTTAAAGATACCAAAAAGTGAGAATTTGGTAAATTTCATATTTTAAAACCTAGAACATAGCAAATCGCTGATTTTTACCCCTAAAAGATACGACGAGCATCTCTGATCGTTTACCTCCGGAAAGATCCTAAAGTTATGCAATCAGACAAATCATCTTTTTGCATCAAAAAACAATATGATTGACGTCTTGGATTTTGAAAAGAAATGATCAAAACACTCAATACATCCAAAGAAAGTTTTAAAATCCAATTCAGTTACATATTTAGATATACATACCCACATATGACATAAGATACAGCATTTAAAATTACTCCAAGAAAAATAACTTTTTGTGGACCAATTCTAGGAATCTAACGACAACACAGAAAACTAGCGTTAGTTTACCCTTGATGTATGTTATCATGCAGCAGTCTGCATAAGCCAATTTTGTTAAGTTCGTTAACTACGGCCACAAGGAAAAAAGGCAATGAGAAGAAATCACAAAAACAAACAAATTACAACAGTTATAAATACTAATGACAAAGAATATGCTAATTTTAAACGGTGGGTTTTAAGTTCAGTTTTTTTAGTCTTACCACAAATGATCCATAAAAAAGCGAAAAGACGACACACAACACACTGTAAATGCCAAATATCCAACCAACTTCAGTACTTGAAACACCGCACTTCTTAGCCTGAAGTAATAAATTATTTGCATGTCAGTGACCAAACATTTTTTCTGGAGAGACAATTAATATCATTCATTGTTAAGAAAGACTGGCTCTGTTTACATATAATCTTTAAAATACTGCTGGTATGGTGTAGTGTAGTTTGACGAAAGACTGATAACTAGTGTGTTCTTGGAAATACTGTTCTGGAGATTACAAGTAGTCTTTCTTTTAGTGTAAACACTCCGACCGAGACAACTTTGTGCTTTTTTTCATAATACCTTTTCATCTTTCATCCTTTAGTCAGTCAATTGAATTAAACTTTATTTGGATCACTCGGAGTACTGATTTCAATTGGATCCTACATTACCTGAAGGTTTGAAGCAGTAAAAAAGCTCGACCGAAAAATAAAATCCTTAATAAAGCTAAGTGTTGGGTTCGCGTGTCATCACTTTACAGAACAGTCTTTCTCAATTCTCAAGGATTACAATATTTAACACAATTGTTAACACAATTGATCTTTTTGATCTTTTACCTCGCCTGGAAAGAATGGAGCCCATAATGCAACGCTGCAAAAAGTTAAAAAGTACACAAAAGACAGAGAACAAAAGAGGATGACTTGATTCACGGTGGATAGAGATGAGGTCTTTAGAACTGTACTTGAGTTATTCATTTTTATTTCATCTTTTTTGGTTGCTTGAATTGGCATCGTGTTGTTTAGCTATCGCTGCAGTTTTCTCTGCGTGCGATACGTCTTATCAACTATCAAATAAAAACAGAAAACATGATTGGGGATACGATTTTTCGTTTTCTGCAAACTGAGACCCAACAATGCTATACCGCTATTTGGTGTTTTTTTGCTCTCCTCAATTAAAACACCGATCACGTGCACCGTCCGAAAAAAAAAACCACAATCATCGATCAATCATGATTCTTCACGATTACGTTCGTTTGAATGTAAGTTATTCCAAATGATTCAAAACTTCAGTCGTAACTACGTATTTAGTGTTAAATTCAAGTCCATAGGTGTAGATTAAGTTATCCTTTGCGCGAAATGAAAAGTAGTCGGTGCGCTTTCCGAAAACTGTTGTGAATCGTCTTAAGTTCGTTTGAATGTAAGTGATTCGAAATGATTATATGAGGTTACACCAAGTCGCGAGAAATAAAATGATAAAAACAAAATTAATAGAAACCTCATTTTCTTATTTATTCTTACCAGTGCATAGGTGTGTATCATATATATCGACGTATACTAGTATCTTTCGATAAAACCTTTAAAAATATCTGTAATATTGTAATATTTCCCAGTGACAGCTTTAGCTGTAACTTACTCAAAATGTTATATTATTTTACGTATTATTAAAACTAGCCTTATTCTTTACCATTATAAGAAAAAAATGATATTTTTATTGTATCGGGTTGCTGTTAATAATCAAATATTTATTTTGGACAAACGGCCGAATTTGATATGCGTGCCACCTCGCTGCTTCCAGTCTATCGTCTACGAAGTACCGATGCAAACATTCGTATCTATAATGTGATAAACGCTTACCTCATTGATAGCCTAAAAGTAGTGGAAAGACAACGACGTTTTCAGATTGATAACTCGTAACAGCCCTTCATCAATGTCATTAAAACTGTATTGAAAAAGTATTTCACATACTTCAAACGAGTAATTCCACTGCTTGAATCAAATGTCACCCTCCCGGGGTCACCCTAACAGCACACCGAAGACTATGGACTTGTATTCGTTAATGTAAGTGTATTTTGAAGTGGATGGTGCAGCGTATCATAGAAACACAAAGCAGCGAAACAATGTTGAAGTGCTCTCCACGAAGTTGACATAAACAACAAAGCAAGGATAATATTACAATATAATATAATATCTTTGACGTTCTCCCATAATTTCCGTAAAGTCTAGTTGATATGAATAGCGCTATTTCCATTGGTGAATTTTCAATAGCGATTTAAAGGCTGATTTACATTGTACGATTTGTCGCATGCGATTTGTAGTATACGACTAGTCGTGAGGTTCAAAACGCTCTAAAACTAGTCGTGAGACACGTTTTAGTGCGCGAGCGACTAGTTTTAGAAGTTACGATTTGTCGTATACTACAAATCGCATGCGACAAATCACACCGTGTAAATTTAAAAATACTAACTCATGTTGGTTTCAAAAAATCGGATTTTTCCTGGAACCCTTTTCCACTAAAAGGGACTAGCATAGGCATCACAAAAAGCTATTTGTTTGGCTAGAAATCTTTATATTGTTGAGCTAGGTCACGTTTACAAATATGGGTTTTGGGCTATTTTTAGGGCTATTTTTTATCTCTTGAATAAGTGAAAAACACTCATTTTTATAGCTCATTTGAAGAAAAAATCCACCACTAACTCTACTACAGGTTGCATGCCCAGTCAGTATCTATAGTAACAGGGAAAAGGTTGTATGACTCATTTATTATATGTACATGTATGCTGTGTTAGTGTTTGTGGTATATGAAGGGAATAGCCAGGGTAAACATTGATTGTTTTGGCGCCCACTAAAACTGGTCAGCAAATTTTGGGTGAATGTACACGGACGGTCGTTGTACGGACGTTGTACGGAAGTTGTACGTATTTTTGAAATCCGGGCTTCCTGTGGTCGATTTCAAAGGAGCTCGATGGTTTACCATGTTTTCTTAATTATGGTGCTTAGCTTGCGGAGCTCCGCTATGATTTGCACTTTTTAGTTTTCAATTTTGCACTGTACTGCACAAATGATCTGTACATATAATATACTAGATTTGCCTAGTTTATGTTCTGAACATGCTGGAAGATTGTGATTTCACTGTGATTAATAAATAAATCTTAATGACTGTGAGTATTGTCTGTCATTGTTGTCATAAATTTATTTTAGTCATTTTCATGAACTGTATCAAAAGACAAACTTTGACGGGCTTAATATATACATGCAAAGGCTTGATCTCAAGTCACTTAGTGTTATTTTATGTTATTTTGGCATTTATTATCGGTACACACATCCATTCATTGTTAATCTTAAAGTTTCTGTTTCTCCAACTGGCTGTAAGATGGTGATGATCTGCGTCTGAAAATAGACCTGTGTAACAATTTGTGTAAAATGTATGTACAACTATGCCGCTCACCAGGATTGGTATATAGCTAACTACAAAGGATGATTCACCACGGAATGGCTATACATGTTCACTGATTTGCTGAATTGATGTTATTTTACCACAAGGGTTTTTCTCCTGCACCGTTCTCTTTAAACACTAACATGTGTAATGTAGTGTATCATTAGTGGAAGTTGAAAGGTGACCCCCTTTCAGAGCTAAAGATAAACAAATCTGCATTTGTATGCACAGGGGTGCATCCTGGATTGTATTCAGGAGGGGTGCAGCAACTTCAGGATGGAGGGTGCACTACCCAGAAACCATGAAATACTAAGGATATTTTGAAAAAATAATTTAAACTAATTTTATCAATGTCCATTACGACTGTGATCATATATGGCCATGGAATGATGACAGCAACCTGTGTAAATGCTGATACTAGTGTGTGTGTTTTTTTTCTAGCAACATCTTCAAGTTGGTGGTGGTGAGCTGCGCATGGCCATACATCATAACAAGAGGTGGTATGATTATCCTGAAATGGCTTTAGGTTATACACTGGTAAGTGAACTTCCTAAACCTGTTTCAGTCAAACTATCTGAATCGTGAACACAGAAATCATTAATGACTTTATTAAAAAGTAAATCTAGAAAACTCCTTTCACTGAACTTTATTTTTATGACTCTAGGGACCTGTGGCATACTCCGACTTGACATCCATAGAGCGTCTTGACAGACCAATGGTTTCTGTTTATCAGCGTCACCCTGCCAAGGAACTTCCAGAAGCCCGTGAGCTTGGTAGAGGTGGTATGGGTTTGCAAGAGTCTCTTAATGCTACTGCACGTAATGTCAGCTTATTGAAACTCACCAAACAGAGAGTTGATGAAGATGCCAGGGATAAGCATCATGCTTCACTGATTGATTCCAGTGTGGTGCGCATGCGTCGTCGCCTTGGAGACCACCGCTGGGTCCTTGGTGGCGTTGGATGTTAATAATTATTATTAGTTATTCCTTTGAATCAAACTTAGGATTATCTTTTTTTTAAAGACTGGACCCTTGTGAAGTATGTGATAAGAACATTTCATTTCTTGCATGTTACATGGTCTTTCAGTTCTTGAAAGGATGTATGTAATAAAATAATATTCATTATTATTTATCAGACATGTGATATATGAGCACTCTTTTATGTTTTTGAAAAGGAGATATAGACTTTACTACAATGTTATTTTTGTTTATTGAGACTAACTGGCAATTAACTATAATTTTCTTGAATTTTTTAGTATTATTTGTCAAAAATTTCCAAGAGTTGATTTTTTTAAAATTAATTTCACTGTCTTTAATTTATTAGAAATTCCATATTGTATATAGATTTGATGAGATTGATTGTTTTGTTTTGAGTTTAATATATTGAATATTATGAACATTCAATAGATTGCTTATAATCATATATAATTTCTTTTGAATTAACATAAAAATGACCAAATCCCGTTTGAATATGAAAATTATCAATTACCATTGTGTGCTTCTGCGTATTTAGAAAAAAATGTGAGTTTTTAGACTGTTGAAAAAAAGTGACTTAATTATTACTTAATGAAATAATGAGAATTATAATTTCCATGTGATAATATTGAGTTCACAGTTGAGTGGTTTGTAATTACTTGTTGATTCCATGAGATTGAAAAAACAAGTACCGTAGGTAAGTATGTGAATTCACTTTTTAGTTTTCCATTTTGCACTGTACTGCACCAATGATCTGTATATATAATATTCTAGATTTACCTAGTTTATGTTCTGAACATGCTGGAAGATTGTGATTTCACTGTGATTAAATAATTATATCTTAATGACTGTGAGTATTGTCTGTCATTGTTGTCATGAATTTATTTGAGTCATTTTCATGAACTGTATCAAAAGACAAACTTTGATGGGCTTAATATATACATGCAAAGGCTTGATCTCAAGTCACTTAGTGTTATTTTATGTTATTGTGGCATTTATTATCACTACACACATCCATTCATTGTTAATTGCTGCGAGCGAGCGAAGCGAGCGAAGCAGCAACACTAATCTTGACGGGCTTGCTGTTTACTCAATGACCGCGTGTGCACTGGGCTTTTTGTATTGCCGTTCTAAAACTCGATCAGTTTTCAACTTTCTAGCGGGCGATGATTTCCCATAAGCCATCTCTTCCCCATATCCCCCACGTGATTGCAACTCGATGTTTTTGACAGAGGCATTTGAGAGTCGGTACGATTCTGGCAGAGTTTTAAAATCCTTGCATTCGGGTAAGATTAAACACTACTACCATAATGCAAATTTCTCTATTTACTAGAGGAAGTATTCATCAAGGTGATGGTCGTTTTAGTGCTGTTTCTACGGGGAGTCAATGTACTTTTATGAGTCTCTCGTCTTTATTGTGTGCAAACTCGTGTCCTATTTTGCAATGGACCACTAAAACGGTCTATCATATCTTAGTTCAAGGAGATGCAATGTATCTCAAAGCGTTTCACCAACAAACTATATCGGACATAGAGATACTGTCCCTTGACTATTTGCCAAATCGGGTCATTTGGCCAGCGATTACCACTGATCGAAATCAAATTTCAATTCTGTCAAATGAAGGTACCCAGCGCCATCGTGACAAACAAAAAAGGACGATAAAACGAAAACTTCGCCCAACAAACCGAGTCAATCGCCCATTGTGGCAAACAAACCACTAAAACAATCGAGAAGAAAACAACTGAGATCCTAGACTTGGATGTAATGAATTTTACCTACGATACACAACCAGAAAGTTATTGACATTTTGACTTTACAACTGTAGTTATTTCATTGTCAAAATATTGTTTGCATCCTGTTTTAACTCAATGCCGGCGTTGTAGATTCTTTACATAAAAAAATATATCAAAGAAATTGCTTCAATGCAAATGTTGGTGATACGTTTTACATTACTTAATTGACATTTTACCATTATATGTTGTCGATGTTGTCGTTCAATTTTTTGCAATTTTTGATTCTTCACTGCATATCATAACATATACATACAAAGTAACTTTAATATGGACCTTGTTTATTGTTCCAATGTTACTATGACTGTTCACATTAATTTTACATAATTATACTGTAGAATTTACAGCCAAGTTCGCTGTATTGTGACTCACAATTTCAAAAATTGGTTTCAATTGATTTTTTGGGTTTTCTGAACTGTCAATCACTTTCATGTTGCCGAAGCTTGCTGCAACACGTTGATATTATTTCAAATAAACTACACCCCTAAACTTGATTAATGGTTCAGAACGGTCTAAATTCAAACAAACTTATGAAAAGGCTGGTCGCAATACAATGAATTTGGCTGTAATCACATTTAATGCACAACTGTAGTGGCAGATTATCAACTTGTATGTATTCAAAAGTGTCCTGAATTTACTACCTCATGCAAAAACACAAAATACTTGACATTTTATCACATTCATAAACATTTTGTTGAGTTTGTTGCAATCTCTCATGATCTCTCTTGTTCAACTGTTTTTAATATGATAGTTTACATAAACTTTAACTCATTCAAATAAAATTTGATGACAAGTATTGTTATTACTGTTCAAATTATTGTATATATATTAAAAAGAACAAAGTTTTACAATTATCAGATGTGTACATTCATTCCGACATAGAGTATACTTATTGACTTTGCTTTCTATTGTCTAGCCTGCTATACTTCGTACAGATTGTAAAAAAATGTGGCATTTCTATTACAGATACAATAAGTATACTCTTAGCACTACAATAGTTTACATATCGTTTTTAACAATTATAGCTATTACACTATTTGCAAGCCATCCATCCCTTGACTCATTGGTGTACTATATCATCTACATTTCTTAATTACTGTATTCACATTTCAATGTATCACATTACCAGACAAACCAATATTTTAGCTTTGCAAAAGCATCTCGCAGCATTTCATTTCCGATGGAAACTGCTAGTCTAAAAGTTTCTGTTCCTCCAACTGGCTGTAAGATGGTGATGATCTGCGCCTGAAAATAGACATGTTTAAAGCATTTGTGTAAAATGTATGTACATCTATGCAGCTCATCAGGATTGGTATATAGCCAACTACAAAGGATGATTCACCACAGAATGGCCATACATGTTCACTGAATTGCTGAATTGATGTTATTTTACCACAAGGGTTTTTCTCCTGTGCCATCCTCTTTAAACACTCACATGTGTGTCAGTATAGGGGGAGGGGGAGCTCAAAAGGTGACCACCTTTCAGAGCCAAAAAAATCTGCATTTGTATGCACAGGGGTGGATCCTGGATTGTTTTCAGGAGGGGTGCAGCAACTTCAGGATGGAGGGTGCACTACCCAGTAACCATGAAATACAAAGTTGTGAAATCCTTTCCCTACACCCCTCTTCCAGATGCACTACTGTTGCACGCTACAAATGTACATTTCCATTGTGAAATGATACCTGTTAAAAAGAAAGAACATCCAATCCAATAGACCCTGTAAAAACAATGTAAAATACACTTAATAAAGAACAATAGCATTCTTAGTAATAGAGTGATTTAGAGTGATTTTTCATAAGCATTAATATTTAACGTAGGAATCACTCCCCCGACACTCACCAATCAACTCGTTGAATTTCAGCAATATTGCTGTTTGTTTCGCAAAATTATTCTCTCATCAATAATGATTTTATCTGTAGATGTTGTAAAATGTCTATTTCATTACATATTAGTGTCTGCAGTTTGGATGGTTTCAGGAACGCAGATGCAAGTGATCTGGATATGTTGTGACAACCTGGTTGGTGAAATGTTTTTATGGTTTGTGTGTTTGAGCCCAGTTGTAACAGTTGTTGATATTACCATTTCAGTGTGTTGCAATCTTCTGCAAAATATAGTCCAAATAAAGCGAGATGTTTCTGCGTTTTAGTCTGCTACAGACACACAGTGTCCTATCACAACTTATATAGGTTTAAGTTTATATTGAATATGATATTCTCTTAACAAATACAAAAGGTCGTAATGTCCTACCTGCCCTGCAATGAAAAATGCCACAATCTAAATAAGACCAAAATAACATTAAATAAAATTCGTTCTACAGGTTATTGTGCAACGTTTGACATTTTTTTGCTGTGTGTCCTACCATAAGTTGTGCACCTTATTATGCCGTCATGCCTTGTGGGTGGTTGCATCGCACTGCTCTATGTCCCGTCATACATTGCGAATTATCCCACCACACTTTTTTATCAGGTTTGCTGTAATAGTATTCATACGTTGTGCATTATTCAACCCTATTATGAACGTCATATAACGTTGCAAAATATTCGATGATACCCCCTGTTGACGCTATCAAGTCATGTCGTATGCACTGTAGGAAACCTTGATTCTACTTACAGTGCAAGTCCAAGGAAAACCATAGCGACCATTGATAACGCCGGCTACAACAGGACCAAGAAATGCACTGGAATAATAACACAAACACAGCGGTTATCAGGCCAGTATCTTCACTTGTATTGTTCTTTGTACAACTACTGCGATTTCCAAATAAATATCTATCATTTTATGTTTTTGTTGTTGTTGTAAAAATAAGCAAGTTTACCCGAAATAAACTGATCCAGCAAATAACCCAGACAAAATTGATTGTAGTTTCAAAGAATCTTCTATTCCTGCCGTCCTAAAACAATAACGGTATGTCAGCATTTGACACGTGAATCAGTAAGTAAGAAAAAGAAAGCGAAATTGCAATCAAACTAAAAATTGAATTACACGTGGTTGCAGCACTTCCAGATATGGACATTCGCGCTTTTACCCTGCAACACGTCTTTGCGTCCATGTTTTTATTCTGGGGAGAAAACCCCACTCTTGGCATGAGAGAAAACAACACTCCAAACAAACACGGTTCCAATATGACTCCATCTGACCCACCGCAGTGTCTCGTGACATGGTATTTTTATTTTATTCGTGATCCCGTTTAAAAATCCCAAATTCTCTTTCTGATCTGGCAAAAAAGCATTTTATCCATGATTTGCGGTGATATTTTTTCGTGATCCCGAGAAATATCACACTTTGTACAGAGCTATTTCTAGCTATTAATAGCAGTGTCCTGCCTTCATATCAGAAAAAGCCAAATCAGTAGCTACTGATAAAGCCATATACTACGGGGTACTTTGTACCATTGATGTGAGCTGTACTGTTGTCGCTAAGTTCATGGACGAGAAGGAAAATGAATACTATCATATAAAGCCCACTGTAATTGCTATGGCCGGCATCCTCCTGCTACCAACAGTAGGGTATATGAAGGAAAAATCAATCAAATAATTTATACTCACTGACAAGAGAGCAGCATCTCGGGTAAAATAGGAACAAATAAAAAACCAGTAAATATTCCATAAAAAATCATGTTCACCATTAGGTTGATATATGATCTGAAAAGATTGAAAATTGGAAGTAATAAATCAGCATACCACAAATAAAGTACTTTGAATAGTAATCTATTCAACAATACTCTCACTAGCACTCGTATGTTATTAAGTTATGGGACGCTGATCGAGCGCTTTGTGAGATGACAGAGGGTTATGTCTGTAGAATGTCCAAGCAAGTGGGTTGGGTGGGTGGGACGTTCCGTCATTTTCGCGTTGGGCGCTGGATCATACTGAACGAGGAGATAGTAATCAAATGTACCCAATTTATTCGTATTTATTATTCCCAAGTGTCCTCTTGACCATTAAGGCCGGTACACACGAGGGAGCTTGCTCCTGAAACACACTTTTGCAACATATTTGCTCACTGGTTTTGCTCCCTCATATCAAATCAGTTTGAAATGAGGGAGCAAAACCAGGGAGCAAAAGTTTTGTTGCACAACATATTTTTTCGCTTGAAATCGTCGGTACACACGAGGGAGCTTGCTCCCGCAACACGATCCCGCAACATGCTCCCGCAACACGCTCCCGCAACATGCTCCCGAGCAATGCTCCCTCGTGTGTACCAACGATTTCACGCAAAAAATATGTTGCTCCTGAAACACACTTTTGCAACATATTTGCTCCATGATTTTGCTCCCTCATTTCAAACCAATTTGATATGAGGGAGCAAAACCAGGGAGCAAAAGTTTTGTTGCGCAACACATTTTTTCGCGTGAAATCGTTGGTACACACGAGGGAGCTTGCTCCGGGAGCATGTTGCGGGAGCGTGTTGCAGGAGCAAGCTCCCTCGTGTGTACCGGCCTTTAGCCACTGCCCACTTGTATAAAACTTGCAACTACAGAAAAATATTATACCCCATAGCATGTACTAGAATTGTAATTAGCCAATATGTGTGTAAAACTAGAGCTACTACGTAGAACTTACCGTGCCCAGTGTAACTGAGAAATGTCTGGGTACGAGAATCATGCTAGTGTTTGGAATTCATTTGAACATTTGAATTTTTGTTTCATTTGAGCGATCGCAGAACGACTCGATTCGAAACTGACGACGCTCGGCTTTAATTGCCTTCTTTTAGTGCGAGTCTACAAACGGCGAACGGTGTGTGTGTTTGTCAATGTTGTGATCGTCTTTTTTGAACGAGCATTCATTTTCCACTACATCTTGACGTCTTGAAAATGCTAAATATGTGACGTCTTGGGGCACGTTGGTGAGA
The DNA here is from genome assembly GCA_918843875.1 of Diadumene lineata. Lineage (NCBI taxonomy): Eukaryota > Metazoa > Cnidaria > Anthozoa > Actiniaria > Diadumenidae > Diadumene > Diadumene lineata. The sequence goes on along the minus strand of OU974075.1, from coordinate 15,654,011 downwards.
CTGGGCCTCCTGTGGTCTCCTCGGCAATGTGTGGTGAGACTGGGCGTTAGCAAAAACTCTGCATTAAGCATGGACCGAAAAGTTAAGCCTTGACCGTGCCGCCTTACGGCTGGGCAGGGTAATAAACGAAGTTGAAGTTGAAGTTAAAATGTGTTCTGTCCCACGCGATGAAATAAATGTTTTGTTTAAGAAGAACGTGATACATCCAAAATCTTAAGATAAATAGTCTTACTCTTCTGGAAGGTATGGAGATAGTAGAGGAGAAGGGCCAAGAAATAAAAGACACGTAACATTTCCAAATAACCCAGTGAAGATAGCAATCCTGTACCAAGACTGAAAAAAAAACATGAACATACTCGAGGGGGCTTCAATTAGCTTCAAACGGTGATCACTGTCGTATATTTATCAAGAATATCTTTCAACGTGTCCAAAAGTCTCTGCCTCCGGTGGTTTTTTTTTCTTTTAGGGTGGGGGGGGGGGGTATTTTTGAAAAGTCTTCTGACTATCATCCCACACTGTGATATTAAAGCCCCCCCTCCAGAATTGAGGAAATGCGCTGTTTTGAATGGCTGTTTTGATTGTGATGACTGTAAATATGTTATCTGTTGAAGCAATCCCTGATGAGCTTCAGAAGGCTGCATAATGAACCCTTGTTATAGCGAACACAATAAAGAGAGTCCGCATTAGCTAGAACTTGTTTCATACACTTCTTTGTATATGAATGTGCTGTACCAAGAGGGTATGATATATCTCTTGGCTGTACACAACAGCAATGTGTCCACAATACTCCACTGTCGACAAGACTTATATAGGATTATTTACTTTTGATGGCTGAAAGGCTCAACCGGCTAAATGTTCAGACAAAAAGCTCTCTTTAGACTGGTAGAAAGAACCACACAACGCTGTCGTCCCCCAAGTGTACAGCGTTGTGTGACACACATGACTGATGCAAGGGATGAAGCAGTCTTGGATGGAAGTTTTTAAAAAGCCTGCATGTAGGGAAAACGATGATTTTGGAAAATGTTTGTACGTACCGTTTTATTCAAGATAAATCCTGTCACTGCTGAATTCAATGTGTATGATGCAGCAATGGTTAGAAATGCCAGAGACACACCAAGTGAATCCAAGCCATACTGGTCAAGGAACAAAATAGAACAAAAGTGCATGTTAACCAAATTCTACTTGGTCTCAATGACCTGAAGTTTGAAATTTGAAATTGCTTTCATTTTGATTAACAATGTAAATATATATAATCATTAATAATTTTCTTTTTAAGTGTTACGTGACCTTTTGTTTGATTTTTTTCTGTTTTGTTAGGGCCGTAAGGAAGAATACAAAATGTTTTTTTTGTAATTACGTTACCCTCTTTAAATAAAGTTGATTGTATTGTATTGTATTGATTGTTCTCCTCGCTTCCATTCCCTCGCCACCAAGGCTTTCAACTTACCTTATTTTCAAGATAAGGTTGGAAAATAGGCTCAATGAATGTTATGCTTATATGTGCAACAACACACGTTACACCTGGAGACAAATATATGTTAACAAATTCATTACAAGTTTGACTAAGGTAACTGAGTCATTGTGATCTTCGGGGTGACTGTAGGAGTCTCGAGGAAAACTGTTAGTGTTTGTGTCTGCATGATGTTGGCGGTGAAAACCATATACGTAACACAACTTACTTCGTACCAGTATTAATTAATATGTGTTTGCAAAACCGGCCGGTTCGAAAACCTCTCTAGGTGGGTCCTGAAAAGGGGGGGGGGGGGGGGGTATGCAATCCCAGTTCCCAATCAAATTTTTATTACATTCCCAATCCCAAAATGTTTATCCCAATCCCATTGGAAAATTCCCAATCCCAATGGAAAAATCCCAATTCCCAGCCTTAAAATAATGCAAATCCTAATTCCCAATTTACCCCTTGAGGACCGCCTGTCTAACATTACATGTTACTTACTTGAAATCATAATAGCCGGAATGGCGATAACCTTTTTCAACAATTCGTTTCCTATATCATGGTCATCTTGTGCAGTAAACTCTAGCAAATGACAAAAAGTTGAAACCAAAAAGATTGGGAACTGTTGGTGATGAAGATATAAACATTTCCCGGCACTATCGCGTTCTTAACTATATGTGCAATAAGCCTTTGTATCAAATGATATATCCATGACATCTCTATTTTTTTAATTCTAGTATTTATCAAATACTTGGGTTTGAATTTAAGGATACGTCCCGGTCTTTTTCGTTCAAAATAGCCGGATTTTTTTTATTCGTCCATATGATACATTAGACTCTTGTCTACAAACCAGTAAAAAAATTATTTTCATAAAAATATTCAAACGGGAGATATTAGCGAAATAATTTTTTTCGATGGTTTTCATAGGTGTCATAGTGTTGACAGGAAGCGTCAACAACAGGGTGACCTCGATCTGTTGTCACGCATAGTCAGTTTGACGTCGCACGTGATAAACCGTGACTCAAACAAATGTTATCGAAAACAAGCACATATTGTCTTAACTTCTACGTTTATTTTAAACTATATTTCATCAAGCTATTACTTCTGTTTCGTCAGTCATTCAGTTAAACTAGATGTCGAAGCGATCAGCAAAGCGGCACGCTCCCTTTGTGAGCACGAAGAAAAGAAAGCGAAGATCAACCGGGGACGCGTCTACATTCTCAAAGGCGAAAGCTGAAGCATTAGCTCTGGCTCCTACTACCACGGCCTCGCTCACCACTACTGTTTTCGTCTTTCCCTCTCGACCTATTTACCATTTTCGTTTCTCGAACGTCAAACCACGATGCTCTCTGGAAATCAGTAGTCTCAGATTTCATAGCTCGAACTCAATGCTGGTCAGTGACTGTTCATAGCTTGTCATCGATAAGTAAACATTACTCGGATAATCCTTTTATCCCGTAAACCAGAAAACTTTCTCGTTCTCGATTGTAGTTTTTTTCATAAAATAGGCCACTTTTAAATGTTCCTGTGCCAAATATTTTCGGTAAATTTCAACCAAATTTTGCATGGTGACTCTCAATATAACGTAGTACTAAAGTGTGTCTGGGTTTGTCGATCGTGTGTTGATTTTTTGAGTTATGCCACTGGATTTGATTTTATCATGAAAATTATTAAACCTCAAACTTCAAAAAAAATTTTAAAAATAATGAAGGCAAGAATTCAAAAACCCAGACACACTTTGGTAGGAAAATATGTATTGAACAAGAAACACTTTACAGTTGAAGCGGGCGGTCTAAAGATTTGGCACAGAAACAAAGAAAGCAAGACGCGTGGTTTCACGTTCTAATCTTAATTTTGCAAAAAGTATTTATTTTGCACAAAAAATGAGCACAATATCGCAATCTTTGTTATTCTAGGCACTAGATAGGATATAGTTTATTAAAAAATAGTTTAAAACAACCGCGCTACGATTTTTCAAAATTTGCGTCTCAAAAGCCCGGGATGTATCCTTAAGTGCAAACCCTTACCCTAACGTGGGAAAGCATCGTCTCCACGGTTTCATAGACTCCGCATATCGCTAGACTCCCTCGCAGTCGTTTTTAGGGTTTGTCACGCAGAGCTATTGTGTGACAAACCCTAAAATCGACTGCGAGGGAGTCCAGCATATCGCGCACAGCCTTGCAGTCCAAGATCGAGTCCCGATCTGGTCATTATCTGAAAATGTAATTGTCCGGTTTTTGGTTTGAACAATTACAATTTCTCTTCCTCTCTTGTAAATAGAAAGCTTAGTAGCCATTTGTGTTGTTTTTGTTTTTTTCCGGGCTGCGGGTAATTGTGTTTATACTTTCATTAAGAATATCTTATTTTGTACCTTTATTCGCAGGTAAAATCGTATATAAAAGATGCTGTTACCTCTCTTTGGCAATGAAAACCATAATATTGGCATAGATGCAAACATTAATCCAGCCATTGCAAGCATTGGACCACAATATCGTCCAATCTAGGGACCAAAATACACAAAAAACACTAAACTAGGTTACGTTAAACTATTTTGTTTGCAGAATTATTGATCATTTATTCATTCATTCATTTATTCATTCATTCATTCATTCATTGTACAATTCTTACCATGTATAGACCTCCACCAAATACAGGTCCTAAGAGGTAACCAAGACCAAGAGAGAATTGTAGCATTCCCTGAAAAACCGAATCAAATTAAAACAAGTGGATATGATTTAAATGACTGGCAATAATCAGCTTTGAGCATCCAGTACAACAGTTGTCTCCAGGTCTGACCTACAACACGGCCGGTACCGGTCCAACACATGCTAAGACAACCAACCAATTTATGGAACAAACAAACAAACAAACAGACAGACAGACAGACAGACAGACAGACAGACAGACAGACAGACAGACAGAGAGACAGACAGACAGACAGACAGACAGACAGACAGACAGACAGACAGACAGACAGACAGACAGACAGACAGACAGACAGACAGACAGACAGACAGACAGACAGACAGACAGACAGACAGACAGACAGACAAACAAAAAAACAAACAAACAAACAGACAGACAGACAGACAGACATACATACAAACAAACAAACCAACAAACAAACAGACAGACAGACAGACAAACAAACAAACAAACCAACAAACAAATGAAACACCCAAATAGTCAACAAACCAAGAAACCAAACAGCTATCCAACCAATTGACCAACTAAACCAAGTGACTTAGCAACAATTACAAACCAACCAATCAACCAAATAGCAATAGAATAATCAAACAATTAGAGGATCGATGAAATAAACAATTATCATTTGAAATACCATTAAAAGAGGTAGTCTTTCTGAGAATTCTTGTGTCAGGATGACAACAATTGATGTATCACACGCAGCTGTACCAATCGCTCCAATAGATCGAACAATCAAAAAGAATACAACAAATTGTAGTGGATCTTGGATAAGACCACCAAACCTGTTGATTCATTGACAGACTAAACATATAATGACCGGGAGGTATAGGTAACGCACACTTCTTTCTGTGTGGCCGGGGGGGTGGGGGGTAGTATTTTATATATTCTTAGTATCATAAGGAGTTACTTTATTTAAGGTAATGCAGCCAGGTAGAGCACGAATGAAACGTAAAATAGGTTTGGCTATATAGCTAGTTAAAATAACGTTGTCATCATCAAAATGGCATTATGTCATTCCAAGACCACTAGGAATGATGGGTAATAGTCATAAAGAATGTAGAAAGGCATCTTAGACAGACAAAATGATGAATATTGGCCTTTTGATTTATGGAGCGAATAGAGTCATAACTAAATGGCGTGAATTTCTTGCCAACTAATGCAATGCCGGAGGGGGGGGGGGGGGACTCCTGGGATAAACGATCGGGGATGCTAGTCGGCATTTTTCAAAAATACCCCTAAAAGATACGTGACGTTTATCAAAAGGGCGTGGATTCACACATTTTTCATCTCTAAAAAATACCAAAATCACGAGCTTCAACCCCTACAAGATACCAAAAAGTGAGAATTTGGCAAATTTCATATTTTAAACCCTAGAACATAGCAAATCGCTGATTTTTACCCCTAAAAGATACGACGAGCATCCCCGATCGTTTACCTCCGGAAAGAACTTTATTGGGTGCACAGATAACGATTGCAGCTCTTTTTTCACAATCTGGATCCTAAAGTGATGCAATCAGACAAATCATCTTTTTGCGTCAAAAACAATATGATCGACGTCTTGGATTTTGAAAAGAAGTAATCAAAACACTCAATACATCCAAAGAAAGTTTTAAAATCCAATTTATGTTATATATTTAAAGATATACATACCCACATATAACATAAGATACAGCATTTAAAATTACTCCAAGAAAAATAACTTTTTGTGGACCAGTTCTAGGAATCTAACGATAACACAGAAAACGTTAGTTTACCCTTGATGTATGTTATCATGCAGCCATAAGTCAATTTTGTTAAGTTCGTTAACTACGGCCACAAGGAAAAAAGGCAACGAGAAAAAAACACAAAAACAAACAAATTACAACAGTTATAAATACTAATGACAAAGAATATGCTGATTTAAAACGGTGGCTTACAAGTTCAGTTTTTTTAGTCTTACCACAAATGATCCATGAAAGAGCGAAAAGACGACACACAACAAACTATAAATGCCAAATATCCAACCAACTTCAGTACTTGAAACACCGCGCTTCTTAGCCTGAAGTAATAAAATATCTGCATGTCAGTGACCAAACATTTTTTCTGGAGAGACAATTAATATCATTGTTAAGAAAGACTGGCTCTGTTTACATATAATCTTTAAAATACTGCTGGTATGGTGTAGTGTAGTTTGACGAAAGACTGTTAACTAGTGTGTTCTTGGAAATACTGTTCTGGATATTACAAGTAGTCTTTCTTTCAGTGTAAACACTCCGACCGAGACAACTTTGTGCTTTTTTTCAAAATACCTTTTCATCTTTCATCCTTTAGTCAGTCAATTGAATTAAACTTTATTTGGATCACTCGGAGTACTGATTTCAATTGGATCCTACATTACCTGAAAGTCTGAAGCAGTAAAAAAGGTCGACCGCAAAATAAAATCCTTAATAAAGCTAAGTGTTGGGTTCGCGTGTCATCACTTTACAGAGCAGTCTTTCTGAATTCTCAAGGATTACAATATTTAACACAATTGTTAACACAATTGATCTTTTTGATCTTTTACCTCGCCTGGAAAGAATGGAGCCCATAATGCAACGCTGCAAAAAGTTAAAAAGTACACAAAAGACAGAGAACAAAAGAGGATGACTTGATGCATGGCGGATAGAGATGAGGTCTTTAGAACTGTACTTGAGTCACTCGTAGGATGTGACGTCGGACGCTCGAGATCATTCATTTGGATTTCATCTTTTTTGGTTGTTTGAATTGGCATCGTGTTCAGTTGTTTAGCTATCGCTGCAGTTTTCTCTGCGTGTAATACGTCTTATCAACTATCAAATAAAATCAGAAAACATGATTGGGGATACGATTTTTCGTTTTCTGCAAACTGAGACCCACCAATGCTATACCGCTATTTGGTGTTTTTTTGCTCTCGTCAATTAAAACACCGATCACCGTCCGAAAGAAAAACAAACCAATCATCGATCAATCATGATTCTTCACGATTACGTTCGTTTGAATGTAAGTTATTCCAAATGATTCAAAACTTCAGTCGTAACTACGTATTTAGTGTTAAATTCAAGTCCATAGTTGTAGATTATGTTATCCTTTGCGCGAAATGAAAAGTAGTCGGTGCGCTTTCCGAAAACTGTTGTGAATCGTCTTAAGTTCGTTTGAATGTAAGTGATTCGAAATGATTATATGAGGTTACTCCAAGTCGCGAGAAATAAAATGATTAAAACAAAATTAATAGAAACCTCATTTTCTTATTTATTCTTACCAGTGCATAGGTGTGTATCATATATATCGACGTATACTAGTGTCTTTCGATAAAACCTTTAAAAATATCTGTAATATTGTAATATTTCCCAGTGACAGCTTTAGCTGTAACTTACTCAAAATGTTATATTATTTTACGTATTATTAAAACTAGCCTTATTCTTTACCATTATTAGAAAAAAATGATATTTTTATAGTCTCGGGTTGCTGTTAATAATCAAATATTTATTTTGGACAAACGGCCGAATTTGATATGCGTGCCACCTCGCTGCTTCCAGTCTATCGTCTACGAAGTACCGATGCAAACATTCGTATCTATAATGTGATAAACGCTTACCTCATTGATAGCCTAAAAGTAGTGGAAAGACAACGACGTTTTCAGATTGATAACTCGTAACAGCCCTTCATCAATGTCATTAAAACTGTATTGAAAAAGTATTTCACATACTTCAAACGAGTAATTCCACTGCTTGAATCAAATGTCCCCCTAACAGCACACCGAAGACTATGGACTTGTATTCGTTAATGTAAGTGTATTTTGAAGTGGATGGTGCAGCGTATCATAGAAACACAAAGCAGCGAAACAATGTTGAAGTGCTTCCACGAAGTTGACATAAACAACATAGCAAGGATAATATTACAATATAATATAATATCTTTGACGTTCTCCCATAATTTCCGTAAAGTCTAGTTGATATGAATAGCGCTATTTCCATTAGTGAATTTTCAATAGCGATTTAAAGGCTGATTTACATTGTACGATTTGTCGCATGCGATTTGTAGTATACGACTAGTCGTGAGGTTCAAAACGCTCTAAAACTAGTCGTGAGACATGTTTTAGTGCGCGAGCGACTAGTTTTAGAAGTTACGATTTGTCGTATACTACAAATCGCATGCGACAAATCACACCGTGTAAATTTAAAAATACTAACTCATGTTGGTTTCAAAAAATCGGATTTTTCCTGGAACCCTTTTCCACTAAAAGGGACTAGCATAGGCATCACAAAAAGCTATTTGTTTGGCTAGAAATCTTTATATTGTTGAGCTAGGTCACGTTTACAAATATGGGTTTTGGGCTATTTTTAGGGCTATTTTTTATCTCTTGAATAAGTGAAAAACACTCATTTTTATAGCTCATTTGAAGAAAAAATCCACCACTAACTCTACTACTGGTTGCATGCCCAGTCAGTATCCATAGCAACAGGGAAAAGGTTGTATGACTCATTAAGTATATGTACATGTATGCTGTGTTAGTGTTTGTGGTATATGAAGGGAATAGCCAGGGTAAACATTGATTGTTTTGGCGCCCACTAAAAGTGGTCAGCAAATTTTGGGTGAATGTACACCGACGGTCGTTGTACGGACGTTGTACGTATTTTTGAAATTCGGGCTTCCTGTGGTCGATTTCAAATGAGCTCGATGGTTTACCATATTTTCTTAATTATGGTGCTTAGCTTGCGGAGCTCCGCTATGAATTGCACTTTTTAGTTTTCCATTTTGCACTGTACTGCACCAATGATCTGTACATACAATATTCTAGATTTACCTAGTTTATGTTCTGAACATGCTGGAAGATTGTGATTTCACTGTGGTTAATAATTAAAACGTAATGACTGTGAGTATTGTCTGTCATTGTTGTCATGAATTTATTTCATGAACTGTATCAAAAGACAAACTTTGACGGGCTTAATATATACATGCAAAGGCTTGATCTCAAGTCACTTAGTGCTATTTTATGTTATTGTGGCATTAATTATCACTACACACATCCATTCATTGTTAATCTAAAAGTTTCTGTTCCTCCAACTGGCTGTAAGATGGTGATGATCTGCGTCTGAAAATAGACATGTTTAAATCATTTGTGTAAAATCAATGTATGTACATCTATACCGCTCATCAGGATTGGTATATAGCCAACTACAAAGGATGATTCACCACAGAATGGCTATACATGCTGTTCACTGAAATGATGTTATTTTACCACAAGGGTTATTCTCCTGTGCCGTTCTCTTTAAACATTAACATGTGTAATGTAGTGTGTCAGTAGGGAAAGTTTAAAAGGTGACCACCTTTCAGAGCTAAAGATAAACACATCTGCATTTGTATGCACAGGGTGGATCCTGGATTGTTTTCAGGAGGGGTGCAGCAACTTTAGGATGGAGGGTGCACTACCCAGTAACCTGGAAATACAAAGTTGTGAAATCCTTTCCCTACACCTCTCCTCTAGATGCACTACTGTTGCATGCCACAAATGTACATTTCCATTGTGAAATGATACCTGTTAAAAAGAAAGAACATCCAATCCAATAGACCCTGTAAAAACAATGTAAAATACACTTAATAAAGAACAATAACATACTTAGTAATAATTTTTAGAGTGATTTTTCAAAAGCATTAATATTTAACGTAGGATATCACTCCCCCGACACTCACCAATCAACTCATTGAATTTCAGCAAAATTGCTGTTTGTCTTGCAATATTATTCTCTCATCAATAATAATTTTATCTTAAGCCATTGTAAGTGACTTTTTTCGTCCTTCGGGTTTGTGTATAGATGTTGTAAAATGTCTATTTCACCACATATTAGTGTCTGAAGTGTCTGAAGTATAGATGGTTTGAACGCATATGCAAGTGACAACCTTGTTGGTGTCTTGTTTATTTATGGTTTGTGTGTTTGAACCCCAGTTGTTTTCAATGTGTTGCAATCTTCTGCAAAATATAGTCGAAATATAGCAAGACGTTCCTTTTTAGTCTGCTACAGACATACAGTGTCCTATCACAACTTATATAGGTTTAAGTTTATATTTGATATGATATTCTCTTAACAAATACAAAAGGTCGTAATGTCTTACCTGTCCTGCAATGAAAAATGCCACAATCTAAATACGACCAAAATAACATGAAAAAATTAGTTCTACAGGTTGACATTTTTTTGCTGTGCATTCCGCCATAACTTGTGCGCCTTCTTACGCCGTAATGCCTGAACCAATGAATGTTGCCATTATAATTTTCATTGTATTCGGTCATGCATCGCAGTTTTTTTTAACCCATTGCCCTTTTTTTATTAGGCTTGCTGTAATAGTATTCACACGTTGCGCATTATTCAACCCTATTATCATATATCGTTGCGGTTTGCAATATATTATTCGATGATACCCCCTGGTGACGCTATCAAGTAATGCCGTATGCACTGTAGGAAACCTTTATTCTACTTACAGTGCAAGTCCAAGGAAAACCATAGTGATCATTGATAACGCCGGCTACAACAGGACCAAGAAATGCACTGGAAAAATAACACAAACACAGCGGTTATCAGGCCAGTATCTTCACTTGTATTCTTCTTTGTACAACTACTGCGATTTCCAAATAAATATCTATCATTTTATGTTTTTGCTGCTGTTGTAAAAATAAGCAAGTTTACCCTAAATAAACTGATCCAGCAAATAATCCAGACACAATTGATTGTAGTTCCAAAGAATTTTCTATTCCTGCTGTCCTAAAACAATAAGTATGTCAGCATGGGACACATGAATCAGTAAGTAAGAAAAAGAAAGCGAAATTGCAATCAAACTAAGAAATCAAATTTCACGTGGTTGCAGCCCTTCCAGATATGGACATTCGCGCTTTTAGCCTACAACACACGTACATGTTTTTATCTTGGGAGAAAAACCCTCTTGGCACGAGAGAAAACAACACTTCAAACAAACACTGTTCCGATATGACTCCATCGTCCCTGTACTCGGTCGTGACATGGTATATTTGATTTTATTCGGGAAAATCAATAAATCAAGGCACAAACAAGTTTATACTCACTGACAATCAAGTAGCATCTCGGGTAAAATAGGAACATAGAAAGTCCCCATAAATATTCCAAGAAACATCAAATTAATCACCAGGTTTAAATGAGTCCTAAACATTGATAGTATTAGAAGTCTTGAAGAAAAGGATTTATGAACAAGAATACTATACCTGTTCAAAAATGGACTTGCATCTCTATGATATAAAGTGTTGCACAAACAAATCGATACATCAAAGGCGATTTCAGACATTTTGAAAGGTGTGGGGGGGGGGGGGGGAGGGGGATGCACTCATCAAAATATTACTGTTTATCAATCGCGATCGAAAATTAAAAGAACTATCTATACAAAAAAGGGGGGCACCGGCCCTCCATGCCCCCACCTAGGATCCGTCTCTGTGCATCGTTAAAATAATGTGTTCTGTTCCACGCCATTAATGTGATACAATGACTAGTCTTACTGTTTTGGTAGGTATGGAGATAGTAGAGGAGAAGGACCAACAAATAGAAGGCACGTGCCATATCCAAATAAACCAGTGACGATTAAAATCCTATACCAAGACTGAAGAAAAAATAAAAAAAATAACAATAACATGAACATACCTTGGAGGGGGGAATGGAAAGGAGTTGCAATGGGCAGTGATCATTGTCGTATCTTTTGGGACCGTCAAAAGCCGGGATAAGATATCTTTTAACGTGGCTAAAAGGTTTTTGTCCCCTCCTCCTCCCTCCCCCCCCAAAAAAATGAAAAACAAACAAAAAAATCCAGTGTATTTGGGGGTATTTTTGAACATTTCCCCAAGTTGCTTCAGCGGGGAGTTTAGCGTTGTGTGACACAAGTGATGGATGAAGCAATCTTGAATCGACGGTTTTTTTAAAAGGCAGCTGTATATAGGGAAAAACGAAGATTTTAGAAAATGTTTGTACGTACCGTTTTACTCAAGATATAGCCTGCCACTGGTGAAGCCAATGTGAATGTAACAGCAACGGCTAGAAATACCAGAGACACACCAAGTGACTCCAAGCCATACTGGTCAAGAAACCGAAAATATAAGAAATTAAAGTACATGTATGTTGCTCATGTTAACCAAATTCGACTTGGTCTCAAGGACCTCATATCCGAACTTTTGTTGTCAATTTTGCGCTCCCTGTGGTGAAATACACAGAGGTTCTGTTTTAGGTTTGACAATCTCTTTTCGGTTAGAAATAAAAATGTCAGACTTGTTGTGTATGCTTTCACTCAAAACAGTTAACAATTTGAAGAATTTCGCGAGAATTTTTTTTTTACATTGCTGAATTACTCCAATGCCCAAATATGTTTGGTACAATCCTTATAAGGGAATATGTGAGGCTTGATAGAAAACGACAACATTCTTAAGGTAAAAGCTTGATCAATGAAGTTTGAACTTTGAAATGGCTTTCATTTGATCTTTCCTGGCTCATTGGCCTTCGCCACACAGGCCCAAGGCTTACAACTTACCTTTTTTTCAAGGTAAGGTTGGAAAATAGGCTCGATAAAAGTCATGCTTATCAGTGCAGCAATAGACGTTAAATCTGCAGGAAAAAATGTTAACAAACTCATTACCAGTTTGAATAATGTAAATGAGTCACGGTCATCTGCGGCGCCCTGTATAGGAGCTCGGTGTGGGGGTGGGAGGCACTCATAGGGTAAACGATCGGGATGGTCGTCGTATCTTTTAGGGATGAACAAAAATCGGCGATTTGGTCTCTTTAAGGACGTTCCTGGGTATTGGTCGCGCGCATCGTTACTGCGCAAGATTGAGCGCGCGCGCTCATTACCGTTGGTCAAATTAATTATAGTTTTTCCTTCATTTTTTCATCTAAGTCCCAATTGTCTTCGATTGAAAAGCAATTGAGTTTATTTTTCTGTAGTTTAAGGACGTTCCTGGGTAAATGAAGTTCTAATGTCATTTTTATAAAACTTTGTACAAGGCTATTTCATTGTATGAGGATTTAAGAAGTGCAATAAAAATTGGGGGTCACCGGGTTTGTTTTTGAGGTACAAGGCGTAGAAAATGGGGTATTTTGATGAAAAAAACGCGCGTATTTAAACACTGCCATTTTCAAAGAATATAGTCATAAAAATGTTGTAAAACAGAAATCAACTCTCTTCAAAATTTGCAAAGAAAATTAATAAACTGTTGTCTTCAATTTCCAAGCAATAATAGGACTATTAATGTCTTTCTTTACAAATAAAAATACTTTCAATTTAAGCGATGTCGCGGGATTTGTTCCAAGGTAGGGGTCGATTTTTTTTACAAAAGTCTACTGTTCTTCGTTCCATATAATGTCATTTTCTTGTGTTTCACATATGTTGTAGTCTTAATAGAAAGCTTCATTTCACGAAAGAAAAAAATTGGGGTCACCGTCTTCCTTTTCGAGATATCTTGCGGCAAAGATGAAAAAAAATCTGGCCATCTTGAATACCGCGCGGAGACTGGGCTTTAATAATTGTTCGTTTACAGCGTAAGAGGTTTAATATTTGTTCTTTTTGTAGCAAATTGACTTTAGAATACAAAAAAAGCAAACACAATTGCTTTTCAGTCGAACACAAATGAAACTTAGAAGGAAAAAATGAAGGAAAAAAATATCAGTAATTTGACCAACGGTAATGAGCGCGCGCGCTCAATCTTGCGCAGTAACGATGCGCGCGAGCAATACCCAGGAACGTCCTTAAAGTCAATTTGCTACAAAAAGAGCAAATATTAAACGTTTTATGCGGTAAACGGTAAATTATTAGAACCCAGTCTCCGCGCGGTATTCAAGATGGCCAGATTTTTTTTCAACTTTGCCGCAAGATATCCCGAAAACAAAGCCGGTGACCCCTATTTTTTTCTTTCGTGAAATGAAGCTTTTTATCAAGACTACAACATATGTGAAACACAAAAAAATGACATTACATGAAACGAAGAACAGTACACTTTTGTAAAATAAATCGACCCCTACCTTGGAACGAATCCAGCGACATCGCTTAACTTAAAAGCATCTTTATTTGCAAAGAAAGGCATAAACAATCCTATTATTTCTTGGAAATGGAAGACAGCAGTTTATTAATTTTCTTTCCAAATTTTAAAGAGCGTTGATTTCTGTTTTACAACATTTTTATGACTTTATTCTTTGAAAATGGTAGTGTTTAAATACGCGCGTTTTTTCATCAAAATACCCCATTTTCTACGCCTTGTACCTCAAAAACAAACTCGGTGACCCCCGATTTTTATTGCATTTCTGAAATCCTCATACAATGAAATAGCTGTGTACAAAGTTTCATAAAAATGACATTAGAACTTCATTTACCCAGGAACGTCCTTAAGGGTTTAAAAATATGAAATTTGCTAAACTCATGATTTTGGTATCTGTTAGAGATGAAAAATTTGTGAAACCACGCCCTTTTGAAGAACGTCTTTTAGGGGTATTTTTATTTTTTATCCCCGGAGTCCACCCCCCTCCCCCTCCGGGAAATAGGAGTCTTGAGGCGAAAACCGTTATTAGTGCTTGTGTCTGATGATGTGAGCATTTGACTCTTAGTCGTAAATCTTCAAAATCAAGCCTTAGCCGTAAGCAGTAAGAAATAATAATGTCCAACATCTCATATACCTGCGTTACATGTTACTTACTTGAAATAATAATGGCCGGAGTGGCTATAATCTTTTTCAGTAGTGCAGTTCTTTCACCATGGTCTTCATTTGCTGTAAACTCTAGCAAGTGACAAAAAATTAAAACCATATTATGACGAAGATAAAAACCAATGACCTGCGGCACTTTCATTTCTTATTACAGGCGCAGTAATATAAGCCTTTGTGTTGATTTATATATCTGTGAAAACTCATTTAATCTATTTTTCTTACTACAATATCTAAAAAAAAACTTGAGCTTGAATTTAGGAGCAAACCCTTACCCTAACGCACAATCTTGCCCATTCTGAAATGTAAT
The DNA here is from genome assembly GCA_918843875.1 of Diadumene lineata. NCBI lineage: Eukaryota > Metazoa > Cnidaria > Anthozoa > Actiniaria > Diadumenidae > Diadumene > Diadumene lineata. The sequence goes on along the minus strand of OU974075.1, from coordinate 15,638,849 downwards.
CCGCCGCTTTCGGTTTGAACAAAATCGTATATATGTACTTTCATTCACTTGTAAAATTGTATATAAAAGAAGAAGATATATACCTCTTTTCGGCAATGAAAACCATAATACTGGCATAGATAAGAACATCAGTCCAGCCATTGCAAACAACGGTCCACCTAAGCCTCCAACCTAGGGGCCCAAATACATAAAAAAATACTAAACTAGGATAATAAAAACTTTAAGTGATCTTTCATCCATCCATCCATTCATTCGTTCATCCATTTACTTATTCATTCATTTCTTTCTTCCTTTGTTCTTTCTTTCCTTCGTTAATGCCTTCCTTCCTTCCTTCCTTCCTTCCTTCATTTATTCATTCATTCATTCATTCATTCATTCATTCATTCATTCATTCATTCATTCATTCATTCATTCATTCATTCATTCATATGCAATATTATTTTGTCCGTTTATTCATTCCTTCATTTTATTGATTGTCCAATATTAGTTATGTGATTTTCATTCATTCATTTATTGTGCAATTCTTACCATGTACAGACCTCCGCCAAATACAGGTCCTAAGATATGACCTAGACCTACAGAGAACTCCAGCATACCCTGAAAAAACGAACCAATTAAAACAATTGTAAACTGGATTCCGATCGGACATAAATGTCTGGTAACAATCAGCTTTCAGTATCCAATACAACAATTGCCTCCAGGTCTGGCCTACCACAGGTACCGGGGTAACAAATGCTAAGACAACCAACCAATTTATGCAGGAACTTACAACCAAGCAATTTATGCAGGAACTTACAACCAACAGTTTTATGCAGGAACTGACAACCAACCAATTTATGCAGGAACTGACAATCAATCAATTTATGCAGGAATTGACAATCAATCAATTTATGCAGGAACTTACAACCAACCAATTTATGCAGGAACTTACAACCAACCAATTTATGCAGGAACTGACAATCAATCAATTTATGCAGGAACTTACAACCAACCAATTTATGCAGGAACTTACAACCAACCAATGTATGCAGGAACTGACAACCATCCAATTTATGCAGGAACTGACAATCAATCAATTAATGCAGGAACCTACAACCAACCAATTTATGCAGGAACTGACAACCAAACAATTTATGCAGGAACTGACAATCAATCAATTTATGCAGCAACTTACAACCAACCAATTTATGCAGGAGCCTACAACCAACCAATTTATGCAGGAACTGACAACCATCCAATTTATGCAGGAACTGACAATCAACCAATTTATGCAGCAACTTACAATCAACCAATTTATGCAGGAACTGACAATCATCCAATTTATGCAGGAACTTACAACCAACCAATTTATGCAGGAACTGACAAGCAATCAATATATGCAGAAACTGACAACCAAACAATTTATGCAGGAACTTACAACCAACCAATTCATGCAGGAACTTACAACCAACCAATTTATGCAGGAACTGACAATCAATCAATTTATGCAGGAACTTACAACCAACCAATTTATGCAGGAACTTACAATCAACCAATTTATGCAGGAACTTACAAACAACCAATTTATGCAAGAACTGACAACCAACCAATTTATGCAAGAACTGACAACCAACCAATTTATGCAGGAACTTACAACCAACCAATTTATGCAGGAACTTACAACCAACCAATTTATGCAGGAACTGACAACCAACCAATTTATGCAGGAACTGACAACCAACCAATTTATGCAGGAACTGACAACCAACCAATTTATGCAGGAACTTACAACCAACCAATTCGAAAAATAAAAAAACAACTGACCGCAACCAACCAATTCGACAACAAACCAACAATCCAAACAGCTATCCAACCAACCAACCAAATAACAAAATAAACAAGTAGAGGAAAGATTAAATAAACAATTGAAATACCAATATAAGAGGTAGTCTTTCTGAGAATTCTTGTGTCAGGATGACAACAATTGCTGTATCACACGCAGTTGCGCCAATCGCTCCAATAGATCGAACAATCAAAAAGAATACAACAAATTGTACTGGATCTTGGATTTGACCACCAAACCTGTTAATTGATTGACAGACTAAACATATCGTTACAGGGAGGCATAGGTAGCACAAACTTCTTTCTGTGTGGCCCGGGTGACGGGGGGGGTATTTTGTATATTCTTAGTATCATAAGGAGTTACTTTATTTAACGTCTCCCAGTAAAACAAAATTTACCACCGCACGCTTCACTGATTTTTTCATATGGCGGCAACAAAGGCTTGCACAGTCGAAACTATCAAAGCACATATTGGTAATGGCGTATTTAATGCTTTTGTTTAGATAACACATAAAACGTTGCTTAAAGTAATTTCTTGTGCTTGAATATTGTTGTCGCCTGTCGATCTGACGACTCAGCAATTTTGCACAAGCAAATGGTCCTTACTAAGGAACACATTGGTTTTGTTCGTTCAAAATAGTTAATAGACCATAATATGTTCATACTGGTAGTCAAAATGTCTATAAAAAATATTGTCAAAGCTACAGCACTATAGCGATTTACAAACTAAAGTGGGACAAACTACATCATAGCAGCTTCCAAATAAAAATAATGACCAATGACCTGACTTATTTGAAAGACATACATGCACACTTATGACCCTTTCCGTATTTAGTGTATTAATAATGGCAAATATAGTGAAAACTCATCCAAAGGAGAATGTTTTGATAGTTTGCATTACTTTGTTTCCTCCATAATCATATACATAAACATACCGTTAACATTTTCCCTCAATTTTTTCATTATATTGCATGTTAACTTTTTGCAGTCCTTTGACTCAAAATTAATACAAAGCAAATAATGCAACAGCACCAATAAGAATAGATCTATAATTGTCGTGGGGCGGAAATGTCGATAAAGAAATATAGTGAGGTAAACATGTTAAGTGAGCTGAAAATGAACTAACCGCAAATAAAAGGATTGATGAGAAGTACGAGACCATGTCAAAAGGTAAAATATACATCAAATGAAAGCTAGTAAATGCTTTATAAAATCTCCTATTTAGAGGTATATCTGTTTTATTAGTTTTTGATGGAGAAAATAAAATATTTCTGAAGACATTTTGCGCGTCCCGAACAAAAACTTTTGACACCGAGAACGTCACGCGAACGTCAAACAGTCCAAAAATCACAAGAAATAGTTTGAATCGGAAAATAATTGCACTCTGCTAACACTAGAATATACTAAAAAATACAGAATCACAATAAATTAAACCACAATAGCTTCCTTGACTTCATTTTTGAGCTTTTTTGTAAAGTTGAGCGACGATGGCAACAACAAGATAATTTACTAGAAGCCAGTCAAGCGTAGCGTTGATATATCGGTGGTATCGATGAGTCTGGAGAGCGACTCATTTGCATACAAAAGAGTCACCCCCTCCCTCCTGAACGTAATCCCGGCAGGTAGACGACGAATGAAACGTAACATAGGTTTGGTTATATAGCTATTTCAAATAACGTTGTCATCAAAATTGCATTAGGTCATTCAAAGACCACTAGGAATGATGGGTAATAGTCATGACAGAATGTAGAATGACATCTTGGACAGTCAAAAAGATGAATATTGACTTTTTGATTTATGGAACGAATTGAAAGCAAATCATAACTAAATGGCGTGAATTTCTTGTCAACTGGTGCAATAATTATGACAGTAATATTTCTACCCATAGTTCCTAGCAGTCTTGGAATGACCTATTCTTGCTTTTTGGTGATAACAACGTTATTTGAAATAGCTATATACAAAACATGACCGAAATTATATTTTGACCAAATCGAGACACAGAGTGTGAATCAAAGGGTCGTTGCAAGACAACGCTCTGACCACTCGTCCATGCTGCCTCCCACACAAATGAAGTCCATTATTATTAAGTCATGCAAGACGGACAAGAACCAAACACTATTTGAGGTACAGTATATGATTTCGGCTTTTAGTCCAAAATTCAAAAAATGGCTCTTATGAGCATGCAACTTGGCGGTACAGCAGTATCATTCACTGCAGGAGATACTGGTGGACTGGTATTATTAAAAAAGCATTAACAAGAAGAAGAAAAGAAAGAAATTTATTGGGCGTACAGATAACGGTTGCAGCTCTTTTTTTACAATCTGGATCGTAAAGTGATGCAATTAGACAAATTTTCAAAAGAAATAATTGAAACACTCAATACATCCAAGGAAAGTTTTAAAATCCAATTCAGTTATGTTATATATTTAGAGATATACATACCCACATATGACATAAGATACAGCATTTAAAATTACTCCAAGAAAAATAACTTTTTGTGGACCAATTCTAGGAATCTAACGATAACACAGAAAACGTTAGTTTACCCTTAATGTATGTTATCATGCAGCAGTCTGCATAAGTCAATTTTGTTAAGTTCGTTAACTACGGTCACAAGGAAAAAAGGCAATGAGAAGAAATCACAAAAACAAACAGATTACAACAGTTATAAATACTAATGACAAAGAATATGCTAATTTTAAACGGTGGGTTTTATGTTCAATTTTTTTAGTCTTACCACAAATGATCCATAAAAGAGCGAAAAGACGACACACAACACACTGTAAATGCCAAATATCCAACCAACTGCAGTAATTGAAACACCGCGCTTCTTAGCCTGAAGTAATAAATTATCTACATGTCAGTGACGAAACATTTTTTCTGGAGAGGCAATATTCATATCATCTTTAAAATACTGCTGGTATGGTGAAGTGAAGGTTTGAAGCAGTAAAAAAGCTCGACCGAAAAATAAAATGCGTGTCACCACTGTACAGAACAGTCTTTCTCAATTCTCAAGGATTACAATATTTAACACAATTGTTAACACAAATGATCTTTTTGATCTTTTACCTCGCCTGGAAAGAATGGAGCCCATAATGCAACGCTGCAAAAAGTTAAAAAGTACACAAAAGACAGAGACCAAAAGAGGATGACTTGATGCATGGCGGATAGAGATGAGATCTTTAGAACTGTGCTTGAGTCACTCGTAGGATGTGACGTCGGACGCTCGAGATCATTCATTTTGATTTCATCTTTTTTGGTTGTTTGAATTGGCATCGTGTTAAGTTGTTTAGCTATCGCTGCAGTTTTCTCTGCGTGTAATACGTCTTATCAACTATCAAATAAAAACAGAAAACATGTTTGTTTTTCAGTTTTTCAAAAATATCTCAAAAAATTGATCAGCTTCAAACAAGTGGTAAACTGCATTGTAAACTTCAAACCAATGCACAACACTTGATAACAAATTTAAAAATATTCAATCTGTTCGATTTTCGGCTCAAATCTAGAAAATGTTCAAACGTTCCGTATTTGTTTCGCTTAAAATCATGAAGCTTTAGAATATACTCAAAGTCGACAAAACACTGTTGAAATAGTGATAAGATGCACACTTACCTAGTGTGGAAATATTGAGTCTCAATTCATTGTCGATTTGAAGATATAATTTTTCATTCCCCGCGTCATTTGAGAACATTTTCTCTGCGACATTTATGTCAGAAGTTATATTCAAAATTCTTAAAAATGCGGGATTATTTTTGCACGAGGCTCTAGGAAATCCCCTCAGCTGAATTGAAGCACTAAAACCATCCGAAATTACATTCTAACATTGGCCAACTATGCGAGCTCAAAACTTGCATCCACACAGCCGTTCGACTTGCAAATTAGCGTATTGAAGTCGCAAATTGTTCTATGCACGTGCAAATACATTCGCATAGCATACAAAACATTTGCATAGCACTGCACGGTATATAAATCCGGAACCGGAAGTCAGGAATCAAGAAAACAGTTACTATAATTTATCATAGTTAATAGAGGGAGATGGTTATGAAACCTATTGTTATATGTCATTGTTTCCCTTTTGATCTTGAACGGGTCCTGACAGTGCACAATTTTTAACTTATTCCCATCCGAAATTGCAAAATAACTGATCTTAAGCATTATCTACATGATTATAGTTAGGAATGTCCAAATATCTATCGGAAATCTTTAACTATTTAAGACTAGAAACCAAAAGAAAGATTTGAGTCTGTTCACTCAGCCATAGCCTGCAATGCTAAAACAATGCTAAAACAAAAGATAGCGCACTGTCACGCTTGAAAAACTTGTACAAAGAGTTATAACAATAAGTTTCATAACCATCTTCCTCTATTAACTATGAATTTATTTAACTCCATTTTCGTTTTTCAGGTCTTGTCATAATGCAAATACTATGATTACAAATTCAAAACATACTGATCATAAAAAAAATTGTTATCAAGTGTTGTGCATTGGTTTGAAGTTTACAATGCAGTTTACCACTTGTTTGAAGCTGATCAATTTTTTGAGATATTTTTGAAAAACTGATTTTCAAAATATATATTTTTTATCGTTTTAGTAAACTTGATGAAAAGTAGTCGGTGCGCTTTCCGAAAACTGTTGTGAATCGTCTTAAGATGGTTTGAATGTAAGTGATTCCAAATGATTATATGAGGTTACACCAAGTCACGAGAAATAAAATGATAAAAATGAAATTAATAAAAACCTTGTTTTCTTATTTATTCTTACCAGTGCATAGGTGTGTATCATATATATGGACGTATAATAGTATCTTTCGATAAAACCTTTAAAAATATCTGTAATATTGTAATATTTCCTAGTGACAGCTTTAGCTGTAACTTACTCAGAATTCTATATTATTTTACGTATTATTAAAACTAGCCTTATTCTTTACCATTATTAGAAAAAAAGTGATATTTGTATAGTATCGGGTTGCTGTTGATAATCAAATATTTATTTTGGACAAACGGCCGAATTTGATATGCGTGCCACCTCGCTGCTTTTAGTCTATCGTCTACGAAGTACCGATGCAAACATTCGTATCTATGATGTGATAAACGCTTACCTTATTGATAGCCTAAAAGTGGTGGAAAGACAACGACGTTTTCAGATTGATAACTCGTAACAGCCCTTCATCAATGTCATTAAAACTGTATTGAAAAAGTATTTCACATACTTCAAACGAGTAATTCCACTGCTTGAATCAAATGTCCCCCTAACAGCACACCGAAGATGTGTTACTTTTAAGTGTATTTTGAAGTGGATGGTGCAACGTATCATAGAAACACAAAGCAGCGAAACAATGTTGAAGTGCTCTCCACGAAGGTGACATAAACAACATAGCAAGGATAATATTACAATATAATATAATATCTTTGACGTTCTCCGATAATTTCTGTAAAGTCTAGTTGATATAAATGTATGTTTATATACTGGGTTAGTCACACTTTCTGCATATTGATGTATGCATTTCTATACACTCGATTGCAAAAACGTTGTAGTATACATTTATAAAAAATATATAATTTAAAGCAGAAAACTTGCTTATGTTTTTTTAATAATTTATATAGCGCTATTTCAATTGGTGAATTTTTAATAGCGCTTTAAGAAGCTGTCTCCCTTAAAAATACTAACTCATGTTGGTTTCCAAAATTCGGATTTTTCCTGGAACCCTTTTCCACTAAAAGGGATTAGCTAGAAATCTTTAAACCTTCACTTGATATTGATGCGCTTCAGCGGCTGCGTCACAAAACTGTTGCTGTGAAATTTTCGATTTTTCGTCTGCTTTGACGTATTTCTTTTGCTTAGTTTTGAATAATCAAGGTCGACATTGGTCAACATGAAGCTTACTTACTCAAGTTTTGAATTATGGAGTATTTTTGCAACGCTTCCTGCGAAGTTACGTTTAGACTACTCAACTTGGAAGAGCTTGAAAGTCGCTGGAATAGCAAAATTTGTATCTCAACGTGGCTGTAGAGCTGGCCAACATAAACAACGACGAATAACTACTGTTCTGGGTTTTGGCAAATATCGCTGTTCTACTTCTGGATATTCTACTAAATCATATTTCAATAAATATTCTTCAAAATGTAAACTCGATTCTTACATGAAAATTTCGTCTGTGGAGCAGAACAACATCAACAATAAGAACTATACATCAGAGAATGCTACAGTGAACATCGTACAGAATAACTTATCATACGTGAAGAAATGCCAGCGATTATCTTCTACACCTTTTGCTGTTCATTAACCGCAATGGAACTTTCACTCAAGCGAAAAAGCGTTGACATTAGCGTGAATAAGAACAACAAGAACAAATACTCAATCAAAACAATGGAACATGCAATAAAGAATTTAACATACAATTGTACAATCAACAAAAATGATAATGGTCATTTGCATTTCTAAACTTTTATTAGTGCTTTTGGGTAATCAAGTAACAAAAACAGAAATTCTTTAGCCATTTATGGAAATTCTATAAATACCAACAAACACTTAGTTTATCATTATTGGTACCCGCCAACAGCAAGCGAAAGTGGAAATACCTTCTGTAAAAGTAGGGACAGTCAACATAACACCGTTGTCTAGTATCAGGAATCTTGGTGCTTGGTTTGATGATAAAATGTCTATGAATGATCATATCAGCAAGACCTGTAGTAAAGCCTTTAGAGGACTTTACAACATTCGACAAATCAGAAAATTCCTTTCGACAGACACTACTCAAGTACTAGTTCATGCCTTTGTAACCTCACATCTGGATTACTGTAACTCACTGCTGTTTGGTCTGCCTGCATATCAACAAGAACGTCTTCAGAAGGTACTTAATGCAGCTGCAAGAATCATATGCTTTATTCCCAAGTACGATCACATCACACCATCACTGATAAACTACACTGGCTTCCAGTCAAGCAAAGAATTGATTTCAAAATTGCTCTACTTGTGTTTAAAACATTAAATGGCCTGTCCCTGTGTACTTAACTAACTTACTTCAAACACAGGCAACACGCAGATACAAACTCAGATCTGATGATAAACAACTGTTATCCCTCCCGAAATCTAAATCTAAATCAGATGACCGTGCTTTTAGTATAGCCGGACCTAGAGTATGGAACAATCTGCCAATCGAAATAAGACTATCAGCAAATGTTGAGACATTTAAGAAAAACCTAATGACTTATCTTTTTAAGAAAGCTTACTATTGATATCCAATTTTACAATTATCTTAAACTATATGGACTTTTTGATTAGTTACTTTTCTTTCTTTTTATGCATTTTCATCATATTTGTAAATATACATGTATATATATATATTATTGTCTTTTTTTTACCATTGTAAAGCACTTTAGAATATTTTAGCGTGTGGCGAACCCTCATTCCTGAACGTTCTAGTTATTATATTGTTAAATTATCATAGAACATTCTGTATTATTCTAGATGTTAGAGTTGTACTTTTCATGTCTGGAAGTTTCTAGAATCAGTATTGTACATGCTTGTAGTCATGCCTAAGTAAGTTCTAGAACATTCACCATTATGTAATATGCTATATTTGGATACATTCGGAATGCTCTAGAATGTGATGTAAGTTACTAAATATAGAAACACAATGTGTATATAAGTAGAGCATTCGGCTCAGCTAACCATTCCAGGTTGTAGTGGAATCGAGTTACGACGAATAAACAGGGGATTTTACATTCAACAACTGTGTAGAGGTTTATTGAGTCGTGACATAGCGCTATATAAATTTATACATTATTATTATTATATTGTTGAGCTAGGTCACGTTTACAAATATGACTGTGTTTTGGGCTATTTTTAGGGCTAAGTTTTATCACTTGAATAAGTGAAAAACACTCATTTTTATAGGTCATTTGAAAGAAAGAATCCACCAGGTCCCCCATGCTAGTACCCCATTCAAGAACAATCATAACAGTAATGATTATTTAAGATTCCCAGGACACATCTGCCAACGGAGTTGAAAATATCAAAGAATAGGATGAAACTTACTCAACGTAACCAAAACATGAGAAATTGTCGTCAAAGGAAAGTCATATTCCTGATGCTATCGATCACCCCTATTCAAAGAAAATCAGAATTCAAGCTTCTTGACGTAATTTTTATATTTTTTATATATAAATATAAAGATTTTTTAAATCTACTTTTGGTACTAAATGTAAGCTCAGTTCCAACTACCTTAAATTAGTTCAATCGAATCTATAAAATGCGTCACGAACAACTGCTTGATTTTATGATCGTTTTGATTGGAACATTTGAACATTCTTACGTTGCTTACCGCTGCTGTGATACGATGCATTTTAATATACATTTATGCTTACTGATCCATTATACGAACCAATCCATTATACGATAATCAAACACGACCAAGTTGGAATCGACGCTTTCATTTTATTTTTGAGCAGTTTTGTCATTCAGTTATCAATAATCGATCATCAGAATTGACGTAACAAGCTGACACAACATGCTTTCTCGATAGAAATATGTCAGTTTCGACATTGTTGAACTCCGTTTACCGTAATCGTCGCTGTACATCCTCCATCTCTTAGGTCATCAACAAGGTAAGAGTTGTTCATATAATACACAAGTTTGTACTACTACAGAACATGTACAGTAAGCCCGGTCAAACCATAGAAGTTTAGTAGCTCCTAACGTTGTCCATCAGCTAAACACAGTGAACGTTTAAAGGATAAGTAAAAGTCCAAGGATGGTTAACATTTGCAGCAATTTACCTTTTGCCATTAGAAGCAACGAGATATAACATTTACTCAGCTATATTTCGACTTTATTCAAAGTGAACTATCAGTTGAGAAGAGCAAAGAAAAATTACTTTTTGTTGTCCATGCTCACCAATAAAACACGTTAACTTTTTAGTTGATATTGTATACCTTATATTGCAGTGTATGAGCAAACAAACAAACAAACAAACAATGTCAAATAAAATTTTACATCGGACTAGAATAACGAAAACATGGCTTTGAATCCGGCCAATTCAAAGTGCATATTTTTTTCTCGTTTTTTTTAGAATGTATACATATTTTACTTCTCAAAAACTCACAATTAAGGAGACACGGTGCTTTTACTTTTTTCGTCCAAAAATGCGCCATTTCAAGTCATTTATTTGGATGGAGTAAAATATGCTTACTTTCTAAATACATTCTCTGTATGTAAAGCTCACAAATCACCAGCATGGGTTACCTGTGGTATTCTTTATCCGTTATTCTTTGTTTGATTGTTAATAGCAATAACCAAAACACTACCGTGACAACACAAAAGAAGAAGATCGAGAGCCTCTGACGTCACACACCATGAGCGATTCAAAAAAAGATCCCAAGACGTCATCATTGTTCACAGTGCATAAAGTCGTCCTCGTCTGCTCTGTGTCGTTTGTGTACTTTTTAACCTTTTGCAGCGTTGCATTATGGGCTCCTTTCCTTCCAGGCGAGGTATGAAAATTGAGTAATTTAAGTTGTATTTAATGGGCTATTGACACGTGACCAATCATGCAGCTTGGTAAAAAGGAAACTCAGAAATGAAAAGACCATATTAAAGTTAGAAAGACTGCACTATTTCAGTTTCTAACACACAACACAACAAAAATAACAATACTAATTGAAGGTCGTAAAATTTCTTAATTAAAATTCGTTTGTCAGGTGGTAGTTAAAAAGTAGTGCCCAGTTCAACGCGTTTTCTTCAACGATTCTTAAGAAAAAATGGAAATTTAAAAAGGCACTGTTTTTTCTGTTTCCTTGTGTATGTATCTTTACGACACTTGACAATTTAAGGGAGATGAGGTCACGTGACTTCTTTGTGCAAGTAATCCATTCTCTAGTTGTACATCCCGATAATACATTTTTCATTCATTCATTCATTCATTCATTCATTCATTCATTCATTCATTCATTCATTCATTCATTCATTCATTCATTCATTCATTCATTCATTCATTCATTCATTCATTCATTCATTCATTCATTCGTTTATTCCTTCCTTCCTTCATTCATATTCACTCATTCATTTATTCATTCATTCATTTATTCACTCACTCATTCATTCATTCATTCATTCATTCATTCATTCATTCATTCATTCATTCATTCATTCACTCATTCATTCATTCATGCATTCATTCGCATACATTCATGCTGAATTATGGAGGGGAGATATGGACAAAAATGCAATGAAATATTTAGCACTGAAAATTTACGTATTATTTACGACATATCCCATGAGCAGTCGATATCTTGTAAAGGATGTTATATAACAATTCTTATAATGGAGTGAGATGGAGTACAATTTTTTATATGCAAAGACTTGATATATATTTCATAAAAGTACGACACATTTATCATTGCTAAATATTTCATTACATTTGTGTCCATATCTCCACTCCATAGCTTGTATGGTCTTGAGAAAGACTACTTGTATGATCTTGAGAAAGGCTGTTTATATGGTCTTGAGAAATAATGCTTTTATAGGTCTTGAAAATGTTTGTTTGTGTGATCTGCGCAACTATGTTGTGAAAAGTTACTTCAAAAGTTCTTAAGAACAGAGCATTTTATTTTATTTTTTAAAAATAACAACTCTGTTTCCGCCTTGATCAAAACCAGCCTTTCACCCTTAATGATATTTGTGGCTATCTCTGATTAAAAAACGGAACAGATTGGTTGACAGCAGCACTTTTACTCGTACAAATGTCACATGACACTATTTATTACATTTTATAAACCACTAGAAAAATAAATGTATGGACAATACTTATAGGGAGAAAATCGTGGTGTTTCAAGTACTGCAGTTGGCTGGATATTTGGTATATACAATTTGTTATGTTTCATCTTTTCGCTTTTTTATGGATCAGTTGTGGTAAGTTTAATACACCTTTTAAAAAACAAAACCGCACACGAACGAACGAATAAAAAAAAGAAGCAAACAAACAAGCAAGCAAACTCAAACGAACGAACGAAAGAACGAACGAACAAACAAACAAAACTCACATTTGCTCAGTCTGATATTTTAAACAGAAGTACAACATTGACTAAACATTTCAAAATAATAAAAATTAACTTTTAGAAAAAAATTGTAATATAACCAAAAATGCCCTGCGCCTACAATTGCCATAGAAAATCTAGCTTAACATTGAGACTAATTTATTCAGTATATTTAATGATATGCAAAACGGAAAACTCGCTTTATTTTATGTTTGTTACATTTAATAAATGTCAAAATATATTTTTCCTGTCTATTTATCGTACAGATTATAAAACAGTTGGTTTCGTGTGTAAGAACGGCTTCTTTTGCCTTTTGCATCTCATTATATATTTGTATAAATGTATAAATGTATACCACAACGTTCTTGCAAATGAGTGTATATATTATATACCTTTACCGATCCAAATGTGGGAGTCAGCAACAACGAAAAATGTGCGAAAAGAAACAAACCATGACATAGATTTTCAATTAAATTTAGTCAAAAATGTATACATGTACACAAAACTAGAAGAGGTATAAATGTGAGAATTTATGATCTCCTTGATTCCATTGAAGTAGAAGTTAGTTGCCATCATTACTAAGTAGAAGTACGAAGACCAAAATCAACAAAACACGAAGGAAATTACACTTGATGGTGGTCAAACTGTAACATCTGCTCTAACTTTCATCATGAGGTATGATTGGTACGGGTAATACGTAACAAAAGTCGGCGTATGGCCTGGGCACGAGTAATGACCTCCTTGTCAACTGAACTTCTCTGACAAATTGTCTCATTGTTGACAGTCAGAGTAGTACCCAGTCCTCCTCTACGCATCACGGATTAACGCCCTCCACCAGCCCTATCAAGTCAAAGTTATGGAATGCTAGCTCGATCACATTAGGTTGTGCGCAGTCCTTATGGATATGGACGTGGGGGAGGATGAGTAACTCTTTGTGGGGAACGGTATATACCGATGTGGAAAGAGTACAGTTTTTTTGTAATTCATTACATTAAACGAGTTAGATGCAAATCAAGAGTAAACTAAAACTTGTTTGCTTTTTTGTCGTTAGATTCCAAGAACTGGTCCTCAAAAAGTTCTGTTTCTTGGATTAGGTTTAAATGGTGCGTCGTATATTATTTGTGGGTATGTAAAACTAAATGATGCATGAATCCCTCAATTCCATAATCCAAGATGTGAATTATATTCGAGATAATAGTTTGTGAAGTAAAAATTACCTCGCTCTCAATAATCATGATAAACAGTAGTCAGTGGTGATGCCGAAAGATCGGACAGACACACTGTTTGCTGATGAGTCGCTTTGTTTGGCGTGTTTTGCCGGACATAAGAACCAAAAATACATTTTCTAAATAAGGTATTGGTGTTGTGGCCCTCCGAGCTTTTTCAACAACGACTTGGTCACCTGATTACAAGCTATATCTAATATCTCCCGGTAACTAGGTTGCATCAGGTGCGAGCTCTATGCACCCCTCCCATTGTAACGATATGTTCATTCTGTCGATGATTCCATAGGTTTGCTGGTCTAATCCAAGATCCAGCACAATTTGTTGTATTCTTTTTGATTGTTCGATCTATTGGAGCGATTGGCGCAGCTGCGTGTGATACATCAATTGTTGTCATCCTGACACAAGAATTCTCAGAAAGAGTATCTCTAATAAAGGTTTGTCAAATGATAATTTGTTCGCTTGTTTCTCTATTTGAATTTGTTTAGAGTTTGCATAGTTACAGCCCTATTAGGGGTTTAAGGAATCCATAAATTGCTGCCCACGGTTTGAAACTAATTCCAGAAAATCATCCACTGTTATAACTAATATTCGGTTTTTCAGGGATTTTTAGAGTTCTCCGTCGGTCTTGGTTACATCTTAGGACCTGTATTTGGCGGAGGTCTGTACGTGGTAAGAATTGTACAATGAATAAATGAATGGATGGATGGATGGATGGATGGATGAATGAGTAGGTGAACCACAAAGAGTTGGTATACGACGACGGATCTTGAAAATCGAATTGAATACGTTTTAGGAGGCTCCATATAGTTATGGGGCGTCTCGGATCTTAAAGGTTTATTGAATACTATAATTCTTTGAGTCAAAGATTCAGTTTTTGCACAAATGATCACGTAATCGGTCACCATAGCAACACTATGGCTGTCATAATGAAGCTTATTTTTAACAAAGAAAATAAATAAAAACTCTACTTTTAAGCGGTATTTTTTCAAAAACATTGTATATGGATTTGAGAACGCTGACCTATCATATATTAGCGTGACAAAACAAACTCAGTTAATACTATCAACATGTCATCATATTCATAAAACCAGACTATCCATAAACAGGACTCAATTGTTATTGGGAGTCGGAAATGTTCGAGTTGGAATTCGAGTTCGAGTTAACGTAGACTTCGAGTTGGAATCCGAGTTAAACTTCGAGTTAAACTTCGAGTTGAGTAAAATCTGCGCTTATAGTCTCGACAAGCATATTTTCCAAACAAAATCAAATAAAATCCTTAACGGAATTTAAAAAGTAGGGAAAATTGATTTTTGATCTAAGATTTCAGTGTGTGGTTTCTGAGTTCTGATAAGCGCAAGTTGATGTTCTTTTCACATTTTATTTGTAAATTTTATGCATATGACATGAGAATGCTGTTAGTTTACATCTGTTGTAGCGCTACGCGATACACTACTATATTTACTACATTTATTTATGTGTCTGTTGCATTCTTGGCAAACTGATGGAGGGAAAGGCAACCATGGTCATTGCTAGGCAAAAAAAAAAGATAAAAATCGCAGGGTCAACAATCAAAGGAAAAAGGTTGTTCCGCCAAGAACCAATGCTACACGACAGGAAAAGTACAAATTCAAGCAAGGCAAAA
The DNA here is from genome assembly GCA_918843875.1 of Diadumene lineata. Lineage (NCBI taxonomy): Eukaryota > Metazoa > Cnidaria > Anthozoa > Actiniaria > Diadumenidae > Diadumene > Diadumene lineata. The sequence goes on along the minus strand of OU974075.1, from coordinate 15,623,127 downwards.
ATAGCAATTTATTCGGTGGACAGCGCTATTCAGGCTTTGTGCAACCGGCCCCTGTTCCTGATTGCTGGATTTTCCTGCTCATGCACCATACATGACTTTCAGGAAAACAACACTGAAGACGTCGAGTCTAGTCCTGGTTTTTTCAGGTGTTCGATATCAGTCTAAACAGAGTATATCTATTGTGTGCCGTGGCCTTATCTTGATTTTTGTTGTTTTGTTTTCATATTAGTTTATGATACACCAAGTAATTAAATGCCGAATGCCGATGAGCTATAGGGGATAGACAGACCAAATGGAACTATTGATATTGAATAAAACTGACTGATAAAAGCAACAACACATCGTTGAGATATGGTTTTTGTTTGTGCATTAGTTAAAAAACCTGTGATTTTGATTATAAAGACCTAAAAATGTTTGCTCACGATTCCTTTTGGTCTATGTTTCTTATACTATCGCCTCTCTCATGACATTGAGGTTTTCGTGTTCCATAAAATAACATAGAAGGATTTTAAAATTAACGTTAAGCAGCTACACTGTAGAAGTCTTCATCACTGAGAATGAGGTTCGATAGTATTAGTTTATAGTTGTTTATGTTATTAAAGTGGACATGTTAAATAGATATATCAGAATATACATTTGTGACACTGGCGATCACTGTCAGGCAGTAAATGAAATGATGAATGAATATTGGTTGAAGTATATGAGGAATAAAAAATAACATCGTGCAAAAGTATAAAAGAACTCGTGAGTTGAGAAGATGATGAAAAAAGTCCGTGCCACAAAAAACAAAAACAAAAAACAAAAACAAAAAAACTTATGCACGACGAAAATTCCCGCCGCCAATAAATTTTAGTAAAACTTGGTAATCTGCAATTTATAAAAAAAAGTGAATTACATTTTTGCTCCATTTTTAGTACATTCAATAACTCGAGGTTTAACTCGAATTCCAACTCGAAGTTTATCAGTAACTCGAATTCCAACTCGAATTCCAACTCGAGGATCCTGGAATCCCATTGTTATTTTGCCAAACAGTCCATCAATAGTCATGTATGCTCTTTATAGGTGGATCTTTGTTTACATTTTTACCTTATTTTAATGTTGTAAAAAGTATGAGAAAAATAAAAATTAAGTCAAAATTTTATAAGAACTGATCGATTTTAACTCTATGCTAAAATATTATGGCTTTTTAACAACAAAAATCAGTGGAGTATTAGTTTTAAACTTTACGTTTTGCAAAAACGCTAATTAGCTATTATACTACCAAGGTGATGTGACTGATTCTTGTGATGTTTCTCTAGATTGGACGATTTTACGGACCAATGTTTACAATGGCTGGATTAATGTTTACAGCTACACCAATAATATGGTTTTCATTGCCTAAAAAAGGTAAGCAATATTTTGCACGATGCATGTGACGCACTCTCATATAGAAACTAATCATCCATAATGAATGAGGGATTACTATTTATTGTTATTCATGAAAGAGGAATGTTTTGATGGTGTTATCATATCACAGCGCACTTAAACTTGCGTATATTCGTCACGGCTCACCTATTTTTTTTACTAATTTAATTTAGGCAATAGCTTGAATTGCACGGATTAAAAGTGTGCAACATAATTACCACTATATAACGCTTCTTTTGTTTAATTAGTGCTATTTACTACTAAATAGTGACAACTATTGTACACATTTAGTGTTTGCACTCTATTCTGAACCATTAGCCATTATTTTTATGTTGATCACGGTGCAATCTAGTTGGTTTTGATTGCCTTTTTGATGTTAGAGTATGCCACACTTGACGACCGCAATGGAAGAATTGCGTTATTTAAGGAAGTCATCACCACACCAGCCATAATTATTTTGAGTAAGTACAAGACAAGCTAAGAAATGACTCTTTCTTCACACATGAAGAAGATCACAACACCGTTCAGAATCACTATCAGACAGGATTGAACGGGGGAGGGATATTTCCTAAAAGGTACAGTCAGCAAGACTGCTATTTATGTTTTTTTCCAACAGGTTTAACAACTGTTGTTACATTGGTAAACGTCACGTTTCTCGGCCCTATTGTCCAGCCTTATGTTGAAAATAAGGTACGTTTAAAACCTGGAGTGTGGAATACGGCAGAACGAAAATAATTTTGATTCAAACGTCAGGTCATGGAAAACAAATAGTAAACGTTTGACACACCTTGTTATCTATGTATATATATATATATATTATTTTGTTCTTTGACTAGTATGGCTTGGATTCGCTTGGTGTGTCTCTACTCTTTCTGCTCGAGGCTGTAATGAACTCAATGACTTCACCATTGATTGGCTGTATCTTGAATAAAATGGTACGTTCACAATTTGGGGAGTAGATTTTACACGTTTTCATTCGCCCCATTCTATCTAACCAACAAATATAAATTATCGTCCCCTGAAATTCTCCATGTGCTCACGCTTTAATTCGTTGCTTTCTCACTACAGGCTTTGAACAAGATATTTATCGTCATTGGTTTATTTGGATATAGCACGTCTCTTCTACTTCTTGGTCCTTTTCCTCTACTATCTCCATACCTACCAGACGAGTAAGACTATTTTAGAGCACGATAAACTGCATGCGAAGGGGCGGGGACATAAATTGTATTCATGAGCGTTATCCCCTGGAAAAAAAAACTGTCCTAACTGTCTAGCTTCCACTGAGTAATCTAGTTAATCCTGTTGTAATTGACGGGCTGTATTGAATACCAAACTAAGGCATCATTGGTGACTGAACCAATTCACTTATAAAACTGACGAACTTTGGCCGTGGACGTTCTTTATAATTTCATCGCATTATAAATGAGCTATTCGAAATATTAATTTTAGTTGTGGTATGCCACTGAAGAGTCTATGAGCTAAGAGAATCGATCCCCATACTGGGCTTTGCACATGCCTTTGCATAAGCCTTGTTAAGTCTATTCATTGCCGCCGAGTTATACTTCTTAGATCATTTTCTCAGTATTCTGATCTATTGATTCCAATTTCCAGCATTTTCAGATCTCATACCAGGCTAATCGTGAATATCATGTTTATGGGACTATTTCATGGTTTTTTATTCGTTCCTATTTTACCCGAGATGCTACACTCTTGCCAGTGAGTAGTTAAATTATTCGCTAATAATAATGATAAGTTGATGAACCCTCACCTGTTGTTAGATCTTGTGAGGTGTATCAGTAGCAGCATGACCTTTGACTTAGGTCCAGTTTGCAGGTCGAATTTCACATGCGTCGAATGCAATTCAACTAACGTACGATGCTTTCTCTTTCTATATTCTTTCTCCCTTTCTTTCTTTCTTTCTTTCTTTCTTTCTTTCTTTCTTTCTTTCTTTCTTTGTTTCTTTGTTTCTTTCTTTCTTTCTATTCATCTGTCTGTCTGTCAATCTATCATTGGTTTTCTTTTGTAGCTCATACTGATTCACCGTGTCACCCATGCTTTTCCATGCTGACATACTTATTGTTTTAGGACGGCAGGAATACAAGATTCTTTAAAACTACAATCAATAGTGTCGGCGTTGTATACTGGATCGATTTATTTAGGGTAAATGTAACTTACAGAATTATCATAGAAGGCAAATAAATAAGAAGCCAAAATTGTGTTTGTCAGATCAGCAGCCAAGTGTCCTAACGCTGTCAGTGTTCTGTCTTTGAACTTTGTCAGCTTTAAACTGAAAAAGCAGCACTTGTGATTGAAGAACTGGGCCAGTGTCTAGAAATGCTAGCACTAGTCCACTGAGGAGACAAAACAAGAGAGACTACGGGAGCAGGGAGAGAAGCTGTACAATTTGTAACAAAGAACAATCCAACTGAACATACTTACAGTCTTGGCCTGATAACTAAATGTGTTTGTGTTATTTTTCCAGTGCATTTCTTGGTCCTGTTGTAGCCGGCATTATCAATGATCACTATGGTTTTCCTTGGACTTGCTCTGTAAGTACATCAAAACTGGAGGTATCATCAAATATATTGCAAATGATATCAGTATAAAGCACAAGGTATGACGGGACAATGAGCAAGGTATGACGGGACAATGAGCAAGGTATGACGTAACAATGACCAAGGTTTGACGTGACAATGAGCAAGGTATGACGGGACAATGACCAAGGTATAACGGGACAATGACCAAGGTATGACGTAACAATGAGCAAGGTATGACGGGACAATGAGCAAGGTATGACGGGACAATGAGCAAGGTATGACGGGACAATGAACAAGGTATGACAGGACAATGAGCAAGTTATGACGGGACAATGAGCAAGGTATGACGGGACAATTAGCAAGGTATGACGGGACAATGAGCAAAATATGACGGGACAATGAGCAAGGTATGAAGGGACAATGAGCAAGGTATGACAGGACAACGAGCAATGTATGACAGGACAATGAGCAAGGTATGATGGGACAATGAGCAAGGTATGACGGGACAATAAGCAAGGTATGATGGGACAATGAGCAAGGTATGACGAGACAATGAGCAAAATATGACGGGACGATGGGCAAGGTAGGATGGGACAATGAGGAAGGTATGACGGGACAATGAGCAAGGTATGACGGGACAATGAGCAAGGTATGACGGGACAATAAGCAAGGTATGACGGGACAATAAGCAAGGTATGACGGGAAAATGACCAAGGTATGACGGGACAATAAGCAAGGTATGATGGGACAATGAGCAAGGTATGACGGGACAATGACCAAGGTATAACGGGACAATGACCAAGGTATGACGTAACAATGAGCAAGGAATGACGGGACAATGAGCAAGGTAAGACGGGACAATGAGCAAGGTATGACGTGACAATGAGCAAGGTATGATGGGACAATGAGCAAGGTATGACGGGACAATGAGCAAGGTATGACGTGACAATGAGCAAGGTATGATGGGACAATGAGCAAGGTATGACGGGACAATGAGCAAGGTATGACGTGACAATGAGCAAGGTATGACGGGACAATGACCGAGGTATGACGGGACAACGAGCAAGGTATGACGTGACAATGAGCAAGGAATGACGGGACAATGAGCAAGGTAAGACGGGACAATGAGCAAGGTATGACGTGCCAATGAGCAAGGCATGATGGGACAATGAGCAAGGTGTGACGGGACAATGAGCAAGGTATGACGGGGATGGAAATGTAAATAAAGCAAAAATTGACAAAAATCATTGCGCCACAGCAATAGATTCAAAACTGCAATACTAAATATTCCCCTTCATTTTTATTACATTTAGGTAGTGGGGATTCTCGGCGCTGGCCAGGTAGGCATATTGAACTTTTTAGTTTGCGATTCTCTGTGAGTGTGCATCACGATCTGGCAAACTGAAACTAAAGAAATGTTTGTTTTAATTTTTTTTGTGTTTGCCGAGATCATGCAACAACTTGTGTCGGAATTGTTCAAAAATATCCCTAAGAAATACCAACCGTCGTTTGAGAAGGGCGGGACCAACCAAATTTCCACCTCTAAAATACAACAATCAGCCAAATTTGTTATTAACACCGTGTGCACTAGCTGCATTGGTTTGACACGTAGAGAGCTTAGATTATTTCACAGTTCAAAACACCGACGTGATGATCATCACTGACATGTGGTACTCTACAAGATACCTTTTTATTGTGTTAACTTCTGTCTGAACTCCCTAAGAGATACCCGAGATATCCCGTGTAAACAGTTAATGAAGAGACAATGATCCACATAAAATAATTTCCATAAATAATGAAATAATCTGCGAGTGTGAAATAATGTGCTCTCTTTAAGAAAATGTGTAATGCAAGGAACCGTAAAAATCCGGCGATATCGACAGAACTCGCCTTATAGCGCTCGAACTATTAAGGCCGGTACACACGAGGGTGCTTGCTCCTGAAACACGTTCATGCATGCATTTTTGCTCCTGGAGCTTGCTCTCTCATATCAAACCAGTTTGATATGAGAAAGCAAAACCCGGGACCAAAAGTTTTGTCAGGGGGTCACGCAACATTTTTTTTGGTTGAAATTCTTGATACAGACGAGTGAGCTTTGCTCCGGGAGCAGGTTGCGGGATCGTGTTGCGGGAGCGTGTTGCGGGAACATTTATAGTTACTACATCGTTTGCGCGCTAAAGGGCGTTTTGTGGATATCGATTTTTAGGGTTTCTGGTACTTTCGAAAAGAGCCTCCTTGGGGTTGAAGCGTTGGCCCGTTTTCGACGTTTATTTTGTTGTTTTACAGGGTTTAGTGGCTTGGGTGTTCTTTCTCTTCACTAGGTACGACTTCAATTATGTAATCATAAATCAGGTCTTCCCCTAGGGGAGGGGGGAACATGCGCCTGTATCCGGCTGTAATTCTGTTAATATAACAATTGAAATTTTTTATTTGACTTACAAAGTACTATGTGCAATTCAGTGTTGTCTCTATCAACTAACTAACAGTACCGTCCCATGGTTAAGTGTAGTGTAGTGGAAAATCACTCTAAGATATACCAGATCAGAGATTTCAAATGAAGTCCAATTGTCCCTTCTCTCTAAGAATCGGTATAGCAATACTTCATGTTTACAAAAAAAAATTATGCAAATGTGCCAACCAGAACAAAAATAAGTTCTATTGAAATAACAACCATGACCACATATAGGTTGCGCATGGCATAAACGTGAACACGGTGTCTTTTTTCAGGTGTCGATCAACATCCTCTGACAGCTCAGCAGAGAAACAAAAACTTATCGATCAGTGATGAACTGCTGTGACAAAAACACATGAAACAAGGTGTAATCGGGTGAATTTCATGTGACCGTGAGAGAATAACCGAACTAACAGAAACAAAACTTTCAATTAGAGTGCAAACAATTATCCGTGAAACTCTAGTAATACTAAATAGTGCAGTTTTATCCAAATTCTATTGTTTTCTTTTTGTTTAACTGGACCTAATAGTATTTTGTACATTTTAGTAATTAGTGTTTCATGAATTTATTGTTTGCACTCTACTTCGATTCAAACAACTGTATTCTTGGAAATGAGCATTAACTACTGTGCATTGGTCTGTTATTGTTTAAAGATGTTAGTGACGATGATCCTGATGGAAGAGAAAGAAAATAAAGAAATTAAATGGCAATGAATGTCGAGCAGGCTTGAACATCTTCCACAGACTTGAATTGGTCATTTTTATATTATTCTATTTATAGTGAACACTGACTCACGAATTTAATAAATAGAATCAATAGAATGTAAATATTATACCAACGAATGATGTGTGCAACACAAATACCATTAAATAGTGCTATTGTATTCTTTTGTCTAATTAGTGTTTTTTTACTACTAATTAGTTTCAATTTTTTGAAGCACTTTTTCGATTGGACTCAAATTTGCAAAAGTTGAGCATTTTTTTTCACGACAAATTTCAGTGAAAGCTGAAGCTTCGTCATCACCATGCAAATTTAGTTAAACGAATTCCAATACATAGCCAAACTAAACCTCCATTTTCTCAAAAGTGGCACCTGGTTAGCAAAACGCTCTAACATAGTTAGTTACTAGTCTACTAGCATTAAACTACACAAATATGTAAAAACATTTGTGTGCACTCGCGGTTTCTTTCTGTACCGAAGCGTTCAATTTCGATAAAGATCGCTTTTCTCTAAAAAAAAACAGAGATATAGTGCTTACAGTATGTCCACAAAATAAAATCTAAATAATTACTACATATTAGTTCATATTTAGTGACTAATTTAGACAAGCAGTAAGTTGTAACAAGCTATTGGTTCCTTTGTATTTGCCTTGTCTTTTACTGTTCTGCATGTTGAATGATAGCACCTAAATAGTCCCTAAATAGAGACTATTAGTTAGTTACTAATTAGTTATTATTTCATGGACATAGTGGAAGCACTCATTGCTGTCAACACCTAAACTAGTTGTAGTTTAAGTAAAATGAGTTGTTAGCTTTAAAATATATTTCAAAGTGTGCATGTAAATGTCGTTAGTTAAATAAAATGTTTTTAGATGCACCAATATGCTAATTAGGTCTGACTACATTCTTTCTTTTGGACTCTAAAACTAAGCCCTCATAGCATCAAATGTGTTTTAAACCTTTAATTTTACTTGGCATATTGAGCTATTTTTGTCTTGTGTTTTAGTTGTTTGGGATGCATTATTTTGCCTTTGAATGTAAGTTGTTTTGCAGGCTTACACTAAACCACGAAACGTAACGAAACAAAATGTCTAAACAACGAAATGACTAAATTGAAAAATCGCTCTAAAAATGTGGATGTTCAGTAACTGACTTCTGAGACGTACAAGTATATAAGACCCTTTGCAATAAACTTTGCTTTTATCCTTTATTTATGCTCCGACATCCGCTGCTGTTTGATCAGTTTTAGAATGTTTTAGCTTGTCTTTGACAGACAAAGTTAAAGTTAAAGGCTATATATATATATATATATACTGGAATATGCAGAAATTATGAGCCACTGTAAAGTATATACGTATATATCAAAAAGGCTTTAGAAATTATGGGATATCCTCACTGATATTTTTTTCGTAAAGCACTGATCCTAGGGAACAATAAAAATATATATTTGAGGGTATCTCAAGGCAACTAGCTATTATTGGGAGGTATCCCATAAAAACCAGTTGGCTATATACAAAGCATGACCAAGAAATTATATTTTGACCAAATCGGAACCCAGACAAATACAATTTCTGTGGCCAGAGCGTCAATCCAACTACCTTAAATTAGTTCAATCGAATCTATAAAATGCGTCACGAACAACTGCTTGATTTTATGATCGTTTTGATTGGAACATTTGAACATTCTTACGCTGCTTCCTGCTGCTGTGATACGATGCATTTTAATACACATTTATGCTTACTGATCCATTATACGAACCAATCCAGTGGCAAATAATCAACACTTACGACCAAGTTGGAATCGACGCTTCCATTTTATTATTGAGCAGTTTTGTCATTCAGTTATCAGTTAATCGATCATCAGAATTGACGTAACAATACACACAACATGCTTTCTCGATAGATATATGTTTCGAAATTGTTAAACTCCATTTACCGTAATCGTAGCTGTACATGCATCTTCCCATCTCTTAGGTCATCAATAAGGTAAGGTTGTACATTGAATACTAACTCGAAGTTTGCATTCTCAAGAGAACCTACAGTAAATGTACAGTAAGCCCGGTCAAACCATTGTCTACCATCTAAATACATGAGCGTTTAAAGGAGGATAAGTGAAAGTCTAAGGTTAACGTCATTTAGCAGCAATTCAACTTTTGAATTAGAAGCAACGAGATGACATTTTCTCAGCTATTACACTATAACAGAATTTGTCGTGCTTTAATACTAGACGAGTTCTAATTCTCTTGAGGCTTTCGACGCTTCGTTTATATAAAGTTTTGTGTTTTGTGATGTAATAAGCCTCAAGTGAAATGACGGAAGGGAAGCTGAATTGTGACCAATGCTCGCGTCTACGATTTTAAAATTGTTGTGAGCATATGCTTTCTAAGGTCGACTGATCAAAACAATTAGCTAAGCCATTTACAAACAACATTTAAACAAGGAGCAATTGTATTGGTAATTTTACATGGGCTGATCTGTTCGCGTGTTCTTTGAGCCGAAACGCAAGTGAACTATCTGTTGAGAAGAGCAAAGCAAAATTGCTTTTTGTTGCCCATGCCGACCAATAAAACACGTTTTTAGTTGATATTGTATAGCTTATATTGCAGTGTATGAGCAAAAAAACAAACAAACAAACAATGTCAAATAAAATTTTACATCTGACTAGAATAACGAAAACGTGGGTTCGAATCCCGCCAATTCAAAGTGCATATTGTTTTCTCGTTTTTTTTAGAATGTATACATATTTTACTCCTCAAAAACTCAAAATTAAAGAGACACGGTGCTTTTACTTTCTCGTCCAAAAATGCGCCATTTCAAGTCATTTATTTGGATGGAGTAAAATATGCTTAATTTCTACATACATTCTCTGTATGTAAAGCTCACAAATCACCAGCATGGGTTACCTGTGGTATTCTTTATCCGTTATTCTTTGTTTGATTGTTAATAGCAATAACCAAAACAATACCGTGACAACACAAAAGAAGAAGATCGAGAGCCTCTGGCGTCACACACCATGAGCGATTCAAAAAAAGATCTCAAGATGTCATCAATATTCACAGTGCATAAAGTCGTCCTCGTCTGCTCTGTGTCGTTTGTGTACTTTTTAACCTTTTGCAGCGTTGCATTATGGGCTCCTTTCCTTCCAGGCGAGGTATGAAAATTGCGTAATTTAAGTTGTATTTAATGGGCTACTGACACGTGACCAATCATGCAGCTCCGTAAAAATGAAACTCAGAAATGAAAAGAGCATAGTAAAGTTAGAAAGACTGCACTATTTCAGTTTCTAACACACAACACAACAAAAATAACAATAAATTGAAGGTCGTAAAATTTCTTAATTAAAATTCGTTTGTCGGGTGGTAGTTAAAAAGTAGTGCCCAGTTCAACGCGTTTTCTTCAACGATTCTTAAGAAAAAATGGAAATTTAAAAAGGCACTGTTTTTTCTGTTTCCTTGTGTATGAAGTTGAAAGTTGGTCTTTTTAGTAATCATGACATGCTCTTTACGACACTTGACAATTTAAGGGAAATGAGGTCACGTGACCTCTTAGTGCAAGTAGTCCATTCTCTAGTTGTACATCCCGATAATACATTTTTATTTCATTCATTCATTCATTCATTCATTCATTCATTCGTTTATTCCTTCCTTCCTTCATTCATCCATTCACTCATTCATTTATTCACTCATTCATTCATTCATGCATTCATTAGCATACATTCATGCTGAATTATGGAGGGGAAATATGGACAAAAATGCAATGAAATATTTAGCACTGATAAATTTACGTATTATTTACGACATATTCCATGAGCAGTCGGCATCTTGTAAAGGGTGTTATATAATAATTCTTATAATGGAGTGAGATGGAGTACAATTTTTTATGTCCAAAGGCTTGATATATATTGCATAAAAGTACGACACATTTATCATTGTTAAATATTTCATTACATTTGTGTCCATATCTCCCCTCCATAGCTTGTATGGTCCAGAGAAAGACTACTTGTATGGTCTTGAGAAAGAATGCTTTTATAGGTCTTGAAAATGTTTGTTTGTGTGATCTGCGCAACTATGAAAAGTTACTTCAAAAGTTCTTAAGAACAGAGCATTTTATTTCATTTTTTTAAAATAACAACTCTGTTTCCGCCTTGATCAAAACCAGCCTTTCGCCCGTAATGATATTTGTGGCTATCTCTGATTAAAAAACGGAACAGATTGGTTGACAGCAGCACTTTTACTCGTACAAATGTCACATGACACTATTTATTACATTTTAAACCACTACAATTAAAGGCGCTTATAAAGCGCATGTGCCTACTGGAATTTAGTGAATAGCTGCAGAGTGGGAAAATTCTTGAACAAACGGTCTTGTGATATTTATGTTTGAAGTCGCTCAAAGAGAGCATGTAGTTACTCCCATGTACGCTAGTAGCGGATCATTTGTTAGAATATTTATTCTACTATAACTCTTAGCATTTTATAGATTGTACCACTATTGCTGACGAGTGAAATGAAGTTTGCCGCGGCGGATGCAGATTTTGAGATTTAATTGGTCTTCTTATGCCGCTTTGATTGGGTTTCCTGTGGCTCTATGAAACTTGTTCGACATTCGAGTAGAATATTGTAGGTTTTCTAGCTTCTCAAAATCGATAATTTTGAAGACTTTTTATCAATTAAAAAAAATTAAATCAATCTTTGTTCTTTTGTTTATTTGAATACGTGTGATGTTTGTTGATTTAATGCTAATTTAGCCTTTTTGTCGCAAATGTTGTGTCTGAAATCCTCACGAGTTCGCGGCTTGGCCTAGGTTAAATCGCTCAGAGAGAAAACTCTTCTCTTTAGTTTTTCAAACTTTCACTCGAAAAAAAATCTCTCTAACGTCTACGTCAAACATATACAAGAGTTTTTTTATATTTTATTTTATTTATACTTTTTCGAAAGAAGTCACATTTTATTGCATACATTTCTTTACAAATGAATTGTCGAAGAATAAAGACCGTGATTGGAATAATATAGTATCGTGTTTCCTCCATTGTGACGTCAAGTTACTTAAAATTTGCATAAAGACCGACAACAATAGTGCCTACAGCTTCTAGCCAGTAGGCACAAAAATGATTTATGGACGATAAATGATTTATTAATTATAGGGAGAAAATCGTGGTGTTTCAAGTACTGCAGTTGGCTGGATATTTGGTGTATACAATTTGTTATGTTTCATCTTTTCGCTCTTTTATGGATCAGTTGTGGTAAGTTTAATACACCTATTAAAAACAAACACACGAACGAACGAACAAATAAAAAAAAGCAAACAAACATGCAAACTCAAACGAACGAACGAACGAACAAACAAGGAATTACCTGGACAGTCCAAGAATGAGCTGGAATGATCCAGAACGAGCTGGAAACACTTAGAATGACCAAGAATGACCCAAGAATGACCCAAAAAATAATTTTCGATTTAATTTGTCTCCATATACTTGATTTTAACTTGCTAAACAAAGTCTGTTTATCTCTTGTCCTGCCGCCATTTTCTCCCTCAGTTCGAAAAGGCTGATGGGAGAGTAACAACAGGAAGCCTCATATAAATGCACAAACGAAAATCCAATAAAATTGCGGACAATAAACCGTAATAAAGTGTAACACGTCAGAGGGTATTCCACGGTTTTTTTTTGCAAACCACTCTAAAACCTGGTTCACACTAGCGACATAACAACATCACCCTGACATAACACCGTTATGTTTATGATCGTGTTTACACGCAGCATAAATGCTGCATAACGCCATGAAGACACAAACATAACAACAAAGAAAGGATGAGTTCTTTTCTTATGCCGTTATGTTTTCATGTTCACACTGTCAACATAACGATATAACCTTGACATAACACCATTATGTCATTATGTCGCTAGTGTGAGCCAGGCTTAAGACGGTATTTTGGTATTTGGGGGTCCGCTGAGACCCAGCTAATTATGAAGTATGTTCATTAAACGATTTTAAGGAGTTAGATGCAAATCAAGAGTAAACTTAAACTCGTTTGCTTTTTTATCGTTAGATTCCGAGAACTGGTCCTCAAAAAGTTCTGTTTCTTGGATTAGGTTTAAATGGTGCATCGTATATCATTTGTGGGTATGTAAACTAAATGATGCATGAATCCCTCAATTCCATAATCCGAGATGTGAGTTATACTCATAATCATGATAACCTGTAGCCATGGTGATGCCGAATGATCGGACAGACACACTGTTTGCTGATATAAAGAGCAACTTTGTTCGGCGAGTTTTGCCGGACATAAGAACCAAAAATACATTTTCTAAATAAGGTATTGGTGTTGTGGCCCTCCGAGCTTTTTCAGTAACGAGCTGGTCACCTGATTACAAGGTATCAATATATCAAATATCTCCCGGTAACTAGGTTGCATCAGGTGCGAGCTCTTTGCACCCCCTCCCCCAGTAATGATATGTTTACTTTCTGTCGATGAATCAACAGGTTTGCTGGTCTAATCCAAGATCCAGTACAATTTGTTGTATTCTTTTTGATTGTTCGATCTATTGGAGCGATTGGCGCAGCTGCGTGTGATACATCAATTGTTGTCATCATGACACAAGAATTCTCAGAAAGAGTGCCCCTAATAATGGTATGTCAAATGATATTTGAATAACTCTATTTTTGTTGGGAATTTGGTTTAAATTTTGCATAGTTGCAGCACTATTAGGGGTTTGAGAGAATTCATAAATTGCTGCCGGTTTAAAACTAATTCCAGAAAATCATCCACTAGTACTGCTATAACTATTATTTGTTTTTTAGGGATTTTTACAGTTCTCCGTCGGTCTTGGCTACATCTTAGGACCTGTATTTGGCGGGGGTCTGTATATGGTAAGAATTGTACAATCGATTAATGAATGAATGGATGGATGGATGGATGGATGGATGGATGGATGGATGGATGGATGGATGAGTAGGTGAACCACAAAGAGTTGGGATTTGTTCCTTATCGTATAAAAGAAGGCCAGCAATCGTAGCCTGACAACACTATTATACTACCAAGGTGATGTGACTGATACGTGCGATGTTTCTCTAGATTGGAGGATTTTACGGACCAATGTTTACAATGGCTGGATTCATGTTTACAGCTACACCAATAATATGGTTTTTATTGCCTAAAAAAGGTAAGCAATATTTTGCACGATGCATGTGACGCACTCTCATATAGAAACTAATCATCCATAATGAATGAGGGATTACTATTTATTGTTATTCATGAAGGAAGAATGTTTTGATGGTGTTATCATATCACAGTGCACTTAAACTTGCGTATATTCGTCACGGTTCGCCTATTTTTTTTTACTAATTTAATTTAGGCAATAGCTTGAATTGCACGGATTAAAAGTGTGCAACATAATTACCACTATATAACGCTTCTTTTGTTTAATTAGTGCTATTTACTACTAATTAGTGACAACTATTGTACACATTTAGTGTTTGCACTCTATTCTGAACCTATTAGCCATTATTTTTATGAATATCACGGTGCAATCTAGTTGGTTTCATTACCTTTTTGCTGTTAGACTATGCCACACTTGACGACCGCAATGGAAGAATTGCGTTATTTAAGGAAGTCATCACCACACCAGCCATAATTATTTTGAGTAAGTACAAGACAAGCTAAGAAATGACTCTTTCTTCACACATAAAGAAGATCACAACACCGTTCAGAATCACTATCAGATAGGATTGAACGGGGGGAGTGATGTTTCCTCAAAGGTACAGTCAGCAAGACTGCTTTTTATGTTTTTTTCTACAGGTTTAACAACTGTTGTTACATTGGTAAACGTCACGTTTCTCGAGCCTATTTTCCAGCCTTATATTGAAAATAAGGTACGTTTAAAACCTGGAGTGTGGAATATGGCAGAACGAAAATAATTTTGATTCAAACTTCAGGTCACTGAGAACAAATAGTAAACGTTTGACACACCTTGTTATCTATGTATATATATTATTTTGTTCTTTGACTAGTATGGCTTGGATTCGCTTGGTGTGTCTCTACTCTTTCTGCTCCCGGCTGTAATGGACTCAATGACTTCACCATTGATTGGTTGTATCTTGAATAAAATGGTACGTTCACAATTTGTGGAGTGGATTTTACACGTTTTTATTCGCCCCATTCTATCTAACCAACAAATATAAATTATCGTCCCCTGAAATTCTCCATGTACTCACGTTTCTTTCTCACTGCAGGCTTTGAACAAGACATTTATCGTCATTGGTTTATTTGGATTTGGCACGTGTCTTCTATTTCTTGGTCCTTCTCCTCTACTATCTCAATACCTACCAGAAGAGTAAGTCTATTGATCAGTTAAAATTTTAGAACACGATAAACTGCATGCAATTCAAAGAGGCAGGGACATAACTAAGTGTACTCATGAGCGTGATCCCCTTCCTGAAAAAACTGTCCTAACTGTCTAGCTTCCACTGAGCAATCTAGTCAATCCTGTTGTAATTGCCGGGCTGTATTGAATACCAGACTAAGGTTTCATTGCTGACTGAACCATTTCACTTATAAAACTGACGAACTTTGGCCGTGGACGTTCCTGATAATTTCATCGCATTATAAATGAGCTATTCAAAATATTAATTTTAGTAGTGGTATGCCACTGAAGAGACTATGAGCTAAGAAAACCGATCCCCATACTGGGCTTTGCATAAGCCTTTACATAAGTCTTGTTAAGTCTATTCATTGCCGCCGAGTTATACTTCTTAGATCATTTTCTCAGTATTCTGATCTATTGATTCCAATTTTCAGCATTTTCAAATCTCATACCTGGCTAATCGTGAATATGCTGTTTATGGGACTATTTACTGGTTTTTTGTTCGTTCCTATTTTACCTGAGATGCTACACTCTTGCCAGTGAGTAGTTAAATTATTCGCTAATAATAATGATAAAGTGATGAACTCTAGGTGAATCAGTAACAACATGACCTTTGACTTAGGTCCAGTTTGCAGGTCGAATTTCACATGCGTCGAATGCAATTCAACTAACGTACGATGCTTTCTCTATCTATCTTTCTTTCTTTCTTTATTTATTTATTTCTTTTTTTCTTTCTTTCTTTCTTTCTTTCTTTCTTTCTTTCTTTCTTTCTTTCTTTCTATTCATCTGTCTGTCTGTTAATCTATCATTGTTTTTTTTTGTAGCTCATAATGATTCACCGTGTCACCCATGCTTTTCCATGCTGACATACTTATTGTTTTAGGACGGCAGGAATACAAGATTCTTTAAAACTACAATCAATAGTGTCGGCGTGGTATACTGGATCGATTTATTTAGGGTAAATGTAACTTACAGAATTATAAAAAGAGGCAAATAAATAACAAGACAAAATTGTGTTTGTCAGATCAGCAGCCAAGGGTCCTAACGCTGTCAGTGTTCTGTCTTTGAACTTCGTCAGCATTAAACTGAAACAGTAGCACTTGTGATTGAAGAACTGGGCCAGTGTCTAGAAATGCTTGCACTCGTCCACCGAGGAAACAAAACCAGAGAGACTACGGGAACTGGAGAGAAGCTGTACAACCTGTAGCAAAGAACAATACAACTGAACATACTTACAGTCTTGGCCTGATAACTAAATGTGTTTGTGTTATTTTTCCAGTGCATTTCTTGGTCCTGTTTTATCCGGCGTTATCAATGATCATTATGGTTTTCCTTGGACTTGCACTGTAAGTACATCAAAACTGGAGGTATCATTGTATATATTGCAAATGATATTAGTACAAAGCACAAGGTATGATGGGACAATGAGCAAGGTATGATGGGAAAATAAGCAAGGTATGACGAGGATGGAAATGAAATAGCAATAGATTCAAAACTGCAATACTAAATGTTCCCCTTCATTTTTATTACATTTAGGTAGTGGGGATTCTCGCCGCTGGGCAGGTAGGCATATTGAACTTCCTCGTTTGCAATTCTCTTTGAGTGTGCATCTTTATCTGTCAAACTGAAACTAAAGAAATGTTTGTCTTCACCATCAAATTTTTGGAGTTCGCCGAGATTATGCAACAACTTGTGTCGGAATTGTTCAAAAATATCCCTAAGAAATACCAACCGTCGTTTGAGAAGGGCGTGAACAACCAAATTTCCACCTCTAAAATACAACAATCAGCAAAATTTGTTATTAACACCGCGTGCCATAGCTGCATTGGTTTGACACGTAGAGAGCTTAGATTCTTTCACAGTTCAAAACACCGACGTGATGATCACATTTGGTACTCTACAAGATACCTTTTTATTGTGTTAACTTCTATCTGAACTCCCTAAGAGATACCCGAGATATCCCCGGGAAACAGTTAAATAAGAGACACTGATCTGATGTCAAGGTACGACCACATTAAATAGTTGCTTGCTCCTGTAACACGTTCATGCAGCATTTTTGCTCCTGGAACTTGCTCTCTAATACAAACCAGTTTAATATGAGAGAGCAAAACCCATGACGAAACGTTTTGTCGCGCAACACTTTTGTTTGGTTGAAATTGTTGGCACAGACAAGGAAGCTGTGCTCCGGGAGCAGGTTGCGGGAGCGTGTTGCGGGAGTAAGCAATCCCCGTGTGTACCAATCTTTATAGTTACTACATTGTTCGCACGCTAAAGCGCGTTTTGTGGATATCGATCCGTCTAGCAGCCCGGGCACCAACTTTCGAAAAAACCCTCCTTGGGGTTGAAGCAAGTTTTCGACGGTTATTTTGTTATTTTACAGGGTTTAGTGGCTTTGGTGTTCTTTCTCTTCACCAGGTACGACTATGTCATCATAAATCAGGTCTTCTCCCAATTGTGTTAATATAACAATTGAAATCTTTTATTTGACTTACAAAGTATTATGTGCAATTCAGTGTTGTCTCTATCAACTAAATAACAGTACCGTCCCATGGTTAAGTGTAGTGTAGTGGAAAATCACTCTAAGATATACCAGATCAGAGATTTTAAATGAGGTCCAATTGTCCCTTACCTCGAAGTATCGGTATTACCGAGTCGATCTCCCATTAGAGATAACAACACTTCTAACAGTTCATAACACAGTTCACATGGATATAGCAAAAACCAAATGTTGAACTAGTTATGTCTGTTAGATGTTATTGCTGAGAACTTCATGATTACATATAGGTTGCGCATGGCATAAACGTGAACACGGTGTCTTTTTTCAGGTGTCGATCAACATCCTCTGACAGCTCAGCAGAGAAACAAAAACTTATCGATCAGTGATGAACTGCTGTGACAAAAACACATGAAACAAGGTGTAATCGGGTGAATTTCATGTGACCGTGAGAGAATAACCGAACTAACAGAAACAAAACTTTCAATTAGAGTGCAAACAATTATCCGTGAAACTCTAGTAATACTAAATAGTGCAGTTTTATCCAAATTCTATTGTTTTCTTTTTGTTTAACTGGACCTATTTTGTACATTTTAGTAATTAGTGTTTCATGAATTTATTGTTTGCACTCTACTTCAAACAACTGTATTCTTGTAAAAGAGCATTAACTACTGGGCATTGGTCTGTTATTGTTTAAAGATGTTAGTGAAGATGATCCTGATGGAAGAGAAAGAAAATAAAGAAATTAAATGGCAATGAATGTCGAGCAGGCTTGAACATCTTCCACAGACTTGAACTGGTCATTTTTATATTATTCTATTTAAAGTGAATTCTAACTCATGGATTTAATAAATGATTATTAAAGCAAATCAATAGAATGTAAATATTATACCAACGAATAAACCGCTAGAGTGCAAATACTAAATGCGTGCAACACAAATACTACTAAATAGTGCTGTTTTATGCTAATTCTATTGTTTCCTTTTGTTTAATTAGTGCTTTTTTACTACTAAATAGTGACAACTATTGCACACAATTAGTTTTTGCACTCTAACTTATAGTGCTAACTACTGAGAGTGTATAGTCGTGCCAAGCCCTGATGGATTGATCTGTACAGCTAGCAATCAAGTGACCTATGTATGCTATATACCACATTTATACATTGATTTTATGGGAGAGATGATTTTTATTGACCAACAATGAGCTTGGGCTTGCTGTAGCCGAGAATTACAAGATATGTAGCGTAATATGGCAAAACGCGACCTTAATTTCTCTACAAGTTATGTCTCTATTTGCAAATAGATAGTCTGAAATAAAGTGTTTACTCAATCTGAATAACTTGTTAGTCATTGACGAGCTGCGTTTGCCCCAAATAATGTTATGTTTCCTTGAAAGTGTGGTGCACAAATATTATTGTTGTGGTTAATCATAGGACCAGGGTTCTTCTCTATATTTGCACTAATGTTGAACGAATTACCAATTTTTCTTTTGCAAGGCATTCGAGCATTTAAAATTAAATTACATATAGTGGTGACACTGCTCTTCATACTAACCATTATTATTTATATATATATTTATTATAATACTTCATTTTTTAAATATAAATTCATACGCCTATCATGTAAACCAGATCTTCATAACTGTTGATATGTCTCGTATGAAAATAAAGGTAACCAACCAACCAACCAACCAACCAACCAAACAACCAACCAACTCTATAGAATCCAAACTGATGACTCTAGAAAACAAAAAAAATTAGAATCCCTGAATTGAAAAGAGCATATCAAAATTAGTAACACTGCAAAATTCCAGCTTTTAATACACAGCACAACAAAAATGACAATATGAAATGAATATTGTCAAATTTCGTTTATTGGGCTTTCGCGAACGATTCCAGTTAAACAAAAATGGCAATTTTAAGAACATTGCTATTTCCGTTTCACTGAGTATGGTGACTAGAAACTTGCTCTTTTTATTTGTTATAGCATGTTCTTTTAATTTCTGGGCCTCAATTTTAGGACATTTAGGGGAGATAAGGACATGTGGCATATTTAAATAATAGTTTTAATTTATCGGAACATTCTTGCGCAGCTTCATGCTGCTATGATACGCTGATTCATCCTTCCATAGTTTTTAATTTCGCTTTTTTCGTTCAACATGATCCATCTTGAAACAAATTCATATTTAACGAGCCAATACACGAACGAACTCAGTGGCAATGAATTAGACAAATCGACCCTTTCATTTCATTTTTGAACAGTTTTGACATTCAAACAGGTGGAATGTTTCTTTGTAAGTGGGAGACATTGTATGACGATAATTAGGTCAAAAAGTTGTCGAATAATAAATTAATTCATATAGAGGTTTAAATTACAATAGAACATGCCTTCTCGTTAGGAACATGTTTCGACATTTTTGAACTCCGTTGCTGCACCTCTTCGATCTCTTGGGTTATAAATAAGGTGAGATTTGTACATTGTCCATCGTACTACACTGTTACTACTCAAAATGTTAATGACTGGTATTTAAAAATTTTTTTCTCTGCACCTACATCAGGTATTGATAATATTATACAGTGTGTATGTTCTGCCCCTACAGCGTGTAGAATTAAGCACATTTTGAACATTGTGTTGTGTGAAAATATGTGTAACTTATATATGTGTGTAATTGTGATACATTTAGTAATGTTATTAAATGATAACTGTGTGTAATTCATTAGAATGCAAACACTAAATGTATGCAACAGGTGGCACTATTTAGTAGTAAATAGCGCTAATTAAACAAACGAAAACAATACAATAAGCAACAAAAAGCATAAAATAGCACTATTTTGGGATATTTATGTGGCACACTTTTAGTGCGTGTAGTGAACTCTATCATCCAATTCTTTTGTACTTTTTTATTACTAGAAAATGAAAATGACCGGTATTAATTACTTCAACGTCTTTTCTTTCGATCACCACTTTTCATAGAAAATATTGCATATTACTTATGAAATGTCTAGATTAATGCTGTTATTTTAGATTGAAGATTTTAAAATTAGATGTAATTTGGCAGAGATATTTCAAGCTAAACCTTATGCAAATCAGGACGAATAAGCCTAAAGCATGATGACGTTTTACCCCCGTGTCTAGACCAGAATCATTTTCACCTTGCTTTTGTTCACTAATTATGACTATTGTTTGTGTGTTGTCGAGGGATTTCAAAAATTTTGAATACGAAAGGAATAAAAAATCTATTTGCGCATGAGTATGGGATCTCTACAAATACCTAGATAGCCCCAATTGCCTCCGTAAGGGATTCCCATATACTAATTTCAAATTCATTACTATGGATTAATGGAGCGTATCGTCATTCACTATTCCATGCAAGGTCGTGTCGAAAACTGTTTCTATATTCACAATTTGCTGGGGGGTTTTTATTTTTTATTTTTGAAATGTTTTGAAAAATGTTTTGACAGACAGGTAGACAGGCAGCCAACCGGCTATCGTTTCTATGTTTTTTAAATTCTATTCTTGCTTGACTCTTTCTGCTTTGTTTGATTGTTGATAGCAATAACCAAAACAATACGATGACAACACAAAAGAACAAAAAGAACGAAATCAAGATCGATGATCGAGAGCCTCTGCCATCACACACCATGAGTAATTCAAAAAAGGATCCCACGACGTCATCATTGTCTACAGTACAAAAAGTCGTCCTCGTCTGCTCTATGTCGTTTGTGTACTTGTTAACTTTTTGCAGCGTTGCATTATGGGCTCCATTTCTTCCAGGAGAGGTATTAAATATTGCGTCAATTCTTGACATGCCGACATTTTGATTTATAGTATTTTATTGTTTCTTACTTTCACCAATTCTTTTGAGGGAGGGGGGGGGGGTAATTATTGTCATTGAAATCACTTGCATTTTAATAAGCATTGATTTTATTTATTTGCAAAACTTTCCCCAAAAACAGAATGCATTATGGTTATTGTGAATGTAACATAATGTAACGTAACGTAACGTAACGATATGTAATGTAACTTAGCGTAACGCAACGTAAAAAAACGTATAGTAATGTAATGTAATGTCTTCAATGCGCTTTACGATCTTTAATATTGATAGTGTGTAATCCGGTTTTACAAGCGAAAGATGTTAATACTAGTAGTCTTGAAAAAGACTTGTCTTTCTTAATAATATTATGGGCTATCTCTATTTTAGAAAAAATGACCAGATTGGTTGTTTATGATTTATTACTTATAGGGCGAAATCCGTGGTGTTTCAAGTACTGCAGTTGGCTGGATATTTGGTATATACAATTTGTTATGTGTCATCTCTTCGCTCTTTTGTGGATCATTTGTGGTAAGTTACAACTACTAAAAAACAAAAACGAACGAACCAACGACCGACCGACCGAGCGAAGGAGCGAACGAACAACGAACAAACAACAACTACATGTATTTTACACACATCTTTGTTCACATGTTGAGTTTCTCCGAGATAGGAAACGCGGAGAACCCAGAGAGATTTAACGACAAATCAAGCTCAGTTCGTCACCTGTGACCTTGACCGATCCGACTGAAAATCGAACCCGGATCAAAGCTGTGCACGAAGCAGACCCTAAGGGCTTGGGAAGGGCTATTATCTCTTTTTGGGGAAAAGTATACGTGCAAGGAAGGAGTGGAGTTTTCTTAAATTTAGTATGATGGAAGGTATACAAATCAGATGTAAATTCTTTTTTCTCATTAGATTCCTAGAACTGGTCCTCAAAAAGTTCTACTTCTTGGATTAGTTTTAAATGGTACATCGTGTATCGTAAATGGGTATGTATATCTAGCATGGTACATCGTATATCATTATGTGGATATGTATATCATATGTGGGTATGTATATCATATGTGTGTATGTATATCATATGTGTGTATGTATAGCATATGTGGGTATGTATATCTAGTATGGTACATCGTATATCATATGTGGGTATGTATATCTAGTACGGTACATCGTATATCATATGTGGGTATGTATATCTAGTATGGTACATCGTATATCATATGTGGGTATGTATATCTAGTATGGTACATCGTATATCATATGTGGGTATGTATATCATATGTGGGTATGTATATCTAGTATGGTACATCGTATATCATATGTGGGTATGTATATCTAGTATGGTACATCGTATATCATATGTGGGTATGTATTTCTGAAACTCATTAATAATTCATAGCTTTTTTAACCAGTAGCATCTGCATATTTGAGTCACGTGCAAAGTTTGGATACCGCGATCCAACATCGTCATGCAAATTAGATCCAACGTCCTAGGATTTGGATAATTTTAAATGATAGTTTGAGAAGTTAGATCAAAAACTCGTGCTTCGTGTTTTATCACGGGACCCAAACACCTCAAAGGTGCTAAAAGCACTCGGCCTACCGCCTCGTGCTTTCATCACCTTCTCGGTATTTGGATCCCGTGATGAAACACTCGCACTCGTATTTGATCTATTACATCTAGCATGGTACAAAGGGATCATTCCTATGGTATCAATATAGGATCTCCCATAAATTAGGTTGCATCAGGAAGACATGCTTGCATCCCACCCATCACATCCCACAGTAATGTTTACTTTCTGTCGATGAATCCATAGGTTTGCTGGTCTTATTCAAGATCCAGTACAATTTGTTGTATTCTTTTTGATTGTTCGATCTATTGGAGCGATTGGCGCGGCTGCGTGTGATACATCAATTGTTGTCATCTTGACACAAGAATTCTCAGAAAGACTACCTCTTTTAATGGTATGACTCATGATCATTTGTTCGTTACTCTATTTGATTTACTCCTTTTTTATTATGAATTTGGTTGGAAGGTTGCATAGCTGCGGCTCTATATTAAGGGTTTAGGGATGTTGGATCTTCATGGAACAAAATCTGGGACATTGCACAGTCATTTTTGGGATTTTAAAGGATTTAGGGATCATAGTTTGTAGCATTCCCGATTGGTGATTGGTGTAGCTAAAAATCTTATAGTTATAGGTAGCAAGTTTTCAGTTTTAAATCAAGTTCAATTCAAATATATATTGAAAAATGAGAATCGAGAAATTGGCTCAGGGTTCGAAACTAATTCCAGAAAATCATCCACTGTTTTAACTATATATTACGGTTTTTCAGGGTATGCTGGAGTTCTCTGTAGGTCTTGGCTACATGCTAGGACCTGTATTTGGTGGAGGTCTGTACTGGGTAGGAATTGTACAATGAATGAAGGAATGAATGAATGGATGCATGAAAGAATGAATAGATAAATGAGTAATCAATATGAGATTGACTACGAACCACAAAGAGTTGGTATATCTTTGAATTGAATATGTTTAAGTAGTAGAAATAGACAAAATCTCGAAGAAAAAGGTTTGGCAACAGTTTAATACACGACTACGTGAAGAAACTTGACTGATTTGAATAACCACATTGACTTTTTGTTAAGATCCACAACCATACATTTAGATATATTTTTTCACTGATATTTTAATTAAAAAAAATTGTAAATAAATCATGTACTTATTTTACTGGAGTTTTTCAATTTTTCAATTTTATTGTAAGTTGCAATTCTAGTTCATTAATAAACTATAGCTATAATAAAAGTAAGAAACGATACATGAGGGTGCTAATGGCAGTAATAGCGGTACCCGAATCGAAGAAGAAGGCAAGGGATTGAATCCTGACAACACGAAGACCGCAAAAGTGATGAGAATGATATGTGCGATGTTTTTCTAGATTGGAGGATTTTACGGACCAATGTTTACAATGGCTGCATTCATGTTTACAGCTACACCAATAATATGGTTTTCATTGCCCAAAAGTGGTAAGCAAAGTCAGTTCTAACCTTTATGAGAGGATTTGCGTCGGTGAGAGAGCTAATAAACGTCATACTTTAAAGAACACTATCCCCACCAGAATGCCTTGTCCAGTTTCTTTTGTATCGCATTTGTTTTATTAATCTCCAAAGGGATTACAATTTTGAATATGAAAGAGAATTTGCAATCAATATAAAAATGCTTGTAGTCGTAGAAAATGACGTCATAATGTAAATCGGTTAAGACTTGAAAATCATTCACAATAAAATATAGTTTCAGCTTTTGTAAGTATTGCTATGTGGCTTTAACGGTCTTCCACCTAATGATACTTTGGTAACACGCAGTACCCATTAGATATTTGTGTGTTTGTGTGTGTGTTTGTTGAATAGGGGGGGGGGGGGGGGGGGGAGTAGTGGAGGTGTTGGGCAATTTTTTTTTTTTCCGCAGGATATTTTCCCATCATGTTTGGCTCTTTTTTGACACATCTGCCGTGCACGTTTTTCCCCTTTGTTTAAGGCTTTGTTCGACTTTTATTTTGGTATTTGCCCAACCCCCTCAAATATCTAATGGTCCATCCTTAATTAGTTAGAATGCACGCACTAAAAGTGTGCAACATAAATACCACTAAATAGTGCTGTTTTATGCTAATTCTATTGTTTTGTTTTGTTTAATTAGTGCTATTTGTATAGAAGATTTTTTGCAAGTATATTATTAACAACTAAATAGTGACACTGACTGTTGCACACATTTAGTGTTTGCACTCTATTCTAACCTATAATGTGCCTTTGTTTTTATGATTATTTCGGTGCAATCTTATAAGTTTTTATTGCCTTTTTGCTGTTAGAGTATACCACATTTGACGACCGCAATGGAAGAATTGCGTTATTTAAGGAAGTCAGCACAACACCAGCCGTAATTATTTTGAGTAAGTACAAGATCGTATGAGATAAGATAACTTATCCCCTGTATTGGGCTATACACTCTTCAGGGGTTCTTTTCATTCAATTTTTAAAGTTATTTCGGAAACGGAACGTGATTGCATGAGGCGCGGATATTGTTAACAAGTGGAGATTGTTAACAAGTTTCTAAAAATAGCACGGCGAGTAGAACCCCTGATGGTTTCCGGGGATAAGCTCTCTTACCTCATACTCTCTTGGTAAATAACCACAAATATCAATTCAATACTATAAATACAGAAAACTATAGTATATGACTGACTTACGTTTACACTAATTCGTCCACATCATGTAAAATTATTTTCAGAAATTAAAACAATTTTGCAGATATTACATTTGTACACGTTTAGGAAATAATAGGGTTAAATGTTATCTTCTATTGGTTAGATAAGAAGAATAACTTGATATTTTGATGAGATAAGTTCAAAATACGTCGAGGCATTCGTTTTCAGGGTTTCTTTGAGTGCCTTATTTACATTTTGTGCTGATGTCATACAGCAGATACAGCTGGTTGGAACTGATTCATAGTTATCAGACACACAAACAGTGTTTCGCACACAAAGTCCATATCACAACACCGTTCAGAATCAGCTATACATGGGATCAAACGGGAATGGGAGTGGATGTATTTCCTCAAAGCTACACACAGTTTTTTTTTCTACAGATTCAACAACTGTTGTCTCATCGATCAGCGCGACATTCCTTGAGCCTATTTTACAACCTTACGTTGAAAATAAGGTAAGCTGGATCGTGGAATATGGCAGAACGAATATCATTTTGGTTTAAACGTCAAGTCGTAAAGAACAAATAGTAAACCTTTGACGGCATGTCCTTATATATAGGGGAGTTTATTGAAGAAGGCTGAGTGGCCGAAACGTACAAATAAACAGCACTTTGAAAGTTACAATTTGTGTGGCCTTTTTATTCTACTTTATATATATTCGCTTTCATGTATATTACTTTGTTCTTTGACTAGTATGGCTTGGATTCGCTTGGTGTGTCTCTACTCTTTCTGATCGCGGCTGTAACGAGCGCACTGACTCCACTATTGATTGGCTGTGTCTTGAATAAAATGGTACGTTGACATTTTTTGTTTGTTTGGGGGGGGGGGGGGGGTGGATTTACACGTTTCCACTTGCCCAAGTCTATCTAGCCTGTGTTACCTTATATCTCAACAGCAAATATTAGATTATAAGCTCGAGCTCCTGACTACAGTAAACGCACTTGTACCGTGAAATAAAATAAAAACTTACAGAAACAAAGAGTAAGGAGTACACAAGAGACAAGAGATAATCACTCAATCTTTATTTCATTGTTTTCTATTTCTGGAAAGCTTTTATTAGAAAAAAAAACATGATCTAGCGTAAAATTCTCGAGGCAGCTATTAACAAGATTTTCAACAGCTGCACGAAAATAGTGTCGAGGAAGATTTGTGCACATTCACGGCAGTTATAGAAACACCTATGTCTACTTTATCTGAGCAAATTGAACACGAGAAAGTTAAGCAGCTAGCTTCTCTACCCATTGATTCCAAAAGACTGACGAGCATTCTCGACAACGTGGCGAAGAGCAGTGAGGAAGGGGTCTATACTAATGTTCTATCCTTTCGCAAAGAAAACTTCATACCAACCGCAAAGCCACACCCAAGAGCTCTACAACTGTGTGATGCTGGCCTCCATGAAAGTGCAGAAAACGTGATGTGTTCTAGTTGTGGCAATACAGCACAGTGCAGAGCCAATTTTTGCCCGTATTGTGGCAATATATTGTCAAAAAAATATCAAAAGGTTTTAAAAAAGGATATAGTGTTGTATTGGATTAATTATTGTTATTAATAATAAAAAATCTCTTCATGCAGAAATAAATTCCAAATAAAGGTTGATTGATGGTCTCTTGTGTTTTACCCTTTGTTCCTGTTAAGTTGTTCTGGTTCAGTGATAAATACAATTAGTCAGTAAATAGAGACTAATAAATACTATTTACTTTGATTATATTTCACGGTACAAGTGCGCTTACTCTAAAAGTAGGAAAACTACTAAATTGGCCGTGTTATATTAGAGATGCACGGTCGACGTCCCAACGATTATTCATTTTTCCCCCTTAAATTATATTATATAAAGAAATAGATTTCATTTTTTCCGTTTTGCAAAAGAAGACGTCAAAATGTGGTGAGAAGATAAGCACCCACTACGTCTCATGCGTACTTTTTTGTTTTCACCACATTTTGACGTAATTTGTGCATCTTTAAGAGTACATACGCACACAAAAATGGAGTCTACTTTTAAATAAAGTACGCCTTAACTGTTCATTTCTTTTTATACCTTTCTAGTCTTTGCATAGGACAGTTCTCGTCACTGGTTTATTTGGATTTGGCACGTCTCTTCTATTTCTTGGTCCTTCTCCTCTACTATCTCCGTACCTACCAGAAGAGTAAGTCTATTTTAGAGCACGATACAAAACTATCAATTGATCTATACAAAACATGATAATAAAAACTGCCTTGCCAAAGTCAATTGAATATTAGTAATATGCTGATCTGTTACTTCCAATTTCCAACATTTTCAGATCTCATACCAGCCTAATGGTGAATATGATGTTTATTGGACTATTTATTGGTTTTCTATTTGTTCCTATTTTACCTGAGATGCTACACTCTTGCCAGTGAGTATTCTAAAGTATTCACTATATAATAATAACAGTAATGAGGTGACGAACCGATCCTAAGCTTGTTGTGAGATCTTGTGAGGTGGATCTGTAGCAGTTCACTTTAATGATTAATAATTATTTAATGATAATAGATAGACTCACACATGTGTTGAATGTAATTCAAATAAAGATGCTTTCTCTTTCTTCATTCCTTATTTACTTTTTTTCTATTCATCTGTCTTTCTGTCAATCTATCATTGGCTTTCTTTTGTAGCTCATACTGATTCAACGTGTCACCCATGCTTCCACATGCTGACATACTTATTGTTTTAGGACGGCAGAAATACAAGATTCTTTAAAACTACAATCAATAGTGTCTGCGTTGTTTACTGGATCGATTTATTTAGGGTAAACGTAACTTACAGAATTATAAAAAGAGGCAAATAAATAACAAGACAATTAAAATTATGTTTGGCAACAGGCTAACGCTGTCAGTGTTCTGTCTTTGAACTTCGTCAGCTTTAAACTGTAACAGCAGCACTTGTGATTGAAGAACTGGGACAGTGTCTAGAAATGCTTGCACTCGTCCACTGAGGAAACAAAACAAGAGAGACTATGATAGCAGGGAGAAAAGCTGTACAACCTGTAACAAAGAACAATACAACTGAACATACTTACAGGCTTGGCCTGATAACTAAATGTGTTTGTGTTATTTTCCAGTGCATTTCTTGGTCCTGTTTTATCCGGCGTTATCAATGATCACTATGGTTTTCCTTGGACTTGCACTGTAAGTATACGAAACTGGAGGTATCATTAAATATATTGCAAATGATATTAGTATAAAGCACAAGGTATGACGGGACAATGAGCAAGGTATGACGGGACAATAAGCAAGGTATGACGGGACAATGAGCAAGGTATGAGGGGACAATGAGCAAGTTATGACGGGACAATGAGCAAGGTATGACGGGACAATGAGCAAGGTATGACGGGACAATGAGCAAGGTATGACGAGACAATGAGCAAGGTATGACGGGACAATGAGCAAGGTATGACGGGACAATGAGCAAGGTATGACGGGACAATGAGCAAGGTATGACGGGACAATGAGCAAGGTATGACGGGACAATGAGCAAGGTATGACGGTGATGAAAATGTAAATAAAGCAAAAATTGACAAACATCATTTTATTACATTTAGGTAGTGGGGATTGTTGGCGCTGGGCAGGTAAGCATATTGAACTTCTTCGGTTGCGATTCTCTGTGAGTGTTCATCTTGATCTTGCAAACTGAAACTAAAAAAATGTTTGTCTTCACTATCAAAGTTTTGGAGTTTGCCAAAATTATGCAACAACCAGAAATGCAATATTAACCGCGTGCAATAGCTACATTGGTTTCACACTTAGAGAGCTTAGATTCTTTCACAGTTCAAAACACCGACGTGATGATCACATTTGGTACTCTACACTCTACCTTTTTTGCGTTAACCTCTATCTGAACTCCCTAAGAGATACCCGAGATATCCCGGGGAAACAGTTAATTAAGAGACATTGATCTGATTTCAAGGTACGACCACATGTATTCCATAAATAATGTGTCTAAGAATGAGCCCTCTTTAAGAAAACGTGTAATACAAGGAACTGTAAAAATCCGGCGATATCCACAGAACGCCCTAAAGCACTCGAACTATTAAGGTCGAGGGTGCATGCTCCTGAAACACGTTCATGCAGTATTTTTGCTCCTGGAGCTTGCTCTCTTATATCAAACCAGTTTGATATGAGAGAGCATCACCCGGGACCAAAGGTTTTGTCGCGCAACATTTTTTATGGTTGAAATTCTTGATACAGACGAGGGAGCTGTGCTCCGGGAGCAGGTTGCGGGAGCGTGTTGCGGGAGCAAGCAATCCTCGTGTGTACCGACCTTTATAGTTACTACATTGTTTGCACGCTAAAGGGCGTTTTGTGGATATCGATTTTTAGGGTTTCTGGTACTTTCGAAAAGAGTCTCCTTGGGGTTGAAGCGTTGGCCAGTTTTCGACGTTTATTTTGTTGTTTTACAGGGTTTAGTGGCTTGGGTGTTCTTTCTCTTCACCAGGTACGACTTCAACAATGTAATCATAAATCAGGGGCACGGGCCTGTATCCGTCTCTAATTGTGTTAATATAACAATTTCAATCGTTTATTTGACGATGCGTTTCTAAAGTGGTTGTCTCTATCAGCTAACTAACAGTGCCGATCTATGGTTAAATGTAATGGAAATCACTCTAAAATACACCAGATCAGAGATTTCAAATGAGGTTCAATTGTCCCTTCTAAGTATAGGTATAGTGATACGTCATGTTATGCAAATGTGCCAACCAGAACAACAATAAGCTCTATTGAAATCACAGCCAATCACTGTCTGGTTGGCACATGAATGACAAAGGCTTACGTCAGCTGAAGTATCGGTATAACCGAGTCCCTCTCCCATTAGAGATAAAAACACTTCTGAACACTAATAACATAGTTCACATGGATGTAGCAAAAACCAAATGTTAAACTAGTTATGGTTGTTAGATGTTATTGCTGTTTTTTTAAGAACTTCATGACCATATGTAGGTTGCTCATGGCATAAACGTGATCACGGTGTCTTTTTTCAGGTGTCGATCAACATCCTCTGACAGCTCAGCAGAGAAACAGAAACTTATCGATCATTGATGAACTGCTGTGACAAAAACACATGAAACAAGGTGTAATCGGGTGAATTTCATGTGACCGTGAGAGAATAACCGAACTAACAGTCAGTTGTAAACAATAATGCTTTCTTTCGTTCTTTATCAACTGCTACAAACTAAAAGGGACGTTTTCTTTCGCACTCATTAACAAATCACCATTTGTATCATCCAAATCTTTGATTAGAGTGCAAACAATTAATCTGTGAAACTTTAGTAATACTAAAAAATAGTGCAGTTTTATCCGAATTCTATTGTTTTCGTTTTGTTTAACTGGACCTATTTTCTACATTTTGGTAATTAGTGTTTCGTGACTGTATTGCTTGCACTCTATTTCAAACAATTGAAAAGATGGTGGTGACGATGATCCCGATGAAAGAGAAAGAAAATAAAGAAATCAAATGGCAATGAATGTCGAGTTGAACATCTTCCACAGACATGAATTGGTCATTTTTATATTATTATATTTATAGTGAATACTAACTCATGGATTTAATAAATGACTATTAAAGCAAATCAATAGAATGTAAATATTATACCAACGAATAAACCGCTAGAGTGCAAACACTAAATGCGTGCAACACAAATACCACTAAATGGTGCTGTTTTATGCTAATTCTATTGTTTTCTTTTGTTAATTAGTGCTATTTACCACTAAATAGTGACAACTACTGAGAGTGTGTTAAGCCCTGTTGGCTTGATCTGTACAGCTAGCAATCAAGTGACCTACTTATGTATGCTATATACATATATATATTGATTTTAAGGGAGAGATGATATTGAAATTGACCGATAATGAGCTTGGGATTCCTGTAGTACAATATCGAGCTTGGCAGTGCTATCGCACAGGCAGCCCAAGCTCATTATCTGTCAATTTTAATAAAAAGATCATTTCAGTGTTGAAACTATATTAGAAATACAATTCAAGGTCATTAAGGTAATTCCGTAGTTTTGCACCGCGCACAGTTCTGTGCATATTTCGAATTTTAGAGTTTCACATTTCTTATCATCAATACATACAGAGTTATGTCTGAGAAACACTTTAACGTAAAAATGGGAACAGTTTTCACATTTTCAAGCGAGAAATTTCGAATTTCTTTAAACTCGCCCCAGTCCACACTCGGAAAAGCCTTGATATTATTGAATTTTGAAAATATTTCTCAAAATATCTCGCCAATACGGGCACCAGTAGTGTAGAAGGGATGCCCAGTTGCCCTTTTTGCTGGGTTTTTGGTGGGTTTTTGGTGGGTTTCTAAGTGGGTTCAGTGGGTTCTATTGTTCTCCGGTTGTCAAGGTGACCACGTGATGTCACCGGACAAGTTCGGGCGAACCTTATTGTCAAGGTTCACAATATAACGCGGGCGATTTGAAATCTATTTGAGGAAAAAAAAACACCAATACAACAAAAACTCACATATGTAGTTACATTTCCTCAGCACAAAGAATAATTTCCTGTAACCGCAATAAACAATTTTTTTTTCTGATATAAACTAACGGCATAAAATGAGCTTTTTTATAATATTTCTTGAAATATTTATTCATCGCTATTTTCTCTGATCATTTAACAACATTAACTTGACCAGGAAATTTATCAGATCATTTTTTCTGATATCGAAAAAAAAAACTTATTATAGAATTCGATTTTAATTTTTTATTCGCAAATAATATTTTAAGCTGTTGTGATCAAATTACCATATTATCTATTTGATGCTTGGCTGACTAATTAATTTTAAGTGAAAACAATAGATTAATTTGGAAACTATTGTTCTAAGTAGGAATACGCTTGGCTGATTCCATTAATGCTTAAATAATAGTGAAGCAATTAATAATGATATTTAAAAAAATAGAGTGAAACCTTGCTTTGAAAAGCCGGTACGTTATGTTAAAATAACTATCAGGCTATCAGGCTATCAGGCTATCAGGCTATCAGGCTATCAGGCTATCAGGCTATCAGGCTATCAGGCTATCAGGCTATCAGGCTATCAGGCTATCAGGCTATCAGGCTATCAGGCTATCAGGCTATCAGGCTATCAGGCTATCAGGCTATCAGGCTATCAGGCTATCAGGCTATCAGGCTATCAGGCTATCAGGCTATCAGGCTATCAGGCTATCAGGCTATCAGGCTATCAGGCTATCAGGCTATCAGGCTATCAGGCTATCAGGCTATCAGGCTATCAGGCTATCAGGCTATCAGGCTATCAGGCTATCAGGCTATCAGGCTATCAGGCTATCAGGCTATCAGGCTATCAGGCTATCAGGCTATCAGGCTATCAGGCTATCAGGCTATCAGGCTATCAGGCTATCAGGCTATCAGGCTATCAGGCTATCAGGCTATCAGGCTATCAGGCTATCAGGCTATCGGCTATTCGCTATCGGTTGATGAAAGGTTGATGAGAGGTCGATGAAAGGTCGATGAGAGGTCGATGAGAGGTCGATGAAAGGTCGCTGAGAGATCGATGAAAGGTCGATGAGAGGTCGATGAGAGGTCGATGAGAGGTCGATGAAAGGTCGATGAGAGGTCGACGAAAGGTCGATGAGAGGTCGATGAAAGGTCGATGAAAGGTCGATGAGAGGTCGATGAGAGGTCGATGAAAAGTCGATGAAAGGTCGATGAGAGGTCGATAGAAGGTCGATGTCATGAGGTCGATGAAAGGTCGTCTTTTCCTCCAACTATCACTCTGTTTGTCGGATATTTTCGTCGACCTTTCATCCACCTCTCATCGCCCTTCCATCGACCTCTCATCGACCTTTCATCGACCTTTCATCGACCTCTCATCGACCTTTCGTCGACCTCTCATCGACCTTTCATCGACCTCTCATCGACCTCTCATCGACCTCTCATCGACCTTTCATCGATCTCTCATCGACCTTTCATCGACCTCTCATCGACCTCTCATCGACCTCTCATCGACCTCTCATCAACCTTTCATCAACCGATAGCGAATAGCCTGATAGCCTGATAGCCTGATAGCCTGATAGCCTGATAGCCTGATAGCCTGATAGCCTGATAGCCTGATAGCCTGATAGCCTGATAGCCTGATAGCCTGATAGCCTGATAGCCTGATAGCCTGATAGCCTGATAGCCTGATAGCCTGATAGCCTGATAGCCTGATAGCCTGATAGCCTGATAGCCTGATAGCCTGATAGCCTGATAGCCTGATAGCCTGATAGCCTGATAGCCTGATAGCCTGATAGCCTGATAGCCTGATAGCCTGATAGCCTGATAGCC
This sequence comes from Diadumene lineata, assembly GCA_918843875.1. Taxonomy (NCBI): domain Eukaryota; kingdom Metazoa; phylum Cnidaria; class Anthozoa; order Actiniaria; family Diadumenidae; genus Diadumene; species Diadumene lineata. Next base: position 15,588,792 of record OU974075.1, on the reverse strand, counting down.
TGATAGCCTGATAGCCTGATAGCCTGATAGCCTGATAGCCTGATAGTTATTTTAACATAACGTACCGGCTTTTCAAAGCAAGGTTTCACTCTATTTTTTTAAATATCATTATTAATTGCTTCACTATTATTTAAGCATTAATGGAATCAGCCAAGCGTATTCCTACTTAGAACAATAGTTTCCAAATTAATCTATTGTTTTCACTTAAAATTAATTAGTCAGCCAAGCATCAAATAGATAATATGGTAATTTGATCACAACAGCTTAAAATATTATTTGCGAATAAAAAATTAAAATCGAATTCTATAATAAGTTTTTTTTTTCGATATCAGAAAAAATGATCTGATAAATTTCCTGGTCAAGTTAATGTTGTTAAATGATCAGAGAAAATAGCGATGAATAAATATTTCAAGAAATATTATAAAAAAGCTCATTTTATGCCGTTAGTTTATATCAGAAAAAAAAATTGTTTATTGCGGTTACAGGAAATTATTCTTTGTGCTGAGGAAATGTAACTACATATGTGAGTTTTTGTTGTATTGGTGTTTTTTTTTCCTCAAATAGATTTCAAATCGCCCGCGTTATATTGTGAACCTTGACAATAAGGTTCGCCCGAACTTGTCCGGTGACATCACGTGGTCACCTTGACAACCGGAGAACAATAGAACCCACTGAACCCACTTAGAAACCCACCAAAAACCCACCAAAAACCCACCAAAAAGGGCAACTGGGCATCCCTTCTACACTACTGGCACCTATCTTTTTTATTTCATAATATCATTTGAAATCATGTTTTTTAAAACATATGTGATCGATGACAAAATTCTATGGCTAGTTTTTTCGATATTTCGAAAAGTGTTTCGTTCAAAGCATCGATGAGGCCCGTAAAAATTCTAACATTTTGTTAATTTTGATTTATTTCCCTTCGCTGTTGAATTTCAGTGCAAATCTTTTGCTTTACATCGGTAGCCCAATGTATAAGGAGCACATTAAAGCACATTCAAAATATTTGGTAGTTACCAAGCTCAGTAAAGAGATACTTTTATGAATGATGCCCATTTTCGAATGTTAGAAGCTAAATTGACAAAAGTGGGTATACTTTAAAAAATTTTCTCGCGAAATCCAATACGGTGACTCCATTTTTTATTTTTTATTTTTGATGAAAAACTCAAAATGTTTTAATGTATAAAGTTTTATCAAAATTCTATGGTTAGTTTTATTACTACAGAATTACCTTAAGAAGTAAATATCCTGCCCAATCATCATATCGGAAAAAAAATATCCTGCCAAAAAAAAAAAAAAAAAAAAAAAAAAAACTCCCCTCAACCCCCTCCCCCCCCCAAAAAAATATCTAACGGTCCATCCCTAATTTAGTAGTAATATGCTGATCCATTACTTTCAGTTTTCAACCTGCTTTTCAGATCTCATATCAGCCTTATTGTGAATATGGTGTTTATTGGGCTATTTGAACATTCTTCCCCCAGCTTAATTCTTGCTGCTATGAAACTCTGCAATTTAAAACACATTTATACTTACTAGGAGGCAACAAATAAATTCAGTGGATTCAATTAATTAATCTTCAGTATTGACTTTTACAATTACTTTATAAAATAACTTTTATATAACGCGTGCTCTGATTGGCTAAAACGTCCAAAAAAACATGTTTCTATCAGAGCATAGAAACACGGGTTTCAAGGGTGTCGTCATCACAAACGATGAGGCCGCATTAAAAAGTTGTAAAAATAATTTTAATCACAAATCTGACAAACTTCATTTCTTTAACACTTTCGAACTACAAGAATCAGTAAAACCTTGACAGAATTGCAATAAAGACCAGTACAATCTGAAAGAAAAAAAGAAAATCCTCCATCTCTTATAAGGTCATCAAGAAGGTAAGAGTTGTTCATATAATACAAAAGTTTGCATGATCACTACAGTACATAGTAAGCCCGGTCAAACCATAGATGATTAGTAGCTCGGAACATTGTCTACCAGCTAAATACATGAGCGTTTGGTCACCTTGTTAAGTTTTGTTCAGTGGACTGGAATCAATGTACATTGGCTGAACGAAGATCAGGATGATCAGACATTTAACGTTTGAACAGTAGACTCCCTCGCAGTCGGTTTTAGGGTTTGTCACTCAATAAATTCGAAATAAATGTTTTGAGACAAACCCTAAAAACAACGAATGACTCATATTGCTTTAGAACTTTCCAGTTCTTACAAATTAATGTTTATGAAAAAACGGGAAATACTTAAGTTTCGTGTTCTTCTTCGATTCAGAATAGTTTTTATAAACTCATGGAATAATTACAAAACTGTTAAAAGATTTACACTGCCGTGAACTCAAACTTTATCCCTCTGTTTTGTACTTATCTATTATTAGAAAATGTAACTGACCAGCATTTATTGCTTCACGGGTTTTTTTCTATCATTTCTGTATATACATGTACTAGTATTCACAACTCGGAAAAGCGAGTGCGCATTTCTATAGAAAAAATATGAAGATTTAAGGGAATAAAATGGAAAAAAGGAATAAAACAATTGTCAAGAACCCGTGATTTAGTGCATAACACTTTAGTGTTTACACTTTAATATAGTGTAAAGGCATTTAGAAACAATTATAGAGATTTTTTGGACATTGTCTGACTCATTATTATCGTTAATTTTTCTTTTTTTACAAGAAAATGCCAAGAATGGTGATGCAAATGTTTACAAATTTGTTAGTATAGTTTTTATTAGTGTTTTTAATTTAGTTATTTCAACAGTCTAGCTTATAATTTTAGCATCGTAACCTTGACTGTATAGATCATATGACGTTTGTAGTTTCTTAAGAAACGCATGCCTCCTTAAGAGTAACCCAAACATACCACCAAGTTAGATGCTATACTTAGGTAAGAAATCATGTTAACTAGCTATATAAAGCCCTACTAAGGGGTGTCTTTCTAGCTGGCTTGTGTCTACCGCAAATTGTTATAAAACCTCCCACATGGCTTGTAAGTAGTTATTGTACGAAACACAAAAGAGCGACCAGAACAGACGATCACTGAGTTAGTTACCTCATCGCCCTTCCATCGACCTCTCATCGACCTTTCATCGACCTTTCATCGACCTCTCATCGACCTTTCGTCGACCTCTCATCGACCTTTCATCGACCTCTCATCGACCTCTCATCGACCTCTCATCGACCTTTCATCGACCTCTCATCAACCTTTCATCAACCGATAGCGAATAGCCGATAGCCTGATAGCCTGATAGCCTGATAGCCTGATAGCCTGATAGCCTGATAGCCTGATAGCCTGATAGCCTGATAGCCTGATAGCCTGATAGCCTGATAGCCTGATAGCCTGATAGCCTGATAGCCTGATAGCCTGATAGCCTGATAGCCTGATAGCCTGATAGCCTGATAGCCTGATAGCCTGATAGCCTGATAGCCTGATAGCCTGATAGCCTGATAGCCTGATAGCCTGATAGCCTGATAGCCTGATAGCCTGATAGCCTGATAGCCTGATAGCCTGATAGCCTGATAGCCTGATAGCCTGATAGCCTGATAGCCTGATAGCCTGATAGCCTGATAGCCTGATAGCCTGATAGCCTGATAGCCTGATAGTTATTTTAACATAACGTACCGGCTTTTCAAAGCAAGGTTTCACTCTATTTTTTTAAATATCATTATTAATTGCTTCACTATTATTTAAGCATTAATGGAATCAGCCAAGCGTATTCCTACTTAGAACAATAGTTTCCAAATTAATCTATTGTTTTCACTTAAAATTAATTAGTCAGCCAAGCATCAAATAGATAATATGGTAATTTGATCACAACAGCTTAAAATATTATTTGCGAATAAAAAATTAAAATCGAATTCTATAATAAGTTTTTTTTTTCGATATCAGAAAAAATGATCTGATAAATTTCCTGGTCAAGTTAATGTTGTTAAATGATCAGAGAAAATAGCGATGAATAAATATTTCAAGAAATATTATAAAAAAGCTCATTTTATGCCGTTAGTTTATATCAGAAAAAAAAATTGTTTATTGCGGTTACAGGAAATTATTCTTTGTGCTGAGGAAATGTAACTACATATGTGAGTTTTTGTTGTATTGGTGTTTTTTTTTCCTCAAATAGATTTCAAATCGCCCGCGTTATATTGTGAACCTTGACAATAAGGTTCGCCCGAACTTGTCCGGTGACATCACGTGGTCACCTTGACAACCGGAGAACAATAGAACCCACTGAACCCACTTAGAAACCCACCAAAAACCCACCAAAAACCCACCAAAAAGGGCAACTGGGCATCCCTTCTACACTACTGGCACCTATCTTTTTTATTTCATAATATCATTTGAAATCATGTTTTTTAAAACATATGTGATCGATGACAAAATTCTATGGCTAGTTTTTTCGATATTTCGAAAAGTGTTTCGTTCAAAGCATCGATGAGGCCCGTAAAAATTCTAACATTTTGTTAATTTTGATTTATTTCCCTTCGCTGTTGAATTTCAGTGCAAATCTTTTGCTTTACATCGGTAGCCCAATGTATAAGGAGCACATTAAAGCACATTCAAAATATTTGGTAGTTACCAAGCTCAGTAAAGAGATACTTTTATGAATGATGCCCATTTTCGAATGTTAGAAGCTAAATTGACAAAAGTGGGTATACTTTAAAAAATTTTCTCGCGAAATCCAATACGGTGACTCCATTTTTTATTTTTTATTTTTGATGAAAAACTCAAAATGTTTTAATGTATAAAGTTTTATCAAAATTCTATGGTTAGTTTTATTACTACAGAATTACCTTAAGAAGTAAATATCCTGCCCAATCATCATATCGGAAAAAAAATATCCTGCCAAAAAAAAAAAAAAAAAAAAAAAAAAAACTCCCCTCAACCCCCTCCCCCCCCCAAAAAAATATCTAACGGTCCATCCCTAATTTAGTAGTAATATGCTGATCCATTACTTTCAGTTTTCAACCTGCTTTTCAGATCTCATATCAGCCTTATTGTGAATATGGTGTTTATTGGGCTATTTGAACATTCTTCCCCCAGCTTAATTCTTGCTGCTATGAAACTCTGCAATTTAAAACACATTTATACTTACTAGGAGGCAACAAATAAATTCAGTGGATTCAATTAATTAATCTTCAGTATTGACTTTTACAATTACTTTATAAAATAACTTTTATATAACGCGTGCTCTGATTGGCTAAAACGTCCAAAAAAACATGTTTCTATCAGAGCATAGAAACACGGGTTTCAAGGGTGTCGTCATCACAAACGATGAGGCCGCATTAAAAAGTTGTAAAAATAATTTTAATCACAAATCTGACAAACTTCATTTCTTTAACACTTTCGAACTACAAGAATCAGTAAAACCTTGACAGAATTGCAATAAAGACCAGTACAATCTGAAAGAAAAAAAGAAAATCCTCCATCTCTTATAAGGTCATCAAGAAGGTAAGAGTTGTTCATATAATACAAAAGTTTGCATGATCACTACAGTACATAGTAAGCCCGGTCAAACCATAGATGATTAGTAGCTCGGAACATTGTCTACCAGCTAAATACATGAGCGTTTGGTCACCTTGTTAAGTTTTGTTCAGTGGACTGGAATCAATGTACATTGGCTGAACGAAGATCAGGATGATCAGACATTTAACGTTTGAACAGTAGACTCCCTCGCAGTCGGTTTTGGGGTTTGTCACTCAATAAATTCGAAATAAATGTTTTGAGACAAACCCTAAAAACAACGAATGACTCATATTGCTTTAGAACTTTCCAGTTCTTACAAATTAATGTTTATGAAAAAACGGGAAATACTTAAGTTTCGTGTTCTTCTTCGATTCAGAATAGTTTTTATAAACTCATGGAATAATTACAAAACTGTTAAAAGATTTACACTGCCGTGAACTCAAACTTTATCCCTCTGTTTTGTACTTATCTATTATTAGAAAATGTAACTGACCAGCATTTATTGCTTCACGGGTTTTTTTCTATCATTTCTGTATATACATGTACTAGTATTCACAACTCGGAAAAGCGAGTGCGCATTTCTATAGAAAAAATATGAAGATTTAAGGGAATAAAATGGAAAAAAGGAATAAAACAATTGTCAAGAACCCGTGATTTAGTGCATAACACTTTAGTGTTTACACTTTAATATAGTGTAAAGGCATTTAGAAACAATTATAGAGATTTTTTGGACATTGTCTGACTCATTATTATCGTTAATTTTTCTTTTTTTACAAGAAAATGCCAAGAATGGTGATGCAAATGTTTACAAATTTGTTAGTATAGTTTTTATTAGTGTTTTTAATTTAGTTATTTCAACAGTCTAGCTTATAATTTTAGCATCGTAACCTTGACTGTATAGATCATATGACGTTTGTAGTTTCTTAAGAAACGCATGCCTCCTTAAGAGTAACCCAAACATACCACCAAGTTAGATGCTATACTTAGGTAAGAAATCATGTTAACTAGCTATATAAAGCCCTACTAAGGGGTGTCTTTCTAGCTGGCTTGTGTCTACCGCAAATTGTTATAAAACCTCCCACATGGCTTGTAAGTAGTTATTGTACGAAACACAAAAGAGCGACCAGAACAGACGATCACTGAGTTAGTTACCTCATCGCCCTTCCATCGACCTCTCATCGACCTTTCATCGACCTTTCATCGACCTCTCATCGACCTTTCGTCGACCTCTCATCGACCTTTCATCGACCTCTCATCGACCTCTCATCGACCTCTCATCGACCTTTCATCGACCTCTCATCAACCTTTCATCAACCGATAGCGAATAGCCGATAGCCTGATAGCCTGATAGCCTGATAGCCTGATAGCCTGATAGCCTGATAGCCTGATAGCCTGATAGCCTGATAGCCTGATAGCCTGATAGCCTGATAGCCTGATAGCCTGATAGCCTGATAGCCTGATAGCCTGATAGCCTGATAGCCTGATAGCCTGATAGCCTGATAGCCTGATAGCCTGATAGCCTGATAGCCTGATAGCCTGATAGCCTGATAGCCTGATAGCCTGATAGCCTGATAGCCTGATAGCCTGATAGCCTGATAGCCTGATAGCCTGATAGCCTGATAGCCTGATAGCCTGATAGCCTGATAGCCTGATAGCCTGATAGCCTGATAGCCTGATAGCCTGATAGCCTGATAGTTATTTTAACATAACGTACCGGCTTTTCAAAGCAAGGTTTCACTCTATTTTTTTAAATATCATTATTAATTGCTTCACTATTATTTAAGCATTAATGGAATCAGCCAAGCGTATTCCTACTTAGAACAATAGTTTCCAAATTAATCTATTGTTTTCACTTAAAATTAATTAGTCAGCCAAGCATCAAATAGATAATATGGTAATTTGATCACAACAGCTTAAAATATTATTTGCGAATAAAAAATTAAAATCGAATTCTATAATAAGTTTTTTTTTTCGATATCAGAAAAAATGATCTGATAAATTTCCTGGTCAAGTTAATGTTGTTAAATGATCAGAGAAAATAGCGATGAATAAATATTTCAAGAAATATTATAAAAAAGCTCATTTTATGCCGTTAGTTTATATCAGAAAAAAAAATTGTTTATTGCGGTTACAGGAAATTATTCTTTGTGCTGAGGAAATGTAACTACATATGTGAGTTTTTGTTGTATTGGTGTTTTTTTTTCCTCAAATAGATTTCAAATCGCCCGCGTTATATTGTGAACCTTGACAATAAGGTTCGCCCGAACTTGTCCGGTGACATCACGTGGTCACCTTGACAACCGGAGAACAATAGAACCCACTGAACCCACTTAGAAACCCACCAAAAACCCACCAAAAACCCACCAAAAAGGGCAACTGGGCATCCCTTCTACACTACTGGCACCTATCTTTTTTATTTCATAATATCATTTGAAATCATGTTTTTTAAAACATATGTGATCGATGACAAAATTCTATGGCTAGTTTTTTCGATATTTCGAAAAGTGTTTCGTTCAAAGCATCGATGAGGCCCGTAAAAATTCTAACATTTTGTTAATTTTGATTTATTTCCCTTCGCTGTTGAATTTCAGTGCAAATCTTTTGCTTTACATCGGTAGCCCAATGTATAAGGAGCACATTAAAGCACATTCAAAATATTTGGTAGTTACCAAGCTCAGTAAAGAGATACTTTTATGAATGATGCCCATTTTCGAATGTTAGAAGCTAAATTGACAAAAGTGGGTATACTTTAAAAAATTTTCTCGCGAAATCCAATACGGTGACTCCATTTTTTATTTTTTATTTTTGATGAAAAACTCAAAATGTTTTAATGTATAAAGTTTTATCAAAATTCTATGGTTAGTTTTATTACTACAGAATTACCTTAAGAAGTAAATATCCTGCCCAATCATCATATCGGAAAAAAAATATCCTGCCAAAAAAAAAACAAAAAAAAAAAAAAAAACTCCCCTCAACCCCCTCCCCCCCCCAAAAAATATCTAACGGTCCATCCCTAATTTAGTAGTAATATGCTGATCCATTACTTTCAGTTTTCAACCTGCTTTTCAGATCTCATATCAGCCTTATTGTGAATATGGTGTTTATTGGGCTATTTGAACATTCTTCCCCCAGCTTAATTCTTGCTGCTATGAAACTCTGCAATTTAAAACACATTTATACTTACTAGGAGGCAACAAATAAATTCAGTGGATTCAATTAATTAATCTTCAGTATTGACTTTTACAATTACTTTATAAAATAACTTTTATATAACGCGTGCTCTGATTGGCTAAAACGTCCAAAAAAACATGTTTCTATCAGAGCATAGAAACACGGGTTTCAAGGGTGTCGTCATCACAAACGATGAGGCCGCATTAAAAAGTTGTAAAAATAATTTTAATCACAAATCTGACAAACTTCATTTCTTTAACACTTTCGAACTACAAGAATCAGTAAAACCTTGACAGAATTGCAATAAAGACCAGTACAATCTGAAAGAAAAAAAGAAAATCCTCCATCTCTTATAAGGTCATCAAGAAGGTAAGAGTTGTTCATATAATACAAAAGTTTGCATGATCACTACAGTACATAGTAAGCCCGGTCAAACCATAGATGATTAGTAGCTCGGAACATTGTCTACCAGCTAAATACATGAGCGTTTGGTCACCTTGTTAAGTTTTGTTCAGTGGACTGGAATCAATGTACATTGGCTGAACGAAGATCAGGATGATCAGACATTTAACGTTTGAACAGTAGACTCCCTCGCAGTCGGTTTTAGGGTTTGTCACTCAATAAATTCGAAATAAATGTTTTGAGACAAACCCTAAAAACAACGAATGACTCATATTGCTTTAGAACTTTCCAGTTCTTACAAATTAATGTTTATGAAAAAACGGGAAATACTTAAGTTTCGTGTTCTTCTTCGATTCAGAATAGTTTTTATAAACTCATGGAATAATTACAAAACTGTTAAAAGATTTACACTGCCGTGAACTCAAACTTTATCCCTCTGTTTTGTACTTATCTATTATTAGAAAATGTAACTGACCAGCATTTATTGCTTCACGGGTTTTTTTCTATCATTTCTGTATATACATGTACTAGTATTCACAACTCGGAAAAGCGAGTGCGCATTTCTATAGAAAAAATATGAAGATTTAAGGGAATAAAATGGAAAAAAGGAATAAAACAATTGTCAAGAACCCGTGATTTAGTGCATAACACTTTAGTGTTTACACTTTAATATAGTGTAAAGGCATTTAGAAACAATTATAGAGATTTTTTGGACATTGTCTGACTCATTATTATCGTTAATTTTTCTTTTTTTACAAGAAAATGCCAAGAATGGTGATGCAAATGTTTACAAATTTGTTAGTATAGTTTTTATTAGTGTTTTTAATTTAGTTATTTCAACAGTCTAGCTTATAATTTTAGCATCGTAACCTTGACTGTATAGATCATATGACGTTTGTAGTTTCTTAAGAAACGCATGCCTCCTTAAGAGTAACCCAAACATACCACCAAGTTAGATGCTATACTTAGGTAAGAAATCATGTTAACTAGCTATATAAAGCCCTACTAAGGGGTGTCTTTCTAGCTGGCTTGTGTCTACCGCAAATTGTTATAAAACCTCCCACATGGCTTGTAAGTAGTTATTGTACGAAACACAAAAGAGCGACCAAAACAGACGATCACTGAGTTAGTTACCTCATCGCCCTTCCATCGACCTCTCATCGACCTTTCATCGACCTTTCATCGACCTCTCATCGACCTTTCGTCGACCTCTCATCGACCTTTCATCGACCTCTCATCGACCTCTCATCGACCTCTCATCGACCTTTCATCGACCTCTCATCAACCTTTCATCAACCGATAGCGAATAGCCGATAGCCTGATAGCCTGATAGCCTGATAGCCTGATAGCCTGATAGCCTGATAGCCTGATAGCCTGATAGCCTGATAGCCTGATAGCCTGATAGCCTGATAGCCTGATAGCCTGATAGCCTGATAGCCTGATAGCCTGATAGCCTGATAGCCTGATAGCCTGATAGCCTGATAGCCTGATAGCCTGATAGCCTGATAGCCTGATAGCCTGATAGCCTGATAGCCTGATAGCCTGATAGCCTGATAGCCTGATAGCCTGATAGCCTGATAGCCTGATAGCCTGATAGCCTGATAGCCTGATAGCCTGATAGCCTGATAGCCTGATAGCCTGATAGCCTGATAGCCTGATAGCCTGATAGCCTGATAGCCTGATAGCCTGATAGTTATTTTAACATAACGTACCGGCTTTTCAAAGCAAGGTTTCACTCTATTTTTTTAAATATCATTATTAATTGCTTCACTATTATTTAAGCATTAATGGAATCAGCCAAGCGTATTCCTACTTAGAACAATAGTTTCCAAATTAATCTATTGTTTTCACTTAAAATTAATTAGTCAGCCAAGCATCAAATAGATAATATGGTAATTTGATCACAACAGCTTAAAATATTATTTGCGAATAAAAAATTAAAATCGAATTCTATAATAAGTTTTTTTTTTCGATATCAGAAAAAATGATCTGATAAATTTCCTGGTCAAGTTAATGTTGTTAAATGATCAGAGAAAATAGCGATGAATAAATATTTCAAGAAATATTATAAAAAAGCTCATTTTATGCCGTTAGTTTATATCAGAAAAAAAAATTGTTTATTGCGGTTACAGGAAATTATTCTTTGTGCTGAGGAAATGTAACTACATATGTGAGTTTTTGTTGTATTGGTGTTTTTTTTTCCTCAAATAGATTTCAAATCGCCCGCGTTATATTGTGAACCTTGACAATAAGGTTCGCCCGAACTTGTCCGGTGACATCACGTGGTCACCTTGACAACCGGAGAACAATAGAACCCACTGAACCCACTTAGAAACCCACCAAAAACCCACCAAAAACCCACCAAAAAGGGCAACTGGGCATCCCTTCTACACTACTGGCACCTATCTTTTTTATTTCATAATATCATTTGAAATCATGTTTTTTAAAACATATGTGATCGATGACAAAATTCTATGGCTAGTTTTTTCGATATTTCGAAAAGTGTTTCGTTCAAAGCATCGATGAGGCCCGTAAAAATTCTAACATTTTGTTAATTTTGATTTATTTCCCTTCGCTGTTGAATTTCAGTGCAAATCTTTTGCTTTACATCGGTAGCCCAATGTATAAGGAGCACATTAAAGCACATTCAAAATATTTGGTAGTTACCAAGCTCAGTAAAGAGATACTTTTATGAATGATGCCCATTTTCGAATGTTAGAAGCTAAATTGACAAAAGTGGGTATACTTTAAAAAATTTTCTCGCGAAATCCAATACGGTGACTCCATTTTTTATTTTTTATTTTTGATGAAAAACTCAAAATGTTTTAATGTATAAAGTTTTATCAAAATTCTATGGTTAGTTTTATTACTACAGAATTACCTTAAGAAGTAAATATCCTGCCCAATCATCATATCGGAAAAAAAATATCCTGCCAAAAAAAAAACAAAAAAAAAAAAAAAAACTCCCCTCAACCCCCTCCCCCCCCCAAAAAATATCTAACGGTCCATCCCTAATTTAGTAGTAATATGCTGATCCATTACTTTCAGTTTTCAACCTGCTTTTCAGATCTCATATCAGCCTTATTGTGAATATGGTGTTTATTGGGCTATTTGAACATTCTTCCCCCAGCTTAATTCTTGCTGCTATGAAACTCTGCAATTTAAAACACATTTATACTTACTAGGAGGCAACAAATAAATTCAGTGGATTCAATTAATTAATCTTCAGTATTGACTTTTACAATTACTTTATAAAATAACTTTTATATAACGCGTGCTCTGATTGGCTAAAACGTCCAAAAAAACATGTTTCTATCAGAGCATAGAAACACGGGTTTCAAGGGTGTCGTCATCACAAACGATGAGGCCGCATTAAAAAGTTGTAAAAATAATTTTAATCACAAATCTGACAAACTTCATTTCTTTAACACTTTCGAACTACAAGAATCAGTAAAACCTTGACAGAATTGCAATAAAGACCAGTACAATCTGAAAGAAAAAAAGAAAATCCTCCATCTCTTATAAGGTCATCAAGAAGGTAAGAGTTGTTCATATAATACAAAAGTTTGCATGATCACTACAGTACATAGTAAGCCCGGTCAAACCATAGATGATTAGTAGCTCGGAACATTGTCTACCAGCTAAATACATGAGCGTTTGGTCACCTTGTTAAGTTTTGTTCAGTGGACTGGAATCAATGTACATTGGCTGAACGAAGATCAGGATGATCAGACATTTAACGTTTGAACAGTAGACTCCCTCGCAGTCGGTTTTAGGGTTTGTCACTCAATAAATTCGAAATAAATGTTTTGAGACAAACCCTAAAAACAACGAATGACTCATATTGCTTTAGAACTTTCCAGTTCTTACAAATTAATGTTTATGAAAAAACGGGAAATACTTAAGTTTCGTGTTCTTCTTCGATTCAGAATAGTTTTTATAAACTCATGGAATAATTACAAAACTGTTAAAAGATTTACACTGCCGTGAACTCAAACTTTATCCCTCTGTTTTGTACTTATCTATTATTAGAAAATGTAACTGACCAGCATTTATTGCTTCACGGGTTTTTTTCTATCATTTCTGTATATACATGTACTAGTATTCACAACTCGGAAAAGCGAGTGCGCATTTCTATAGAAAAAATATGAAGATTTAAGGGAATAAAATGGAAAAAAGGAATAAAACAATTGTCAAGAACCCGTGATTTAGTGCATAACACTTTAGTGTTTACACTTTAATATAGTGTAAAGGCATTTAGAAACAATTATAGAGATTTTTTGGACATTGTCTGACTCATTATTATCGTTAATTTTTCTTTTTTTACAAGAAAATGCCAAGAATGGTGATGCAAATGTTTACAAATTTGTTAGTATAGTTTTTATTAGTGTTTTTAATTTAGTTATTTCAACAGTCTAGCTTATAATTTTAGCATCGTAACCTTGACTGTATAGATCATATGACGTTTGTAGTTTCTTAAGAAACGCATGCCTCCTTAAGAGTAACCCAAACATACCACCAAGTTAGATGCTATACTTAGGTAAGAAATCATGTTAACTAGCTATATAAAGCCCTACTAAGGGGTGTCTTTCTAGCTGGCTTGTGTCTACCGCAAATTGTTATAAAACCTCCCACATGGCTTGTAAGTAGTTATTGTACGAAACACAAAAGAGCGACCAGAACAGACGATCACTGAGTTAGTTACCTCGTTACATTTTGACATTTTCGTTTGATTGACTTTAATTACATGTTTTTCACGACGTTTCGAAAACTACTCTATATTGTTTTCAATTTTATGCTGATGATACGCAAATTCAATGATAATAATAATAATAATAATAATAATAATAATAATAATACTAATAATAATAATAATAATAATAATAATAATAATAATGATAATGATAATGATAATGATAATGATAATAATAATAACGATTGCCGGCCTACAAGAGTTATACCAACAGTTACTACCAACAAAGCTGTACTTCGGAAAAAAAGTCAAAACATTCATCACCAATGACTACACCTGCCGAATGTGTGGGAAAAAGCAAGAGAGTGTCGCACATGTCCTAGCTGGTTCTAGTGCGATAGCTCAGTCAAAGTACATGGAGAGGCATAATAACGTTCTCAGAATCCTATTCTTTGAGATTTTAGCCAGCTACAGCTTAGTACCCAGGGAAAAGTACGCATGGTACAAGCCAATCAAGCCAAAACTAGTCTATGAGGATGATAAAGTTAAAGCCTTGTGGGATGTCAATTAAATTGTCAAAAATTATTTTGATTGAGATGAGCTGCCCGTGGATGGATAACCAGAGGGCCGGAAAAGAAGTACGGTCCACTGAGATGGGAATTAAAGATGCAGTACCCGGGATATGAAATTATACAACACAACATCATTATCGATGTACTGGGAGGCTACTCCGAAGAAGTGCAGAAGTCAGTATACAGTTTAGTTGGAGAAAGAAGCAAAATTGTGCTAAAACAGATGCAGAAGGCAATGCTGACAAGCACCCTTAACATAGCAAGAAGTATCTGAAGATCCTTGAACATTGAACTGAACTGATAAATATTGATATTTACATATATGCATTAAGATAATTTATGAGTTTATATAGAGTTTTATTGAGTACGGAGTTATAATATTATTTTACATAGAATAATTTTAATAGGGTTATGTCGCTTTGAATAATACCGGAAAAAATTTAGACGTATAAATTAATTAGTTTTAACTATTTTGAAATTAGATAGCTTAATTATAAGATTCATTAGGGCCATTTTGTAGAGATTTTTAGTGACTGGTCACGTGTCAACACGCCCAGTCGCTATAGTAATGTTAGGCATTATACACTGCCATAATAATAATAATAACAATAACAATAATAATAATAGTAATAATGAAAACTTTATTTTGTTTTTCCATTTACAATTGTAAATCTCACTTGTTAAAGGTAATTTACAATTTGCTACTTGAATCGCTTACAAATACACAATAAAAACACAACACTAATAAACATCATTATTTACAACGAAAACAATTAGAAGTTAAAATCTCATTAAGTCAGGGTTATCCCAGACTTTATTACGGCAGCAAAAAATGTAATAGGTTGATCGAATTGCAATACTCATCTTTTTTCTTATTACATATTTTTGTTGTTTACTATCAAAATCTAAACTTTCTAGAAAATCAACAAATGTAGAACAATCATCAGAAAATACTCCAAGGGAGCTAATTGAAAGATTAATAAATTTAGCTTGTTGGTAATCACTACTTAAATCATTTATTAGATTTCTATATTTTTTCCTTTTTCGTTCAGCATTGTTTTTAAGTTTAGATTCAAATCCAACTGTAAGTTCCAGTACATAAAGTGTTTCAGGCGTTTTCAAAATCAAATCAGGACGATAACTTTCTCCAGTTATAATTGAGGGGCTGTTGTAATCATCAAGGTCGACATATAGTGCAATGTTGTCAAGAGTCTTTAGTGATGATGCGATGAGGTTTAGGACGGAATTGTGGCGCCATAATAATAATAATAATAATAATAAAAATAATAATAATAATGATAATAATAATAATAATAATAATAATAATAATAATAATAATAATAATAATAATAATAATAATAATAATAATAATAATAATAATATTGGATTGTGGCGCCATAATAATAATAATAATAAAAATAATAATAATAATAATAATAATATTGGATTAAAAAACTACATGGATTACACAATAGAATAGCACAACAATTACAGCAAGTGTTTCAAACAGACGAAGAAATACCAACATGGATGACAGAAGGTAGAACAACGCTTATCATGAAAGATCCAAAGAAAGGGCCTATACCAAGCAACTACAGACCTATTACCTGTCTATCAACATTATGGAAGCTGATGACATCTATCATATCGGATAGTTTATACAATCATCTTGAAGAACAACAAATACTCACTGCTGAACAGAAAGGTTGTAGTCGAGGATCGAGAGGTACTAAAGATCAGCTTTTGATTGACAAGACAATCATGACAAATGCGAAAATAAAACATAAGAACTTAGAAATGGTATGGGTTGACTATAAAAAAGCATATGATTCTGTGCCCCATAGTTGGATAATTACATCACTTGAAAATGTCAACACTCATCCTACAATAATACAATTTATGAAAAGAGCAATGCCAAAGTGGAAAACAGAGCTACATGTAAATGGAGAATCGTGTGGTCATTGTGACATAAATTGCGGGATATTTCAAGGAGATACGCTATCACCACTACTGTTTGTCATATCACTTATACCACTAACGACTATACTAAACAACACAAAGAAAGGTTACAAACTGTCCAATGATATTATGTTGAACCACCTATTGTACATGGACGACCTGAAGCTTTACGGAAAGAATGACAAAGAAATTGAATCTCTTTTACACACTGTTCGAATCTTCAGTACGGATATAAAGATGGAATTTGGGATCGAAAAGTGTGCCAGGGTTGGACTTAAAAGAGGAAAGATTGTAATAAAGGAAGGACTAAAGCTCGCAAATGGAAAGGAGATAAGAAATCTGAACGAAAATGAACAATACAAGTATTTTGGTGTACTAGAGAAAGAGGATATTTACCATCAGAATGTAAAAAGTAACGTCCAATCAGAATACAAGAGAAGATTAAAGCTCATTCTCAAATCCAAGCTAACGGGAAGAAACAAGATTTCTGCTATCAATACCTATGCAGTACCTGTTATAAGATATACAGCTGGAGTAATAAATTGGACAAAAGAAGAACTTCACCATCTTGACACCAAGACACGAAAACTACTTACTATACATCGCGGTTTCCATCCATGTGATGATGTTGACAGATTGTACCTCCCACGAACTGAAGGAGGAAGAGGATTGAAAAGTATTGAAGATACTGTTAGAGAAGAAGAGATTGCACTGAAAGAATATGTCAGCAATCATGAGGAGATAAAGAAGATGGTCAAAGAAGTTATTAAAGAACCAGAGGAAACAAAGAAAGAATACCAACAACGTACACGCAAAGAGAGATTTGAACGATATCAAAGTAAACCTCTGCATGGAAGTTATAGTAGAGCTTGCGAGGTACTTGAAAGAGCGAGCGAGCGAGCGTGACGAGCGGCCACGACTCGGAAAGCTCCACTAGCTAAATTCATTTTTTTCCAGTTTTATCTACTCTATCCTATGCCAATTTTGTCTACAAGTTGTTCGATCTTCAAGTGTTGTTATGGGGAAGGAAGATTTATCGAAACTGAGGAAAGAGAACGATGATTTGAAAGTACAAATGGCCAATCTCCGTAAAGAACTGGCAACCTTCAAAGAACAAATTGAATCTAGTCCATCTAATAGTGATCTTCAGAAATCTATCAATTTTGTTACTGCAGAATATGATGATATCAGATCCAACAATTCTGGTGATCTACGAAAGTTTATCGAGGAAGATTTAAAGAAGTTCGAGTAAAAAGTGGAATTACTTCACATTAATATATACAAGATCAATGAAGCGATTGAAGCCATCCAACGATATAGCTATCAATACAATATAAAGATCCTTGGTGTTCCACAGTCCGATGAACACAGCGCCAGTAAATAAGCGAGACAACTAACGATTGAACAGATTTATTAACGAGGAACTAATCGTGAGTCAAGATGGCGGACACCACAACAACCCAAATCCAACAGGCGTTACATGCGGTAGCGCGCGCACAATAACGTGAGAATGACTGCAGGCGGACTGCCTGCTGGCGTGACTTCTTCTTCTTCTTCTTCTAGCGGTTTGTTACGTTACATTTTTTTTTAACAACGGGTATACAGCTACATTAGTTACGGCTTACAATATATAGTCTGTTATTTACGTGGCTACTTATTGATGGATAAATGTCCTAGTATAACAAGTAGTCTTTGAGGTACTTGGGAGGTTTCTTCATGCGTTGTGGTCTAGAGGGGGTGTCTTGGTAGGCATCAAGTGAAGAGGAGTTACACGGGTCTTTGTTGCCGATGTCAGAGGGTTGAGTCCAAGCAGCTTCTTCTGTATTAGTGTCAATAATAGTTTTGTCGACGTCTGGGTCTTCTTGATATGCTGGTATCCGGGGCACTAACCAATCGGCATCGTAAGGACGAACTAGTTCTTGTGGGGGCGGAGTTTGGGGTGGTACTTGAGGTGCAGAGGGAGAGGTAGTTGTAACTGGAACGTCTTGGTCTGCTTCATCATCATCTTGGGAACCGGGGTTGGTAGCAGAGCTGGGAAGAACGTAACACTCAGATAGTTTAACTTTATATGACGTTGCACGTAGTTGAGATCCCGTGAACTTTTTGATGTGACACCACGGGTTGTTGACCTCAGTAACGATGTAGCGCTCACGAGCTCGTAGTTTACTACGGTCGGAGATCAAATAGACCAGATCCCCAACACGTATCGGTGGAGGCGGCGGTGTAGGACTGTTTGTGTTCTTGGACTTCTCACTGTACGGGTGGTTGACGGACCTTCGCTGGTGTTGCTCAACGATAATTTGGTAGTCACACAGTGGGATTTGCTCACCGGTGAATTGACTGCGTTGGGTCCACAGTTCACGAGCAGAAAGTCCGCGATGACGTAAGCGTGAGTTAAGGCGGGCAGTAACTAAGGCAAGACTTGTGGGGTTAACAGGGCCTCCTCTGGGTTCTTGTTTCAGGAGTTCTTCTTCTAACTCTTGTACTGCTTTCTGGGCCACTGGGTTTTTGTTTACGTTTTTGACACGGCCGATGTCAAGCCATACGTTTAGGTGTTTCAGAGCGTCTTGGTTACTGAGAGATACAAAACTTGGTGCAGGATCTACACGCACGATTGCTCTTGGACCATCAATGGGATATAGCTCGACAATAAGGCGGGTGAGCGCGTCACGTAGCGTATCATACTTCTCGTCGGGTATAAGGCACGTGTTGGTATACGATGTGGAACACTCTCTGAGTACGAGGATCGACTGTCGTTCACGTCTGATAACGTCGGCGGCAAAAGATATTCCAACTACATCTGGTGGGTTATCAGAGGTCTGAGTCATGAGAGAATTTGGGAACTTCTGTAGTGAGGCACATATGTGGCAGGCGGATGAAACTCTTGATAAGGCGCTGTTCATGTCTAAAGCGTAGAAATGACGCTGGACGACTGTCTGGAGTTGATGACGCGATGGATGCTTTAGGCGCACGTGAAGAGCTGTAAGGAGACCGTCAAGAACAGAACGTGGTACTACGATTGCTTCTGTAGTGGCTGTAAAAGGTTGATCTCGTTTCACGACGATAAGGCCGTCTTTAGAGATTGAAGCGACGTTGAGATATCGTTTGACGTCTTTGATGTTGGTTAACTTCTTTGATGGTCTAGTGCCTTGGCTGAGGTGTGCGTGGACTCTCCGCAGGTCAGTGCATTCTCAGCACTGTTAAGGCATGGCTCTTGGCTTAATAATCGGAAAATCAATAAAATATTCATATTAAATTCACCTTTTGTGGTAAAGCAACCAAACTTGGTCAGTAGTGAGAACTAAACAAGACAAACATTTTAAAGTATGTCTGTTGCTATGGAAACGAAGTCACGTGACCATTCGGCGGCCATCTTGGATTTTTTCAAAAAGGCTTGTGGAGAATACCACAAACAAGTTAAAGAACAACCAAAACGCACATATTTATTTGTAATAATTATATGCACATGAAACTTAGTGGATATTTTGGAAAATTTATCTTCTTAAATTTTTATGATTTTTTTTCGTTTTTGGAAAAAACAAAAAAATTCAAATGTAATTTTTAACCTGTGAAATCCACCTTATCCAGTTAGTTCCATGTTAACATCATAATTATAAACATTCACATGCAATTTGGTGGATTTTTGACTTGTTTGTGTATTTCTCCCTGAGACTTTTTTAAAAGATCCAAGATGGCGGGCGTATGATCACGTGACTTGGTTTCCATAGCAACTAGCATATTGAAAATGTTAATCTCGGTGGTATGTTGCTACTTACTAAGTTTTGTTTCTTTAATGTGCAATGATTTTTTTTAAAGATTTTCCTTGTTTATTTTCCAACATTAAATGAGGAGCCATGCCTTAACTACGCTGAGTTCGCTCTGTATATCGCGCCAGGCCGATCGAGTTGTGAATGGCAATGATTTTGTTTGGTCAATAATATCTTGAACTGACACGTCACGTACAACGGAGTCTTCCGCTTCATGGATAAAGGTGCAGATTTGGCAGGTAGGTTCTGGGCAGTCAGGAGCGTTTCTGCTAGCGAAGTCAGAAGGCAAGTTGGCGGTGCCGGCTAAGTGTTGGAGAGATACTTGATACCTGCTTACTGTGGTTAGAAAGGATGTTACTCGAGGGCTGGCTGAGAACTCTCCACGGCACAGTTTTTCAATAGCTTGGACGCAAGGCTTGCTATCTGTGAGTACGCACGTGCGTTTCTCCGACTGTATGATGTAGGGGCTGAAGTGCTTGACAGCGGCGGCAATGCTGAGGGCTTCGACTTCGCATGGGAGCCAGTTAACTTGGTGTTTGCGGAGTTTGGCACTGAAGAAACCTGCTAGGTAAAGGTGATTCTCTCGAGCGGCATATAAGGTAGCGCCGAGGCCGTGTTTTGTTACCGAACCATCGGTCACTATCCACAGAGTGTCCGATGGGCGGGGCAGGGTTATTTCTTTGGCTGATGAGAGGGCTTGTTGTGTTTTCCGGAAATGGTGGAGAAGGCTTTCGTCAAGAGTGAGCGTGTCTCGTGTCTGTAGGCCTGTGATGGTGCATTCAAGGGGGTCAACTAAAGCAGAACAGCCAGGTAGGACACGGCTAAGAACCATCGCGCAGAATGCTATTGTTCTCAGGGACATTTACTTACGGTGCTAAATTATTCACAATTAGCCATAAATATGAATAAATCAGTGAGATTAAAGGTTGTGATTGGCTGTTTTTAAATATTTCTTCCGACAAAGCTACAGACACAGGGTTTCAGAATTCAATACCAAAATCCACCTATTGTTGTCTTATCCGCTTATTGTTTTCGTGCGTGTCAAAATGTTATGATACAACAATAAGAAAAATTCGCAAGTCTACACCAACTATAAAGAAATAATAAACTAATAATTTTCACTCAGCACATTTTGTATTTGTCCGAATTTGATATTAAACATTCTCAATGACAAACGGCGCACAAAGCTATATGAGTAGTTTGAGCGCTCTTACAGGAATTTTTTCTAGCTAAATGGCGCGTTTACATATGATAAGCCACACTTATATCAAATGAAACTTTAAATTGTGTAGTTTGTTCATGTTTGTGACTTTTTGGATACGTTTATTAAACCAGACTTGTTTAATTTAAGCAAAATAACATTCAAAATGACCTTCTCACAAACTCGAGACATGAAGCCGACAACTCGAGTTCAAATGATTTGTTTAAAGTTCATTTCTTAATGAAACTTATATCAAATGAAAACTTAAAATTTGTAGTTTGTCACCTGTGACTTTTTTTAGATGCGTTCATAAACCAAATTTGTTTGAAAGCAAAAAACCCTCATAATTTCACAAACTCGAAATGTAAAGCCGCCGACAACTGAAGCTTGAATTAGTTGTTTTAAAATCTATTTCTTTTCAAATCTCAATGAAACTTATATCAAATGAAACCTTAAAATGTGTAGTTTGTTTGTTTGTGACTTTTTTAAATAGCCTTCTCACAAACTCAAAAACTATAGCTGACAACTCAAATTCGAATGAGTTGTTTCAAATTCATTTCTTGTGACTTTTCCAGCTTCAAAGCAACTTTCGATTTCAGCTTTCCGAAAGAAGTAATTATAAACTCAGATTAATTAATCTTCATCTTCACTATCAATACCTTGAGTTGATTACGCAAATCGCTGAAGAAAAAAAAATATCACTAGAAACCGACGTACAGCAGTTTGTAGAATGACAACATTGATGTAGCTTACTTGACGTATAAACGAAAATGAATTGATTTGGAACGACTTCAGGATTGCGGTGTTGTCACTAATTCCGCCTTTGTGTCAAAACACAAAAGAAAATATCACAAGTTGGGTGCTAATCCAAACAAACAAAAGGCCAATTAACTAAATAATCTGTACGGTAACTACAAAGAAACATCGACCGTAGCAAGTTATGAAAATAACTAGCATAAATATTCAGATTAAAAAAGAGAAACTTTCTAAACGTCAAAATAATACCAAAAAATGTGGAAAATGTTCACCAAAACCAGATCTTTTGAATGCACCATGTTCATTTTTTTGTTTCTTTGTGTATTCTCAAAAAAAACTGTGTTGAATATATGTGAATATTGGTTTACATACAAATTAGCACTGAAATTGCCCTTTTTTGAAGATGAAAAAGAGAAATGTTTGAAAACAAATTTTCCCAACTTACAGGGTGCAAACGATAGATAAATATCTCATCTATAATTTGCACCATGTTCATTTTTTTAGTTATTTGTCGAAAACAGTGTAAACCAGGTTTTACATAGCAAGGTCTGACCATTTTAAGCACTTTTCTTTGTAAATGTGACTAGATGGCTCATTAACGGCTCATTAACCACGCTGTCGGCGTTTTGAATCTGGCGTCAGAACAATAGAAAAGTCCCGTATGTGTCCCTGTATTCTGCGCGATGCTTGTATGAACCGATGAAGGATCGCATGCCTTTAACGGTGGTGGGAGGGGGGCAGGAAGAGAGCACAGCGACACGGTGAGGGCTTGCAGACAATTTGCCCTGGGACCACACCCAACCAAGTATGGTGGTAGACCGAGGACAGATGACGGTCTTGGTTGGTGATAAACGAAGGTCGCATTTGTCGAGCTGGTCGAGTACTCGTGTCCAGGTAGACAGTAGATCTTCAGGGGTAGCCCCTCCGCAGTAGAGGTCATCCGCTATCTTGGCAACACAGCCTTCTTGGATAAGGTCCCCTAGTACCCTACACATCATCTCCTCTAGAGCAGTTTCCGAGCCTGGCATGCCCATAGCTGATCGGCAGTAGACGCGTATGCCACGGAAGGGTGTTGCTACGCCACAGTATTTCCTTGATGCTGGTGCAAGTGGGATCTGATAGAAGGCACGGGAGAGATCAGATTTTATTAGGTACTTCCATGGTGCGATGGTGCGAAGAGTAGAATCAACATCTGGCATTAAAGAAGGCTGGGGTTTGCTATAACGGCCAACGTCGGCGAAGGTTGTAACAAGACGGTGGCCACCTGATGGTTTCTTGACGAGGAAGGATGGGTTGAGGTATTCTACAGTCAGACCAATGTCTTCGGGTTTTTTGAAGACGCCATCGTTTTCGAGTTCATCGAACTTTTGTTGTAATTCCACGAGTTGGCCTCTGGAATATTGGGGTAAGCGACCTTTTCGTTGGGGGGGCTCTACGGGTCCCATGTTCACACGGGCTTCAATTGGGCCAGCAGCCCCGTTATATCCCGGGATGTCAGGCTTGAATACATTGTCGTATTTTCGAAGGGTCTGTTGGAACTGACTGCGCATGGTTGTTGAGAGTAGATTATCAGGATCTAGAGTTACAGCGCTTGAGAACGGTGTCGCTTTATCCATTGGTGTGGCTAGGCTTACTGGTTCAGGTATCGTTGGAGGGGTAACTGAAGTGGTCGGTCGGGCCGAACAAATGTGGTCATTGCGACGGACAGAGTAAGGTTCATCAGAGTTGTTAACTAGGCGCACTGTGTTACCGACTGTTTCCACGATCTGCGGTGGCGGCCACTGCTGTTTGTGCGGAGGGGGTCTTTTAAGTGAGGCTGGGTCACACCGAGGCTCGATGGCGATACTGGAGTCGGTTCCTAGTTCCGAGGGTACGTCGATCTCAAGGTAATCTCCGGGCCAGATCACTGTGGACGGTGCTGAGGAACGTAGTACGAATGATGTTGTTGCCCGGACGGCGTGGGCCTGCGCATTGTGTTTGCTGTCTGTACGGTAAAGGATTGTCTCCACTCCTTGGATGGTCAACTGCTGAGTGGCCGGGCGAATGGAGATATCGTTTGTGATGAGGAAGGGTATGCCGGCCAGTATGTCGACATCTAAATCCTCCACCACTAGAGCGTTGAGAGCAAGGCGCTTGTTCGAACGTGAGAGGAAGGTGTGTATTTCTCCGATAACAGCTAGTGGAGTAGTACCGTCGGCTTGTAAAGCCTGTTGTGATGACTTTTCGATTGTAAGACCAAGTGAGCGTGCGAGAGACGCTTTAATCATGCTAGTTTCGGCTCCTGTGTCGAGGGTTAACAAGACAGCATGTTGGTTGAAGAAGGCCTTGAGTTGAGGAGAGCTCTTAGTGCTGACCCTTCGGGATATGGCTCGGGCGGACGGGGGAGTAGGTTCGGGGTCACCCAGGGTATCACTGTCTTCGTCTTCGTCTATGGTTGTAGTTGAACGGGCCTTCGTGAGGAAGAGTCGGTCCTCAGGGGGTAGAAAAGGGCACTTTCATTCTCCCTCGCCAGCTCGTCCGAAAGAAAATTATTTTCTTACTCCCCTCCAGGACTAATTAACCACACAGCACAATATAAGTAGGAAGGTTGTATCGCACATTATACAACGCGGTTTATTATGATTAACTGATTACATAAAGGTAAACTAGTAATCGATATCTAGATTGGCTATATACTTATAGTTCGGGCTCTTAATTATTAGATAAATCTGTATTAAACACAAAATCTTAGTTAACGATATGGTTTACGCTATAAACCTAGGGCGTTGGAAGCCAATAAGCGATCTTCTAATGAATCTTCAATATACATGTTCTTGGCGTGATCTGACTTCCAGCGACCTTGTAATTTTAACAGTCTTTCTTTTGAAGGGTTCTTAGCTAAGCATTTGGCTAAGGAGGTCGCGCCTCCCGAACGAAAACTATGGAGGCCATACTTAGACGAGTCTAGTCCGAGTGCTTGCAAGGACTCTTTTACTAATTCTCTTGCTCTGCTGTAAGATAGCTGTCTCGTGCCTAGAGAATAAGATTGCTGCGACTTACGAAATACAACGTTCCTGAAAAGAAAATCGTTAGAACTACCGTCCAGTCTTATATCAGCTGCGCCTACGTAGCGTAATAACAGCCTGTAGGGACAAGTAGGCTGGCTACTTTTGGTAATAAATACATGTTGACCTTTTCTATATACGTCTCTTTTGCTTGAGGGTATAAGTATGACTAAATAGTCTTCGCACACGGAAATGTGGTTGGCCCTGACATCTAGTAATTCCTTAGACCTGAACAGGCCTGCGAAGGCTAGTACACAGAGTGTAGCGAGACGAAGGTCTTTTAACGTACTTGTAGGTGAGGCGTATCTGGAAACGATCTTCTTAATCACGGTAAGTTCTACTGGAGCTTTTTTGATGACTGGAGGACTCGGATACCTTTTTTCTGCTTCTACTATATTGGTACACAGAGATGCTCCTACGAGTGGATTTTCAATGGGCAGAAAACCGTGAATCCATTTCAAGGCTGAAAAGGCCATCTGGCAGGACGTCTTGTGATTATTACTCAGGACGTTTGAAAGGTAAATAGCAACTTGAGTTACGTCTGCTGGCAAAGTAATAACCGTGTCTTGACTTCTAAGGAACTCAAAGAACTTTTTCACCTCTTGAAGATATCTTCTCGCTGTGGACACAGCCCTAGATTTCAAACAATCCTTTATAAGTGCGCGCCTCTTATCCATGGCAACCGTACCCCAACAACGGGCTTTCGTCAAAACCTAAATGACGAAATAGACAACAAATAACATTAGTGACCGGTTCTCGGTGAACCCCGTGGTCAATAAACACACCTCGCGTGTAGTTCTGGCCTGCTCTCGGTGAGCCCGGAGGCCATATATAAATAACCCTCCTAGCAACGGTGCTAAACGGCAAGAGAAACGGGAAATCAAGTAGTTAGTTAAACGATAGACGAACTGCATACACGTGTCCCTCCCAATCAGGGGAACCAAAAATGGAATTAATATTTCTCCCGTGCATAAGGACTTCTTTTCCTTTGTAACGTTTTGCATATAAAATTGCATTTCCGTAATGACCCCATAACAATGGCCAAAATGAAGATGAGGGCCAATCCGGTACGAGAAGTGTTCCCTTGGCGCTTTCGGTTTCCATTTTTCTTAACGTTGCACAAACAAGGTCCACGGGTGGGACCAATAAACAATTATCAGACTTCCAGGACTGATAGAAGGCATCTACACCCGAAGTCCCTGGATTCCAAAATTTCGAGAAGAATTTTTTAGTTTTCTTGTTATAATAATTAGCAAAGCAATCAACCGTGTGCGGGCCCCACAGGCCGTCCAACACGTGGAAAAAATCTAATTTTAACTGCCAGTCGTCTGTATCGACAAATTTACTGATTGAGTCGGCCTTTTCGTTTAGTGTCCTAGGAATCCATTCAATAGACAGTTCGATATTGTTCTTCGAGCAAAATTCAAATATCTGGATAGCGAGAGTGTGTAAAGTCGGCTTCATGCTGCCAACTTGGACTATCTTAGCCGTGGATTGATTATCGGTATAGCACTTAACTTTTGAATTCTGTACTAAATTAATAAATGACTCGAGGCTAAATTGTATAGCTAACAATTCTCTATGCGTGGAACTCGCCCTTCTCTCGTCTTCAGTGAATAAACGATGGCAAATAAGTGGATTATCCGCGCCAATAAATGCTCCGCAAGCGAACGAACTGGCATCTGAATAAATACAGCGCGAAGGAACAAATGCTTTAAAACAGTCTTTCGAATTTAGCTTTCTAACATTTCTGGACCAAAATTCTAACTCAGAAATGCAATAACCGTCAAGTATAATTTCGGATTCCCAACTTTGTGCAGCCACTATTTCGATCTGGCAATGTCTCGTGAGGATACGACAATAATTACCAAACACTGGACTTATTGAAATAATAGACCCGGTAATGGAAGCTAATTGTCTGCAGGACATGACTGGATTAGCTAGCGCGAATTTTAACTTGTTTTCGAGAATGTTTATTCTTTCGTCCGAAATGGAAATGGTCCCCAATTCGAAATTCCAAATGACGCCTAACCACGTTATAGTTTGAACTGGGGTCCAAATGCTTTTTTCTTCATTGATAACAAACCCCGCTGCAAGAAGATCACCGCGAATTTGGTGCGATGAAAACTTAGCTTTGTCTAAAGTACTTTCTAAACACAATCCGTCGTCAAGATAAACAACGCAATAAAGGCCTCGTGATCTCCAATATTTAACTAATGGTCTTAGTGCTTTAGTAAATATGTAAGGGGCCGTGCTTAACCCAAACGGTAAGACCGTGTAAGAAAAAAACCTAGTAGAGCCGTCTGGATATATCCATGAAAAACCCATAAAAACTGTGTGAGGTGGAAAAATATCGATATGGTGGTAGCCGCTCTTCAAATCAAACTTAATGGCGTGACCCCCCTGACGGAAATAATCCAAAGCTTTTCTATAGTCTTCAAATCTAAATTTTTTCTTAAGGATAAATTTGTTAACATAGCGTAAGTCGAGGATTAGTCTTTTCTTGCCGGAAGACTGGACCGAAACAGAAAGTGGATTGATAACAATTAAATCATTCTTATTACGTTCAACAATGCGGCCTGAATCTAATAATTCCTTAATAGCATCGATAACAAATAAACTATTACTTAAAGCTGAAGCGTTATTATTCATGAAACAACTAGCGGGTGTCGTAACAAACGGAAGCTTGTAACCCCCATTGATGACGTCGCAAACAAACTCCGATGCTCTAATATTATACCAAAACTGAATGTGTTTACGTAAATTGCCTTTAACGTTAGCAAAGTTCTCGGTCTCGTCTACCTGAATAATGTCATTATAAGTCGACTCCAATAGCTCATCGTGGATATTTTCGAGGTCAGTAGGACTGTGGCTTTGTAGAGGTACTCGAGTTTGAGGGGTTGGTTCTTTGTTCTGGTTTAGGCTTGTACTTGTACGAGGGCACTCTACACGTCTTACTCCAATGTCCAGCGTATCCGCAGGTGAAACACAAGTCGTCTTGACGAGGCTCTCGACGGCCTTGGAATAACAACACAGCATTAAGAATTGATTCAATAGGACGTGTATTTGGAAAATGTCATAAATAAACCGCCGTATGAATGCTAAGCGATACGTGGATGGAACTAACTAACGAATCGCTCCTTTTATACTTATACATTACAATAGAACATAGTTTATCGCACGAATGGTCGTGCGCGTGAAACAATGAATATAGACCATTAACGTTCTTAAGAAAATACATTTGCTGAGGAAGTGATTCTGATCACGGCCTGCTTCTTTGCATAGAGGGCACGATTTGGGACGTCGGTTTCCTGCTGGACGGTTAAGCGTGGAGGGCCTGCTCAGCTCTTGAGGCTTGACTCTATATCGCGATACTGCAGAACGTAGGACCTTTGCATCGGCCGCGGATCGAAGCTCATCTAATAAGGAATCCAATGCTTGGGAGATCTCGGGCTTTAGCGAGGCTAGGGTTCGCGACCGTAGTTCTGTACCGTACTTCTGTTTAACAAGGTTGGGTAAGTCTGGATGAATCAAGCGTAACCAAGTTAGCACGATCATGTTCTCAAGACTCGGTGTTAACTCTTCGTCGGCAGTTGGTTCTTCGCCATGGTGTGTAATGTTGCTGTGCGCAGCGAGTAAATTGTCTTCGACGAAGGACATCAGGCGTTGGAACAGGTCTTCGGGACGTTCATCAATTTCTAAATGGATGTTGTTGAAATCAATAAAGTGGGCGCCGGTAGTTTGGAATCCGAAGTGCATTCGGATCACCTGCCAAATGGACTTTATTGAGGTGGAATTTTTGACGATAGAATTCCTTGATATGATGGGACAGTAATTAGCAATTTGCCCCAACATAAGCTCGAGGTGTGTGAGCTTTTGTTCAGCTGACCGTCGTCGTGACGCGTGAACGTCTTCGCCATCGTCAACAAGGCCTCTGCGTGGGCTCTGAGATTTTTTTTGCCATTGTGTGGCATCATTTAAAAATGGTGCGAAATTGGCGTCGAGAGATAATATATATTGTAAGTTCTGTCTCCAAGCCTCGAATGACGTGATGGTCTCGTTTTTGGTGAGAGACCACTGTTTGGGTGCTCGTGTGGACATATTGTATTGTGAATATATCGATAGATGAATTATTACTTGTACTTAGCTTTCGTTGAGTTCCTACTGTTCGTTTTCCGGCCACAGGACAGGCAAGTTCGTTAGTAGACCTTTGCTGATGTTCGCTATATTTATTGTCTTTCGTGGGTTCTTGAATGGCTGCCACCACGCCAGTAAATAAGCGAGACAACTAACGATTGAACAGATTTATTAACGAGGAACTAATCGTGAGTCAAGATGGCGGACACCACAACAACCCAAATCCAACAGGCGTTACATGCGGTAGCGCGCGCACAATAACGTGAGAATGACTGCAGGCGGACTGCCTGCTGGCGCAGACAAACCGCACAAGAAACGGTAGCAATATGCGTTAGTCTATTTAAAGCAATGGGTGTTAAGATATCGGAATATGATATCGACATTGCTCACAGAACACCAAATAGAAAGAAAACTAACCCTCAACCAATAGTATGCAAATTTACTAGGCGTGTAACAAAGGAGGCAGTAATGAAAGAAAGCTTTTTGAAAGTCTATAAAAACGGCACACGAAAAGAGCTTGTGGTCCATGTTCCTAACGATCCTATTACTGTTGGTATAACCATCGTCTTCATTTCCCAACGTCTTTCAAGTTCGATTCGTAACTTCTGATACTTGTCTATTTTCTCTGCTTCCTTGTCATCAATTCTACAATCCTTCGGTACAGCAATGTCAATCAGTTTAACAATCTTTTCTTTCAAGTCAATCACTACTATATCAGGACGTCTTGCTTCAATCTTCTGGTCTGTATAAATGTTGAAATCCCATAGTACTTTAATGTGCTCATTTTTCATCACTTTCTCTGGTTGATGGTCCCACCAGTTTTCTGCGTCACATGGTATTTCATGTTTTTTACACAGGCTCCAATGAATTGCTGCTGCGACCTTATTATGTCTTTCCATGTATTCTTTACCTGCCAGAACTTTACATCCAGCTACAATGTGGTCAACAGTTTCAACTTTCTCCTTACATAGTCGACATAATGGTGACTCACTTGTCTTGTATTTATTTTTCAGATAATTAGTTGGTAAAGCTTGATCTTGTGCAGCAATTATCATTCCTTCTGTCTCAATTTTGATGTCACCTTTATTCAGCCATAACCAAGTACTTTCCTGGTCCATCTTGTCTATGCAAGCTAAATTCTTTTTTTTATTTTTTTTTTATTTCACATGAATTAAAATTCGTTACAATGCTAACTGTCCTGCAAATAGCATAATGCTAGTCGAGGCAGGACAGTGATGTACTAAATATAGAAGATTAATATTATTATTAAAGTAGATATTCAGTATTGAATATTAAAAGTATCTAATATCTATACATACTTGTAATTTTTAACATTTTTAACATTTTTAACATTTATGAGTGGTGTGTCAATTTGGAGCAGGGAAGAAAAGGCAACCCCCCCCCCCCCCCCCAAAAAAAAAAAAAAAAAAAAACAGAAAATAACAGAAAAAAACAAATAATACTCTTGAACAATTAGTTTGCTTATAAGTAATTACCGATCACGATTATTGCAAAGCACTTGTATGAAGCTTGAATAAAAAGTTTGTTGGTAGTTGATGATCTAGTGGAGTAATTGTGTTGATGTCTCACTGATGTGAACAAGTTAGAGAGATTGGAAGGAGCACGTTTATTGACAACGTCGTGCATGAGATTAGCGAGCGATAAAAAATACATAATATTGAGTGGAGGGATTTGACTTTTTGTGAAGAGAGGGATGGCAGAATCCTTATAATGAGAGAAAAATATCAAGCCTTTTTTTTTGTTGGATAGAGTAAAATATGCATACATTTTACATACATTCTCTATATGTAAAGTTCACAAATAACCAGCATGGGTTACCTGTGGTATTCTTAATCCGTTATTCTTTGTTTGATTGTTGATAGTCATAACCAGAACAATACGATGACAACACAAAAGAACAAAAAGAACGAAATCAAGATCGATGATCGAGAGCCTCTGACGTCACACACCATGAGCGATTCAAAAAAAGATCCCAAGACGTCAGCAATGTCTACAGTGCATAAAGTCCTCCTCGTCTGCTCTGTGTCGTTTGTGTACTTTTTAACTTTTTGCAGCGCTGCATTATGGTCTCCTTTCCTTCCTGGCGAGGTATGGAAATTGCGTTCATTTGAATGTATTTAGTTCTCTAGTTATATATCCCGATAATACATTCAGTTATTTTTATTTATTTTATCATTTTATTTTCCTTTCTTGCTTGCTTGCTTGCTTTCTTTCTTTCTTTCTTTCTTTCTTTCTTTCTTTCTTTTTTTTCTTTCTTCATTCATCCATTCATTCACTCACTCACTCACTCGATCGCTCATTCATTCATTCATCCATCCATCCATCCATCCATCCATCCATCCATCCATCCATCCATCCATCCATCCATCCATCCATCCATCCATCCATCCATCCATCCATCCATCCATCCTTTCATCCATTCATTCATTCATTCATTCATTCATTCATTCATTCATTCATTCATTCATTCATTCATTCATTCATTCAAATCATTCATTCATTCATTCATTCATTTATTTATTTATTTATCTATTTATTTATTTATTTATCTATTTATTTATTTATTTATTTATTTATTTATTCATTCATTCATTTATTTATTTATTTATTTATTTATTTATTTATTTATTTATTTATTTATTTATTTATTTATTCATTTGTTTATTTATTTATTTATTTATTTGTTTATGTTATCTACTATTACCAAATCTTTTGAGGCGAGGGAGTATTTATTGAATAACAATTAAATTTATTTGAAAAAAAAAGCACAAAGTATTATGGTTTTAGTGAAAGTGAACAGAGACTATTTTTATGGTCTTGAGAAAGACTGTTTGTATGGTTTTGAGAAAGACTGTTTGAATGGTCTTTAGAATGTTTGTTTGTGTTAACTTCACAACCATGTTGCTTAAACGTTACTTCAAAGGTTCTGGAGAAGAGAGCATTTTATAGCAACCTTCCAACTCCCTTTCCGCCTGAGCCTATCCAAACAGCCTTTCTTAATGATATTTGTGGCTATCTCTGATTAAAAAACGGAACATATTGGTTGACAACAGCACTTTTACTCGTACAAATGTCACATGACACTATTTATTACATTTTTCAAACCACTACAAAAATGATTTATGAATGATAAATGATTTAATACTTTTAGGGCGAGAATCGTGGTGTTTCAAGTGCTGCAGTTGGCTGGATATTTGGTATATACAGTTTGTTATGTTTCATCTTTTCGCTCTTTTATGGATCAGTTGTGGTAAGTTTAATACACCTATTAAAAAACAAACAAACAAACGAACGAACGAACGAACGAACAACAAACAAGCAAAACTGAAATGTTTTGAAAAGATTGCTTGAGAAGGGCAAAGCAGAATTGCTTTTTGTTGTCCTTGCTGATCAATTAACCACGTTTTAAGTTGACAAAAACAAACAAACAAACGAACGAACGAACGAACGAACGAACGAACGAACAAACAAACGAACGAACAAACAAACACAAACGAAGGGAAAAATGAACGAACAAACGAACAAACTAGCAAACAAGAAAACAAACCACAGGCAGCCCAAGCAATCTACTTGTCTTCTTTTCAAAATGGCGGTTCATTGGAAGTACGCGAGTTCGAATCTCACGCTGGGAGACTTGAAAAAAAAATTATTTTCTTATCACTTGATTTTTAAACCATATTTGTCTTACTATTTTTACTTTTTATTTTTCAATAAATGGATTTTTTTCATTCATGTTTTGTATTTTTTTCCCTTTATTACATATATTACTAGAAGGCAGGAAACTACTATACACACTACCCTTTCTTCAACGGCAAAAAAATAATCCAAAATCAACAAAAATGGCACAAAAACTACATCAGCATAGAAGCTCAATAAACAAGCTTTCAATAAATTGCACTTTACAACAATTACTTACGAGAAAATAATCAACATTTTGCCATTTTCTTGCAAAATTCGACTGATTTTTTGATGAGCCTAAGCGTGGTTGTTAGCGAGTGGACATCACGTGACTTCACAGTACCAAAAATTCCCTCGAGGGGAGGAGTGCCTAACCAAACAATCTGATATTTCCAAAGCGCTTTCATCGCTCTAGATCGGCTCGATGGTGGATTATTCACAGAACATTTGTAGATTGACGGTACGAATTTGGAAATAGTTATCCGAAGAACTATATTGATGGTAACTTTCGAAGTTATGAAATCAGCTGAACCATTTTAAAAGAATATCAACATAGAGCAACTTCAGCCGATCGGTAATCTCTTGCCGTTTTCGACACGATGTTTTTTGACAAACAAATTTTACGGACTTGCAGTACGATACTCTGCAGATTTATTTCAAATTATTTTGTAATTTTTGTTTTAGTTCTTTAGAGGTTTTTAGAACGATGTTTCATGTAAACCTCTTTTACTGTACCGAAGTAGTTGCATGGAGTCCGCCAAATCCATATGTTTTTTGTGCACACCTCCCCCGAGGAAAATGTTTTGGTACTACAACCATGGTAACCCTTGACCAATCAGATCAGAGTTCGTTATAAGAGGTCACGTGATGTCCACTCGCTAACAACCACGCTTCGGCTCATCGAAAAATCAGTCGAATTTTGCAAGAAAATGGCAAAATTTTGATTATTTTCTCGTAAGTAATTGTTGTAAAGTGCAATTTATTGAAATCTTGTTTATTGAGCCTCTATGCTGACGTAGTTTTTGTGCCATTTTTGTTGATTTTGGATTATTTTTTTGCCGTTGAAGAAGGGGTAGTGTGTATAGTAGTTTCCTGCCTTCTAGTAATATATGTAATAAAGGGAAAAAAATACAAATCATGAATGAAAAAAATCCATTTATTGAAAAATAAAAAATAAAAATAGTAAGACAAATATGGTTTAAAAATCAAGTGATAAGAAAATAATTTTTTTTTTCAAGTCTCCCAGCGTGGGATTCGAACTCGCATACTTCCAATGAACCGCCATTTTGAAAAGAAGACAAGTAGATTGCTTGGGCTGCCTGTAAACAAACAAGCAAACACAAACTACTGAACTTCTCTGACAAATCGTCTGTCACTGGGTATTGACAGCCAGACCAGTGCCCTGTCTTTCTGCTCGATCACTTTAGGTTGTGCGCAGTCCCTATGGCCGTGAGGAAGGACTATAAACACTTTTGGGGAAAAGGTGTATACGTATGTGGAAGAAGTACAGTTTTTCGAAATTCAGTACATTATACGATTTTAACGAGTTAGATGTAAATCAAGAGCAAAATAACACTCGTTTTCTTTTTTGTCGTTAGATTCCCAGAACTGGTCCTCAAAAAGTTCTATTTCTTGGGTTAGTTTTAAATGGTACATCGTGTATCATATGTGGGTATGTAAAAAACAGAATTCTAAAAAATTCTAAAGAACTCGGTGCATCATGGTGTACCTAACAAATTCTTGACACGAATCCCTTAATTCAAAAATCCAAGAGGGCAGTCATATTCGAAGTAACAGTTTGTGAAGTAAAGACTAACTCGCTCATGAAGGTGATGGCGTAGGATCAGACAGCCACACTGTTTGATCATACTGAGCCGGCATTTTGTTGCGAGTTTTGTAGAATAAGGTGTTGTTTGTGGCCCTCTTGGCTACCTCAATAAGATCCAATAGCGAATTAATCACATGATTGCAAGGGATCATTCGTATGTTATCAATATAGGAAGTATCTCCCCGAAATTAGGTTGCATCAGGTGCGAGATCTTTGCAGCCCCTCCCATTGTAACGATATATTCATTCTGTCGATTAATCAACAGGTTTGGTGGTCTAATCCAAGATCAAGTACAATTTGTTGTATTCTTTTTGATTGTTCGATCTATTGGAGCGATTGGCGCAGCTGCGTGTGATACATCAATTGTTGTCATCTTGACACAAGAATTCTCAGAAAGAGTATCTCTAATAATGGTATGTCAAATGATAATTTGTTCGCTTGTTTTTCTATTTGAACTAGACGCTAATATAGCGTGAATTCGGGCTAGCAGGCGAAAAAAAAAAACCGGTAAAAAGTTAGATGTTTTCGCATGGGTCATGTGACAAATAACGTTATACTAATTTCAGAGAAGTTGTCAGCTGATAAAGCTTTTTCCAACGGATAGAATCTAAAAAGATCCATACAGTGGATAATTTTATTCGGTGGATATCTTTATTCACCATCCAGGTTTGGTTAAAATCAACTCAAGTGCCTGATATGTTATCAGTCGTTTTACTATGGGCTTATAACTTTTATTAATTGTATTCACATCAACAGACAGCTGTACAGCTTTTTCAAACAAATTACGATCCTTTTCTAATGACATTAACAAATTGTTCAACGACTCCTGTATTCTTACATATACAAGCCCGAGCAAGATAAAACTAGCGACTACAAACATGCTAATGATAAAATCGCCTTTTTATTTAACAGTATTAGGAAAATATTTCCATTCAATAGGCTAAATGAGCTTACAGTATGTAAAAGACAAGTAAATAAGGAAAAACCTTTGTTATTTTGGTGTCTTCATGACTTATACCGTACCCGGTAGACTTATATCGTAGCTTGTTTTTTTTCCCAATATGGCGGAGGTCTTCGAGGTCAATTCTTGTGTCAGTTCGACCTTGATCTCATCTCATGATACCTTGCTATTTTCCACATCTTCCACATCTCCACATCGTTTTGTCACTGTCATTTGTATTGTCATTTGTGATATTTTTGCATTGTTCATCAACGATCAGACATTTATGACATCATGGTTGACAAATTTAAAGCTTCATTTGGGATCCCTGTGGTCAAGTTCCCAGAGCATTATGGGGGACTATACACGACGTTGCCAGATAGATAGATTGATATATTGAAGAAAAGGTAGAACTAAAGTCGGGCAGGCTACCCCGACTAATAACTCTATTTTTCTTGGGAATTTGGCTACGTAGTTGCAGTCCTATTGGGGGTTTAAGGAATCCATAAATTGCAGCCGGATTGAAACTAATTCCAGCAAATCGTCCACTGTTGTGGTTTTTCAGGGTATGCTGGAGTTCTCTATCGGTCTTGGTAATATCTTAGGACCTGTATTTGGTGGAGGTCTGTACTCGGTGAGAAATGTAATATAATTAATTAGGTAAACCTAACAGCGGAGCTCAAGAGGATTGTTATAGACAATGAAATATTCATTCATTCATTCATTCATTCATTCTTTCATTTGTTCATTTATTCACTATCAATTATTAAAATTGTGGATCAATCTATTATAATTGAAATCCATTGAAAAACGCCACGGAGAATCCGCGAACTCGAAGAATACGGCCTTCTTTACCATCTTCAGCAATCTTGTCAATTAAACTCTTCCAGAAAATATAACTTGTAAAATCTCCATCTTTGATTGACTTTTAAGTACCAAAGAAAATTGTAACAGCTCTGCATGACTTCACATTTGAATAGTTAAAAACATCGGCACGAGACTTTTACCCACTTTCTCAGTGAACATATTTTGAAGCTTTTTTTTTTCAATTCGGCGTCTATGTTTCTCTTTTTCAGTCAAAACTCTTTTAGCCGCAGCTAAGCTGAAACACTTTGTTCCTCGTTGAAATTGCCGATTGTAGAAATATTTTTTTGTAAAGTTTTTCGAAAACTGAAAAAAATTATTGTGAATTTTGTGTTCATTAAAGTCACCAACTTTACGCGGCAATATACGCGGACGTATAGTACGTCAGCGTACATAGCCTGACAACACTAATATCACAACAGTTAAGCGATGTTTCTCTAGATTGGAGGATTTTACGGACCAATGTTCGCCATGACTGGATTAATGTATTCAGCAATACCAATGATATGGTTTTCATTGCCTGAAAAAGGTAAGCAATATTTTGCACGATGCATGACGAACTATCATATAGAAACTAATCATCCATAATGAATGAGGGATTACTATTTATTGTTATTCATAAAGGAGGAATGTTATGATGGTGTTATCATATCACA
This sequence comes from Diadumene lineata, assembly GCA_918843875.1. Classification (NCBI taxonomy): domain Eukaryota; kingdom Metazoa; phylum Cnidaria; class Anthozoa; order Actiniaria; family Diadumenidae; genus Diadumene; species Diadumene lineata. The sequence goes on along the minus strand of OU974075.1, from coordinate 15,551,632 downwards.
GCGCACTTAAACTTGCCTATATTCGTCACTGCTCGCCTACTTTTTTTTTACTAATTTAATTTAGGCAATAGCTTGCACACATTAAAAGTGTGCAAAATAATTACCACTAAATAACGCTATTTTATGCTAATTCTATTGTTTTCTTTTGTTTAATTAGTGCTATGTACTACTAAATAGTGACAGCTGTTGTACACATTTAGTGTTTGCACTCTATTTTTGCACAATGTGTAAAACATTTGTACTGTGATTGCCATATGAGCGACACACGCACTCTCATGAACAGCATGAGAGACGATTAAAAATTAATCATCCATAACAAGAGAAAATAAGCTAAGAGAACCTATCCCCCATATTGGGCTTTGCACACATCATAAACCCCGTTAAGTCTATTTATTGCCGCCGAGTTATTTTAAGAACGGAACTGTGATTGGTCAATTTGACCACAGAGGAAATAGACGAATTTTATGCTGTTGTCAAAGATACAAAAAAGAAGAGCTCTTCAAATTTGCAGAAGAAAAACAATGCTGGATAAATCAACATGCTCCCCAGCCGTCTTTCTCTTAAGAAAAAGGTTTTAGCGGGATTGGTGACAGTTTCAAAATAGCCTGGTTTCTAAAAATAGCACTAGTGAGGTTCCTGATGATGGTGATCGTGGTATTATCATATTAAAGAGCAAGTACACTTGCCTATATTCGTCACGGCTCGCCTATTTTTTAACTAATTAAACTTACTAGGCAATACATAGCATCAAATTAGGAATTAGTCAGTTAGCTATCTATTTCAGGGGAATATCATTTTCACTCTACAATAAAAAGTAGTTATTCTAACCTATTAACCGGCCATTATTTTTATGATTATCACTGGTGCAATGTAATTGTTTTTTATTGCCTTTTTGCTGTTAGAGTATGCCACACTTGACGACCGCAACGGAAGAATTGCGTTATTTAAGGAAGTCGTCACCACTCCAGCCATAATTGTTTTGAGTAAGTGCAAGATAAGCTAAGAAATGAATCATGACAACCTCTCGCAGGCAATAAACTGCATTACATGCATGTAGGTCAGTACTATGGTCATGGCGTATACGATCAATAACATAAATATCAATTAATTATTATAAATACTCAAAACTACTCTATATGGGATTGACTTACGTTTACTCGTGCATATCGTGTAAAATTATTTTCAGAAACTAACTAAAACACTTTTGGTGGATGCATGGCTACCCTACAAAGTTCAAAATACGTTGAGGCATTCGTTTTAAATTTAGTTTTCATTTTTTGCACGCCTTATTGTGCTTCTCAGGAACATGCCTACTCTCTCGTAACAATGTTGTGAATATCGTTGCTAATGTGCAATGATATAGATGGATGTAACCGATTCACAGTTATATCAGAGACACAAACAGTTTTCTTCACACACAAATAAGATCACAACACCGTTCAGAAACAGTATCAGATAGGATCGAACGGGGGAGGGATATTTCCTCAAAGGTACAGTCAGCAAGACTGTTTTTTTTAACGGGTTTTTTTTCTACAGGTTTAACAACTATTGTTTCATTGGCAAACGTTACATTCCTTCAGCCTATTTTCCAGCCTTATCTTGAAAATAAGGTAAGTTTAAAACCTGGAGGGTGGAATATGGCTGAACGAAAATCGTTTTGGTTCAAACGTCAGGTCATGGAGAACAAATAGTAAACCTTTGACACAGCTTGTTATCTATATATATATTACTTTGTTCTTTGACTAGTATGGCTTGGATTCGCTTGGTGTATCTCTACTCTTTCTGATCGCGGCTGCAATCAACGCAATGACTGCACCATTGATGGGCTGCATCTTGAATAAAATGGTACGTAGACATTTTTGGGAGTGGATTTAAACGTTTCCACTCGCCCCACATTCTGTCTAGCCAACATTAAATAATCGTCCGCTGAACTCCTCCATGTACTCACGCGTTTATTTATTTCCTTTTATATCATTGTAGTCTTTGAATAAGATAGTTATCGTCACTGGTTTATTTGGATATGGCACTTGTCTTTTATTTCTTGGTCCTTCTCCTCTACTATCTCCATACCTACCAGACGAGTAAGTCTATTTTAGAGCACGATAAACTACATGCATGCCAATCATGCAAAGGGGCGGGGACATAAAATTTATATGGATCAGCTTTTTGTTATCCCCTGAAAAATCTGGTCTAAATCAGCTTCCAGCTCAAACCTGATAAAGTTGCAGAGTTCTATTGAATATCAGACGAATGCATGATTGAACTTCGGCCGTGGACGTGCTTTATTATTTCATCACATAGAAAAATGAGCTATTCAAAATGCTTTAGTTGTGGGGGACTTTGCACACATCATAAGCCCCGTTAAGTCTATTTATTGCCGCCGAGTTATTTCAAGAGAGCGGGACGTGATTGGTCAGATTGACCAGAGAGGAAATAGTCGAATTTTATGCTGGCGTCGAAGATAAAAAAGAAGAAATCTTCAAATTTGCTAAAGAAAAGCCTTACAATGCTGGATAATGCTGGATACTGATGAGGTTCGAGGATAGTTAGTTTCTCTTATCTCATTTTTCTCTTGGGTATACTGATCTATTACTTTCAATTTTCAACATTTTTAGATCTCATACCAGCCTAATCGTGAATATGATGTTTATAGGACTATTTAATGGTTTTTTATTCGTTCCTATTTTACCTGAGATGCTACACTCTTGCCAGTGAGTATACTAAAGTATTCACTAATAATGATAATGATAAGGTGACGAACCCTCGCCTGTTGGAAGATCTTGTGAGGTGCATGGATCAGTAGCAACGTGGCCTTTGACTTAGGTCCAGTTTGCACGTCGAATTTCACATGCATTGAATGCAATTCAAATAACGTACGATGCTTTCTCTTTCTTTATTTCTTTATCACTTTTTCCCTTTCTTTCTTTCTTTCTTTCTTTCTTTCTTTCTTTCTTTCTTTCTTTCTTTCTTTCTTTCTGTCTCCCTTTCTCCATCAGTTTTTCTGTCTATCTGTTCTGCTTTCTTTCGTAGTTCATCCTTTTTTATTGCCTTAAAGGATGTACTTTCTAATTCATCGTGTCACCCATACTGAAAAAAAATTTGTTTTAGGACGTCAGGAATGCAAGATTCTTTAAAACTACAATCAATAGTGTCTGCGTTATATACTGGATCGATTTATTTAGGGTAATGTAACTAACAGAATTGTAATAGAAGGCAAATAATTAACAAGACAAAATTATGTTTGGCAGCAGGCTAACGCTGTCAGAGTTCTGTCAATTGTGATTGAGTTGCTTGCACTCGACCACTTAGGAAACAAAACAAGAGAGACTACGGGAGAAGGGAGAACATACTTACATGCTTGGCCTGATAACTAAATGTGTTTGTGTTATTTTCCAGTGCATTTCTTGGTCCTGTTTTATCCGGCGTTATCAATGATCACTATGGTTTTCCTTGGACTTGCACTGTAAGTACATCGAAACTGGAGGTATCATCAAATATATTGCAAATGATATCAGTATAAAGCACAAGGTTTGACGGGACAATGAGCAAGGTATGACGGGACAATGACCAAGGTATAACGGGACAATGACCAAGGTATGACGTAACAATGAGCAAGGTATGATGGGACAATGAGCAAGGTATGATGGGACAATGAGCAAGGTATGATGGGACAATGAACAAGGTATGACGTAACAATCAGCAAGGTATGACGGGACAATGAGCAAGGTTTGACGGGACAATGAGCAAGGTATGACGGGACAATGAGCAAGGTATGATGGGACAATGAGCAAGGTGTGACGGGGATGGAAATGAAAATAAAGCAAAAATTGACAAAAATCATTGCGCTAAAGCAATAGATTCAAAACTGCAATACTGAATATTCCCCTTCATTTTTATTACATTTAGGTAGTGGGGATTCTCGCCGCTGGCCAGGTAGGCATATTGAACTTCTTCGTTTGCGATTCTCTGTGAGTGTTCATCTTGATCTTGCAAACTGAAACTAAAGAAATGTTTGTCTTCACCATCAAAGTTTTGGAGTTCGCCGAGATTATGCAACAACCAGAAATGCAAAATGTGTCATTAGCACCGCCTGCAATAGCTGCATTGGTTTGACACGTAGAGAGCTTAGATTCTTTCACAGTTCAAAACATCGACGTGATGATCACATTTGGTACTCTACAAGATACCTTTCTATTGTGTTAACTTCTGTCTGAACTCCCTAAGAGATACCCGAGGTATCTCCGGGAAACAGTTAATTAAGAGACACTGATCTAATATCAAGGTACGACCACATAAAATGTATTCCATAAATAATGTGCCTAAGAATGAGCCCTCTTTAAGAAAACGTGTAATACAAGGAACCGTAAAAATCCGGCGATATCCACAGAACGCCTTATAGCGCTCGAACTATGAAGGCCGGTACACACTAGGGTGCCTGCTCCTGAAACACGTTCATGCAGTATTTTTGCTCCTGGAGCTTGCTCTCTTATATCAAACCAGTTTGATATGAGAGAGCATCACGCGGGACCAAAGGTTTTGTCGCGCAACATTTTTTTTGGTTAAAATTCTTGATACAGACGAGGGAGCTTTGCTCCGGGAGCAGGTTGCGGGAGCGTGTTGCGGGAGCAAGCAATCCTCGTGTGTACCGACCTTTATAGTTACTACATTGTTTGCACGCTAAAGGGCGTTTTGTGGATATCGGTTTTTAGGGTTTCTGGTACTTTCGAAAAGAGTCTCCTTGGGGTTGAAGCGTTGGCCAGTTTTCGACGTTTATTTTGTTGTTTTACAGGGTTTAGTGGCTTGGGTGTTCTTTCTCTTCACCAGGTACGACTTCAACAATGTAATCATAAATCAGGGGCACGGGCCTGTATCCGTCTCTAATTGCGTTAATATAACAATTTCAATCGTTTATTTGACGATGCGTTTCTAAAGTGGTTGTCTCTATCAGCTAACTAACAGTGCCGTTCTATGGTTAAATGTAATGGAAATCACTCTAAAATACACCAGATCAGAGATTTCAAATGAGGTTCAATTGTCCCTTCTAAGTGTAGGTATAGTGATACGTCATGTTATGCAAATGTGCCAACCAGAACAACAATAAGCTCTATTGAAATCACAGCCAATCACTCTCTGGTTGGCACATGAATGACAAAGGCTTACGTCAGCTGAAGTATCGGTATAACCGAGTCCCTCTCCCATTAGAGATAACAACACTTCTGAACACTAATAACATAGTTCACATGGATGTAGCAAAAACCAAATGTTAAACTAGTTATGGTTGTTAGATGTTATTGCTGTTTTTTTAAGAACTTCATGACCATATGTAGGTTGCTCATGGCATAAACGTGATCACGGTGTCTTTTTTCAGGTGTCGATCAACATCCTCTGACAGCTCAGCAGAGAAACAGAAACTTATTGATCAGTGATGAACTGCTGTGACAAAAACACATGAAACAAGGTGTAATCGGGTGAATTTCATGTGACCGTGAGAGAATAACCGAACTAACAGTCAGTTGTAAACAATAATGCTTTCTTTCGTTCTTTATCGACTGCCACAAACTATAAGGCACATTTTCTTTCGCAATTATTTAAATATCACTATTTGTATCATCCAAAACTTTCAATTAGAGTGCAAACAATTATCCGTGAAACTCTAGTAATACTAAATACTGCAGTTGTATCCAAATTCTATTGTTTTGTTTTTGTTTAACTGGACCTATTTTGTACATTTTTGTAATTAGTGTTTCATGAATTTATTGTTTGCACTCTACTTCACCAAACAACTGTATTCTTGTAAAAGAGCATTAACTACTGGGCATTGGTCTGTTATTGTTTAAAGATGATAGTGACAATGATCCTGATGGAAGAGAAAGAAAATTAAGAAATTAAATGGCAGTGAATGTCGAGCAAGCTTGAACATCTTGCACAGACTTGATTGAATTGGTCATTTTATATTATTCTATTTATAGTGAATACTAACTCATGGATTTAATAAATGACTATTAAAGCAAATCAATAGAATGTAAATATTATACCAACGAATGAACCGCTAGAGTGCAAACACTAAATGTGTGCAACACAAATACCACTAAATGGTGCTGTTTTATGCTAATTCTATTGTTTTCTTTTGTTAATTAGTGCTATTTACCACTAAATAGTGACAACTATTGCACACATTTAGTGTTTGCACTCCGCCAACTTATAGTGCTAACTACTGAGAGTGTGTTAAGCCCTGTTGGCTTGATCTGTACAGCTAGCAATCAAGTGACCTATGTATGCTATATACAATTATATATTGATTTTAAGGGAGAGATGATATTGAAATTGACCGATAATGAGCTTGGGATTCCTGTAGTACAATATCTTGGCAGTGTTATCGCACAGGCAGCCCAAGCTCATTATCTGTCATTTTTAATAAAACAATTATTTCAGTGTTACACTTGAAACTATATTAGAACTACAATTCAAGGTCATTAAGAAGTCTCAATAATTAACCGTGCCCAGGCTCAACATATTTTTCGTTGTAAACACGATGGAGCATTACTCCGGGAGCATGTTGCGGGAGTGTGTTGCAGGCGCAAGCTCCCTCATGTGTACCGGCCTTAAGGGTCCTGACTACTTTAGAACAACAACGACGCTTGAAACCTGTGCTTGCGAGCAATTCACCGCTGAGAACGCCGCGCGCACGCCAAATCCCGCCAAAAGACAAGTTGAACATAAGAATAACACAAAGAGCCTTCGAAAATTATACTTCAACCAGCCAAAACCCTCATTTTTTGCGCTGGACTCTATATTTTTCTTCATTTTTTCTGAAAGATTTTGTGAAAATCTTTCTTTTGACAAGATTTGAAAAAATCCTGATGACTTTTCAACATTACACGCGATGGTAAGTAGTTTAGGGTTTCACTTTTCAAAGCGATTTTAAGTCAAAGACGAAAACAAAACTGTAAATTTTGACAAAATTTTAAAACATATATAATTTATTTCGCCCTATTTGTTTAAAATACCGTCTGGTTGAGATTGCCTGTAAAAACTACGTCAATAGCTTTATTAGTTTTTGAGTAATAAATTTTTTTGTGAAAATGCATTTTTCGTCATTTGTTCTTCAAAAATGTCAAAACATGGTTCCGTTCAAAAATTTTTATCTCGAAAAACGGGCTCGGGACCATATAGATTTCTATCCATTTTTCGATTAATTGATAAATTCTCTATAAAATATATTTCTAAGAAAAAAATCGTGATGACATTTTGCTTAAGTAATCAGGACCCTTAAGCCTGAAGTGTGATAACGTTTTACCATTGTTTTTGTATTTTCGAGGGATTTCAAAAATTTGAATACGAATGATTAAAAAAACAATTTCTGCATGAGTATGGGATCTCTTCAAATACCTAGATAGCCCAAATTGCCGCCCTAAGGGATTCCCTTATACTAATTTTTTAAATAATTTCCAATCACTAATTCCTTACTATGTACCGTTATTCACTATCCCATGCAATGCCAGGGAGCAAAATGTTTGTTGCGCAACATATTTTTCACGTGAAATTTTTGGTACACACAAGAGAGCTTTGCTCGGGAGCATGTTGCGGGGGCGTGTTGCGGGAGCGTGTTGCGGCAGTAAGCTCCCTCGTGTGTACTGGTCTTGCAAAATGACCCAGGAGCATGTTGCGGGAGCGTGTTGCGATAGCAAGCTCCCTCGTGTGTACCGGCCTTTATAGTTATTGGTTTCAAACATTTATTGGCATAGAGAGACGTTCGACATTGATAATTAATTGAACTTAAAATCTATTACAAATTATTAAATTCTTTTTTAAGTGTTTTAAGGACTATTAAGTATTGATAAACCTTTCTTATTTTTGAAGGACGCTACAGTTTTGCAAGACTTAATGTCATCAGTTAACTCATTCCATTCTTGAGCAGCAATATATGAAAATCGTCTTTGCCCTGAGTTTGTGGTAACATTTGGCAGTTTCAGGTTTCTTTTTGATCCCCTTGTATTAAATGTATGGACCTCTTTAAATAAGGCTTGTGTAATTCTTTGATATATGTTGGCGCTAAGCCATTTAGTGCTTTGAATACTGTCATTGCACGAAGGTATTTAATTCTTTCATGAATGGGAAGCCATCCAAGCTTCATGAATAGTGGTGCAGATGGTGTTTTACTATTGCAGTCAAGTATTAATCTGGCAGCTCTTTTCTGTAGTCGGTAGACTCTGTCCAGTTTTTCTTTAGAAGCGTTGCCTCAAACCACACAGCAATAATCGATTAGCGATAATACAAGACAGTAATAGAAGGCAAGACGAGCTTCATGTGGTAGGTAATGTCGTATACGTCGAATTATACCCAGTCTTTGTGCAATTGTTTTGCAAATGTACTCAACATGGCTAGACCAGCTAAGAGTTTGGTCAATATATTCCTAGTAGCTTTTCTTTTGATACTGTTTGGATTTTAGAGTTATTGATTGTTATACTCAGTTCACCTGTAATGTTTGTTAGTTTTCGTTTAGAAGCTATCATGATTGCCTTTGTTTTTGTTTCATTGAATATCATTTTATTCTCAGCGTTGCACTGTTAGTTGAATGTCTGCATTTCTTCTTAAATAAGCAATGTCATTTAAGTCTAAACTTTTAAAGCCAGAAAAGTTGCGGTATCTTGTCATATAGCTGTATAAAGAGTTGGTTTTGTTCAGAGAATACAGTAAAAACCTGTTATAAGAACTTGTGGATTAATGACCACTAGGCTAAAACACAAATTAAACAAGAACCATTTTAGCCTAAGAATTGGACTGGTTCTTATATAAATGGGAATTAACTAAGTTAATCATTAGGTAATTTGGAAGCACATCAATGAAATCTGAGTGACTATGTATTAATTGGCATTAAATAGTACAATGCTCACTGATTCTGATCATTGATTCTCGTGTCAATATAGGCATAGCAACGAGTTGTTATGATAAATACACTTGGCGATATATATATGAACCATGGCTTCTATATAAAGCATTATCGATAGAATATGCTTCAAAAACAATGAACTATATATAACCAGAGAAAATATTATAGTTTAGCAAAATAAAATCAGGACAGATCAACGTAAAAGCTAATCAAGTTAACGGTCAAGCTTTGAGCTCATTCTACTATTGTGAACGCAAGGTCATGCAATCAAGCTTTTAAAATTGATATAAAATAGTGAAACGACTTGAAACAAGCTTTATCCTGTGGTCGAGCAAAAGCCAGCAGTCATTCTTTTAATTTGTACTCAATCACTTGTGCAATAACATGATAATAAATCTAATGCAAGGGCTGCCTAGGCAATAAGGTAATTTCCCGCGCGACATTGATTTCATTTTCAACAATGGGAGCGCTCGCTGGTATTACAGTGAAAACACCTCAAGCGTACCCACCAAAAGTTTATTAATGATTTCATTCTTTGAATCTTGATTTGATTATTCAGTTTTGAAAATCGACCAGTCTAACATTCCAGACAAGAAGTCACCGTTTGAGACAAAAAAACTTTGAAAATCTTCAACTGAAAGATTATACTGTCTAGAAACTCTCACTGAAGTATTTCTTGACAAAAGAAATATGTTATTTTGCATATTTATGATTTTTTTTTGTAAATATGAATTTGGATATTGTAGACTTGTTTTCAAATTTGGTTACTGGAATCGAATAATCAATTCAATATTCGAATAATGAATTCATTAATGAAGTTTTGGTGGGTATGCTAGAGGTGCTTTGACTGTAATTTACTCGCTATGTTCAGATTCGCTCCAAAACACTCAATCAAGCATTTAAAATACAACGAGTCAAAGCAATGGGTAATAAATAAACAAACAAATAAATAATTGTTTTTTTATATAAATTTTTAATTGTTTAGTTATTTATTCATTTAATTATTTATTTATTATTATTAATTCATTGATCTATCTATAATTTTATTTATTTGTTTGATTGTTTATTTATTTATTTGATTGTTTATTTATTTATTTATTTATTTATTTATATATTTGTTTGTTTGTTTGTTTGTTTATTTATTTATTTATTTATATATTTGTTTGTTTGTTTGTTTGTTTGTTTGTTTGTTTGTTTGTTTGTTTGTTTGTTTGTTTGTTTGTTTGTTTGTTTGTTTGTTTGTTTGTTTGTTTGTTTATTTATTTATTTATTTATTTATTTATTTATTATACATATGTATATTAATTAATTAATTTATTTCTTTTAATTAATCCCAATTATTTATATTTTGTTTATGTAGTTATTTCAATATTTAATTATTCATCACTTAATTCATTTTTACTTATTTGTTTATTTCTATTTTTCGATCATAACTGTGCGCGCGCATGTAATTCCGTTTGCTTTGGATTGTTTTCGCATCCTCCTTTTAAATCTATTGGTTTATTTGTAAAATAACGCGTTCTTACACAATGTAGTATGAAACAAATTGTAAACACATCCATTTTTGCCCTGAAGATGCGCGATTAGCGCGAAATCTTGGCTATATAAATAAAACGTGGAAAAAAACTACTAATTCAATGTAACTGACATTTTTATTTTGTATACCTTCTTCAAGCTCCTGTGCATGCAAAATTCGCTTGGAGAATGGTCCTCCTCGCCACTCATAGTCTTAGTTGTTTTGTTTTTATTTGATATTGATATTTTCAGTGACATTTTGAGTTCAGAAATGTTAAATTTCGCGCCGTGAAAAAAGTAAACGCGAAGTAAGACCCGAAGTTGATATGAGATCCGGACCAATTGCCATGTTATTCGGTCCGTGAGATGGGAAAATCTCAGACCGAAAATCAGCCAATCAGAGCGCTAGAAGCTAAGCCATATAATAAAGCTTTATACTTCAAGTTTGCAGCTTCATATAGCACGGTCTGCAGCTCTGAGAAGGTCATCACGTTGTCTTTAATGGCTACGGTAAGAGTTTTCTTTACTGACTTTATCAAGGATTCTGTAATTCCGTTCCTCCATGGCGTATCTGCGGTCGTAAATTCCCATGCCAAACCCTCGCTTGTTCCAAATTCTTGTAGCTTGTCCCACTGCCAGGACTTGGTCATCCTGATTAGATCTTGATTTGCTTTCACTAGTTGAGGGCCGTTGTCGGATAGAAGCTTTCTTGGGTATCCTCTTAGGCTGACAAATCTTCTAAGGACCATCAGGAATTTATCCGTGGAATAGTCTGCCGCTAGGTCCACATGTACTGCTCTAGACAATATGCGAGTGAATATCACTCCATAGCCTTTGCCAGTAGTTCTTTTCTTGACTGAACCTCTTATTTGGAATGGTCCAAACAGGTCAACTTCGCAGTAGTACCATGGTGGGGATGGCTTCAGTCTCTCAATGGGTAGCTGCTATTTAGCTAGTTCTTTGTCGATCCTCTTACACACTACGCAGTTAAGCTTGATTGACTTTACTAGCTTGTGGATTCCAATAATCCAACATTTCACTCTAATCTTGCTGACTGTCGCAGATACTCCAGTGTGGCCTTGTCTGTGTATGTAAGCGGCGTAGAGGCGTGAAAAGCCATGCTTGTATAGAAGTAGTACCATCTCAGTCTAACTTGCGTCCATCCAGTTTTCTAGGCGACTTTTGACAATTATTTAATAGATAATAACTGGGGCACACAGCATTCGTGGGTATAATGCAGGCAGTTGTACCCACGAATGCTGTGTGCCGAAGTGATTATCTAGTATAATTATTGTTCTTATCGTTGTCTTATTCGTTTTCGTTATATTGACTGCTAGGGAACTCGCTGCATTATTAAAAATAATGCTTTTAGCTAGAAGCATTATGTTTGATAATTAATGCAGTTTGCTGTTTGTTGAAGTGTGACCTATGCATTCGTTGGGATAATCCTGAGAAAAACAATGGGTGTTGATGAGAACAATGATTATAATGCCATCACTTCTTTTGCGGGGCACAGTCGTCTTATGTTTTTGTCTTTGACGTCGATATTGTCTTGCTTGATGCTGATCGGCTATTCATTTTCTGGTTTGTTAACGTTTTTGAACTTCGCTTGAACTGCTATCTTTCTTCAGTTCTTCATGGATGGTTTTGTGATGGCTTGAAGTACATTCATTTTCACCGCGCGCTTTTTTCCTTTTGCAGTCGTTGATAGAATGCCCGGGTTTTAAACAGGACCAACAGGCTTTCTTTTCTTTAAGTTGATCTCTTTTTTCTTTGATCGCTTTTGACGAGTATTTTTTACACTAATCGGTCCAGTGGTTGCTGTTACCATGAATTAAGCACTTGCGATATGGTAATTTTTGGCGCCAAAACTAACATTTTTAGCGCGAAACATTAATGTCATTAAACAAAAAAAAAAAATAAAAAAGAATGGAGAGCATCATCCCTATTATTAAACAGACAGAAAGTGCCATCAACGTACATTTGGTAAAATAATTATATTTCAGACTTCGCGGCATTGTTATTTTGCTCCTCCAATGTGAATTTTATATTAGCGTGTTTGTTATTACAGTGAAAACACTTCAAGCGTACCCACCAAAAGTTCATTAATGATTTCATTCTTTGAATCTTGATTTGATGATTCGATTTGAATATTCAATTTTGAAATGGAGAAATGGACCAGTCTAACATACCGAGACAAGAAGTCATCGTTTGAGAGAAAAAAACTTTGAAAATCTTCAACTGAACGATTAAACCGTCTAGAAACTCTCACTGAAGTATTTCTTGACAAAAGAAAGATGTTATTTTCCTTATTTAGGATTTTTTGTAAATACGTTTCTTTGAAATTTTGAAGACTTGTTTTCAAATTCGATTACTGGAATCGAATAATCAGTTCAATATTCTATAATGAAGTTTTGTTGGGTACGCTTGAGGTGTTTTGACTGTAATATATTCAAAAAAATGGAGATCATCATCTCTATTATCAAACAGACAGAACGTGTCATCAACGTACCTTTGGTCAAATAATATTTCAGACCAGGGGCGGCGGAACCGGGGGGCCCGGAGTGGGGGCACGGCTCCCCCACAAAATATTAGAAACACTTAAAACACTTTCTGAACGACGTAGCCTGTATACGATTTATTGAGAACGTCAGCGCTGATAATCCACTCTCCAAGCTTATATCCAACGAACTTGTCATCTCACATAGGCGATTCCAAAGAGTGAAATCCAAACCATCACTGAAGTTCGTAAATACGTTTTTCAAACTTTGTTACACATAGTTCTGCCACATTATCAATTATATACTTAATTTATTTATTCAATTGGTATATTTAATTTATTTTTTTGTAATTACGCTTGCCACATTTGACGTACAATTTGTAATTCAGCCTGAACTGCAAGGAATTGTATTGAACAAATTATCTATCTATCTATTTATCTATCCATATTGGATAAAAGACATAAATGCATGAGTTTACACAGTTTTGTTTTGTGATTTTGGGGTGGGGGATGAGGAGGAGAGTGGTGGGGTGTGGTGGGAATTATAGCCCTCCCCCCCATGGTTGTTACTGTTCCGCCGCGTATGCAGACTCAAAACCTTCTAACCAAACTTTTTCATGGTGTCCCATGAAGAGATTGGCCAGAATGGGTGCTAGTGGAGATCCCCATGGCTACGCCGTCGACCTGTTCGTAAAACTCATCTTTAAACCAAAAGTGTGTACCCGTAGTAGCCATATTAAACAAATGACGTAACTCCACTGGTCTTAATAGTTAAGACCCGGGTTACCCTGAAATATATTTTACCGCGAGATCAATGCTTTGATATTAGCAAAAAGACTTACAACTATATCATACGAAACCATAGAACGATCATATCTTGTTAACTTGTTGATTATCTTGACAAAACTGAACGTGTCAATGACACTAAATTCACAATTTGCTATTTTTTTATTTTTGAAACGGTTTTGAAAAAATGATTTGAAAGACAGACAGCCAGGCACTATGTTTATAAATTCTATTCTTAACTCTTTCTGCTTTGTTTGATTGTTGATAGCAATAAGCAAGACAATACGATGACAACACAAAAGAAGAAAAGCAACGACATCAAGATCGATGATCGAGAGCCTCTGACGACACACGCCATGAGTGATTCAAAGAAAGATCCCAAGAAGTCATCAATGTCTACAGTGCATAAAATTGTCCTCTTCTGTTCTATGTCGTTTGTGTACTTTTTAACTTTTTGCAGCGTTGCACTATGGGCTCCATTTCTTCCAGGCGAGGTATGAAAATATTGCGACAATTCTTTAGTTCAAGAGAATATGAGATAAGAGAGCTTATCCCCGGACCCCATCAGTGGCTCTACTCGTCGTGCTTTTTTTAGAAATTTATTACCAATCTCCGCACTTTGGTCTTGAAATGTTGTGACGATGCGACCACACCTCTTACAATCTGACCAATCAAGTTCCGTTCCCGAAATAACTTCAGTTTAAAAATAGAATTAAAAGATGTAAAAGCCCAATGCGGGTGATAAGATCTCTTATCTCATACTCTCTTGCTTTAGTTTTAATTGCCGATAAAACATTTTGATTTATTGTATTTTATTGTTTCTTACTATTACCAATTCTTTTGATGGAAGGGGGGGGGGGGGGTGATTATTGTCATTGAAATCATTTGCATTTTAATAAGCATTGATTTTATTTATTTGTAAAACTTTTCCCAAAAACAGAAGGCATTATGGTTATTATGAATGTAACATAATGTAACGTAACGTAACGTAATGTAATGTAGTGCTTATATATAGTGCATTTCACCTAATGTCTCAAAATACGCTTTACAATCTTTAATATTTATAGTATGAAATCAGGTTTTACAAGTGAAAGACGTTAATATATACTAGGTAGTCTTGAAAAAGACTGCTTGTATGGTCTTGTTTGCGTGTGCGATATTCACAACCATGTTGCTGAAACGTTAAGAGGAGAGCATTTTATTTTCTCTTTAAAAATAAGATCTCATATTACTTATAGGCCGTAAGCCGTGGTGTTTCAAGTACTGCAGTTGGCTGGATAGTTGGAATATACAATTTGTTATGTGTCATTTTTTCGCTCTTCTATGGATCATTTGTGGTAAGTTATACCTATTAAAAAACAAAAACCAACGAACGAATGAGTAAACGAACAAACGAACGAACGAACAAACCAACCAACCAACCAACAAACAATCAAACAAACACACAAACGTACGAACGAACGAACGAACAAAACAGACAAATAAACAAAGAAACAATTATTATGATATATTATTGTAATAAATATCGACAGCAACATTGTTTTGCGTTACTCTTGTGGGGGCTGTCTCCTTTCAGTGTAGAGAGGTTTTCGTGCTTGAAAGACTTACACAACTACATGTATTTTACACGCATCTTTGTTTACATGTTGAATTTCTCCGATGAAGGAAAGGCGGAGAACCCAGAGAAAATAAGTCCTCATAGCATGAGATATAACGACAAATCAAGCCCAGTTCGTCACCTCTCACTACGACATATCCGACTGAAATTCAAACCCGGACCAAAGCGGTGCACGGAGCAGACCCTAAGAGCTTGGGAAGGTGCTATTATCTCTTGTTGGGGAAAAGTATACAAGGAAGGAGTATCAGATGTAAATTCTTTTTTGTCGTTAGATTCCTAGAACTGGTCCTCAAAAAACTCTACTTATTGGATTAGTTTTAAATGGTACATCGTGTATCATATGTGGGTATGTATATCGAGTATAGTACATCGTGTATCATATGTGGGTATGTATATCATATGTGGGTATGTATATAATATGTGGGTATGTATATCTAGCATGGTACATCGTGTATCATATGTGGGTATGTATATCTAGTATGGTACATCGTATATCATATGTGGGTATGTATATCATATGTGTGTATGTATATCTAGTATGGTACATCGTATATAATATGTGGGTATGTATATCTAGTATGGTACATCGTATATCATATGTGGGTATGTATATCTAGCATGGTACATCGTACAGCATATTTGGGTATGTATATCTAGTATGTTACATCGTATATCATATGTGGGTATGTATATCATATGTGGGTATGTAAATCATATGTGGGTATGTATATCTAGTATGGTACATCGTATATCATATTTGGGTATGTAATAACAGAATTCTAAAAGGTGCATGGCTACAATCCCTAGGTGTACAAAACAAACTCTTGACAAGAATCCCTTAACTCATAAATCCAAGAGGGCAGGATATTCAAAGTAACAGTTTTTTTTTTTAAAGCAAAAACTACCTCGTTCTCAATCAAGCTGTAACCGGTAATGTTTACTTTCTGTCGATGAATCCATAGGTTTGCTGGTCATATCCAAGATCCAGTACAATTTGTTGTATTCTTTTTGATTGTTCGATCTATTGGAGCGATTGGCGCAGCTGCGTGTGATACATCAATTGTTGTCATACTGACACAAGAATTCTCAGAAAGAGTGTCTCTTATAACGGTATGTCAAATGATAATTTGTTCGCATGTTTCTCTATTTGAATAACTATTTTTCTTGAGAATTTTGTTGGAAGGTTGCATAGCTGCGGCCCTATTAGGGATTTATGGATCTTCGATCTTCATGAAACAAAATATAGGGATCTGTGACCTTGCACAGTCATGTTTGGGATTTTAAGGGATGCAGGCCTCATAGTTTGTAGCATTCCCGATTGGTGATTGGTTTAGCTACCGAACTCTTATGGTTATAGAAAGCATGTTCTCAGTTTTCTATAAAATAGCGGCCCGTATAAATAAATAAATAAATAAAACATGTAAAGCGCATTGAGATATATGAAATGGGCTATATGAGCACCTCACATTTATTTTAAATCAAGTTCAATTTAAATGTATATTGAAAAATGAGAATCGAGAAATTGGCTCAGAGTTCGAGACTAATTCCACGCAGAAAATTATCCACTGTTATAACTTTATATTACGGTTTTTCAGGGTTTTCTGGAGTTCTCTATCGGTACTGGATACATCTTAGGACCTGTATTTGGTGGAGGTCTTTACTCGGTAGGAATTGTACAATGGATGGGTGGATGGATGGATGAATGAATGAATGAATGGATGGATGGATGGATGGATGGATGGATGGATGGATGGATACAATACAGTACAGTACAGTACAGTACAGTACAGTACAGTACAGTACAGTACAGTACAGTACAGTACAGTACAGTACAGTACAGTACAGTACAGTACAGTACAGTACAGTACAGTACAGTACAGTACAGTACAGTACAGTACAGTACAGTACAGTACAGTACAATACAATAACTTTATTTAAACACGAAAGCCCTATCAATATTAAGTACATTATAAAATATAAACCTAATTTTGCTCTACCTAGAGGCCGTGTATGAAAAATGTACAGCTTTATTAAAAACATTGGAAGCTTATATGGTAAAAATATATAATTGTGAAAAAGAGAATAAACATATAGTTCAAAAAGAAATACATGTAATTTACTTTCTGTAGATAAAAGAGATATTTGTTTCAATTGATGTTCAGGTCAAGACGTTTAATTCTCTTTTTAAATTTGGAAATGGACGGCTCCTCCTTCAAGTCTTTTGGAAGTGAGTTCCATAGTTTAGCACCAGTGTACGCAAAACTGTTCCTATATATGTCAGTTCTAACCTTTGGAATTTGTAAAGTGTTAGATTGGCGTAAGGAATAATATTGTGAGCCAATATCATCTTTGAACATTTCCTTCAAATATGGAGGCATTAGGCCATTAACGATTTTAAACATCATAATTGCTTTTTGTTCTTGTCGCCTTTCAGCTAGTTTCTTCCAGCCGAGTTGTTTAAAAATTTCAGTTGTTCGTACATTGGTGTAAGGAGCTCCAGTGTTATTATGCGGGCCGCACGATTTTGTAATTTTTGGAGTGTCTCTGCTAGATAGTCATCAAACCCCGATAGACGTAACGTTACGGTCATGGTGTACGGACGTGACTGAAACCGCTCGTAGAAATTCAATAGGGCGCGAAATGTTCTACTCAAAATAACGAAGTTTATGAAAAATAAGTCTACTAAATATATATTTCAATGAGTAAAAGGTCAACACGAGAACATTTATCAAGTACTGAAACCTCACCAACACCAAAAAACATCAAAATGTCGGCCAACGACGAACACGAGGAGAGTGAATCTGAACAAACACCAACGCTTAGTATGATCTACAAGCTTCTAACAGAAATGAAAACACAAATGAAGAAAGATAGCGAAGAAATGGCATCTATAAAGAAAGGTCAAAAAGAAGTAAAAGAAGCAATAGAGTCACTCCGAGAGGAAAAAGAAGAACTAAAACGTCAAAACACTCAATTACAAGAAGAAGTTAAAATCTTAAACAACAAAATTGAAAAATTAGACGAAATACAAGATAATTTAAACCAATATCAATGTAAACATAACCTCGAATTACACGGTATTCCAGAGAAAGACGATGAAGATTTAGAAAATGTAGTAGAGGAATTGGCAAAGGAGCTGGGTATTGATGATATAGATTACAACGACATAGATATAGTCCACAGACTACATTCCAGAAAAACTCCAAGGCCTATAATCGTTAAATTTAAGAGCTATGACGACAAAAAGAATCTCTACCAAGCAAGATACAAATTGAAGAAGTGGAAAAACCCAAATGAAGAAAAGTTAAATGGAGCTACAAGGATCTATATTAACGAAAACCTGACGCCCGCCCGAAAACAGTTATTCAACGAAGTAAGAAAAAGAGCCAAACAACACCGATGGTACAATGTCTTCACTATAGATGGAAAGATTTTCATCAAGAGAGAAAAGGGCCAAAAAAATGCAAAAATCACAAAAGAAGCCGACTTGGAACAATACTATTTCTAAGTTAAGTGTAAATGGAAAACATTACAAGCTATTTCTTGGTAAAAGATAGAAATTATTATTATTATTATTTTTTTTCACTTCGTTAATAAGATGAAATTAGTTCAAAAACTAAGAGCCTTATCTGAATTTCTAATTACTGTTATTGTTTAGTGGCTATACAGTATTATTGCAGTGTATAGCTTTTCATGTTCTGCCTTTGT
This sequence comes from Diadumene lineata, assembly GCA_918843875.1. Lineage (NCBI taxonomy): Eukaryota > Metazoa > Cnidaria > Anthozoa > Actiniaria > Diadumenidae > Diadumene > Diadumene lineata. The sequence goes on along the minus strand of OU974075.1, from coordinate 15,532,615 downwards.
TTAATTTTATTGTTTTGCTTACTCACTTCTATACTATATCATAAGGAATTAATTCTCATTGTATTATACTATAATAGGAATGCCATAGGATCTCAAGAGATTAAGCAATTTTTTCAAAATAATGGAAGTGTTAGATTTTAGTTTATTGTCACTCAATGTCCGAGGAATGCGCGGTTACAAAAAGAATAGGAAAATGCTGAATTGGCTTGTAAAACATGGAACAAAAACAGGAATTGCTTTCTTACAAGAAACATATAGTACATGTAACATTGAACATAAATGGCAACAACGTTTCAAAGGAAAAATTTTCTTTTCGCACGGATCTAGTCACAGCAAGGGAGTAGCAATATTCTTTGGAGATAAATTAGAATACACTATAAATTCAGTAGAAAAAGACGAGGAGGGAAGACTGATAATAATCCAATGTGAAGTTCAATCCAAACAGTTTCTATTAATTAATTCATATTTTCCAATTGACGAAAAACAACAAATTTCCTTTCAAATAAAAGCTCTTCAAAAAATTGCTACCTACGAAATAACAAGTGAAACAATGATAATATGGGGAGGAGATTTTAACTTTATTAGAAATCTCGAATTAGAAGCGTTTGGAGGAAATCCAAAACTAAAAAATTACTCCATTGAGCAGATGGAAACAATTTTAAAAGATTTGGATTTAGTTGATATTTGGCGTATTCGGAATCAAAATGAAAAATGCTTTACTTGGAGTGGGACAGCCCAAGGCAAAGCATCAAAATCTAAAGAAAGATTATTTCGTCGATTAGATTTCTTTTATATTTCGGACATACTTCAACCCTTAGTAGAGGATACCGATATATTACCAGCACCAGCCACGGATCATTACGCCATAACATTGTATATCAAATCACTACCAAAGCAGCGATACGGCTCTTCATTTTGGAAAATGAACAACTCCTTATTGGATGATGAAGAATATATAAAAATAATAAGGCGGCTAATTGAAAAGAAGAAAAATGATTTTAAATATGAAACATACAATGCACATACAGAATGGGAACTTATGAAGTATGAGATAAGAAAAATTACCATTTCATATTCGAAGGAAAAAGCAAAACAATCGAAAAATTTTTATCAGGATATTGAATTGAAAATGAAAAAAATTGAAAATATACGGGACTGGCAGCAAAACGAAATTTTAATGCAGGAACATGAAACATTAAAAAGAAATTTGAATACTCTAAGTGACCATATAACAAGAGGTATAATTATGAAGTCAAAAATAACTTGGTTTGAGAAAGGAGAAAGAAATACTAAATTTTTTCTCACTTTAGAAAAAACAAGGAAAAATAAGACACATATCAGAAAGATTCTAGATAATGACAAAGTTATCGTCACTCCGACGGAAATTTTAAAAAAACTAAAAGAGCACTATAGCAATTTATATTCGAAAAAGAACAATTTAACGGAAAACGACTGTTTTGAATTCGTTAAGAAGATTCATGTGTCAAAATTGAGTAAAGAGGAAAAAGAAAATTGCGAAGGTTTGTTAAACCATAAAGAGTGTTTCGAAAGTCTCAAAACAATGGGGAATAATAAAACTCCTGGGGTAGATGGATTAAGCAAAGAATTTTATATGACTTTTTGGCAAGAGTTGGGCGAAATGATGGTTTACTGTTTTAATTATAGTTTTGAAAAAGGTACTCTTTCAACAACTCAAAATCAAGTGTATATTACTTTACTTGAAAAACCTGATAAAGACAACCGATTAATCGAGAATTGGAGACCTATAAGTCTCATAAATGTAGATGCAAAAATTTGTAGCAAAGCACTCTGCAACAGACTAGTGCAATTAATGCCGAAGTTAGTACACCCAAACCAAGCGGGTTTTGTAAAAGGAAGAAATATTGATGACATTCTAAGATTCTTGTTAGATTTGTTTGATTACTCAAAAGAAAATGATCAAGAAGCATTCATAACTTTTGCTGCTGATTTTCAAAAAGCTTTCGATTCAATTGAACACAATTTTATATTAGCAGTTTTAAGACATTATGGATTTGGTAATAGTTATATTAAATGGATAAAAGTTATTTTAGAAAACACAAGAAGTTGCATACAAAATAACGGAATAGTTTCAGATTGGTTCAGTATCCAAAGAGGAGCAAAACAGGGTGATCCAATCTCGCCATATTTATTTATCTTGTCCATCGAAATGATGGCACAATTAACTCGTAGCAGTGTGAATATACAAGGAGTTAAACTCTCCGATGCATCCGAGGAAACAAAGCTTGTCCTTTTTGCTGACGATGCTACATTTTGCATCAAAAACATCGAATCATTACATAATGTGCTAGAAATGTTAGAAACTTTCAAAAAATATTCATCTCTTCAATTAAATATCGAGAAATCAGAAGTTGGTTGCATTGGTAAAAAAGAGAGTATTGACTTAACAGAGGTTAACATACAAAAAAAGGTTGACTTTAATATTAAAGGAACAAAAATATTAGGAATATACTTCACACAAAATAAACTAGAAATGAGAAAAAACAATTTTGAAAGAGTTTTCAAAAAGTTTAAAGCAGTAATAGCCGTGTGGAAGATGAGAAATTTAACTATATATGGCAAAGTACATATTATTAGATCTCTAGCTATATCTCAATTACTTTACGTGTGTTCGAAGTTACCGGTACCAAAATATTTTATTTCTGAAGTCGAAACGGAAATGGCTAGATTTATCTGGAATGGTAGAAAACCGAAAATCAAACAGAAAACACTAATTGGTGACACAAAAGACGGAGGAATTGGACTACCAGACCTAGATTCTATCATTAAAACAAACAGGACCAAATGGATGTTAAAACTCATAGATAAGAAAAAATGCTTTTGGAAAATATTTGCAGAAAAAACGTTGCAAAATTTTGGAGGATTAAAAAGTATCGGAGAAAACTTAGATTTGAAAATACTCCAGACCAAAAATATATCAGATTTCTACAAAGAAGTATTTGCCCAATGGGCGATAATTGGATCAACAAAAGTGGAAAATATTATAGACATTTTAAGACAGCCTATTTGGTTAAACAAGCACGTTAAATTAGCATATGATTATATAAATATTACGAAATTAACAAATAAAGATATATTGATTATTAAAGACTTATTGGGAGAATATAAAGGTTTTGATTGGACAGGAGTTTTATTGAAAGGAAAATGGAATAACGATGAGTATATGGTTTGGAGATGCATAATTGAAGCATTACCAAAACAATGGAAAGTTGAAATTAGGAAAATTGAGAATATAGAAAATCTAGGACTGAAAAATCAGGAAGAATTTACTACAATCTCCGGCTATCTAGTCCATAAAAATAAAATAACATCAAAATTAATATACTCAGACATTATTAAAGAAAAATTTCAAAATCCTACTTCACAAAAACACATTTCCAGAAAGTTAAGTATCAACATCCAGGACATTGAGTGGACATCCGTTTACAAAAGAGTGTATAAATACACCAACAATCCTAGATTGAGAGAATTTCAATTTAAAATATTAAATAACTATCTATATCTAAATAAAGACTTGCATAGATTCAATATTGTTGAATCATCTCTGTGCACTTTTTGCAAAAGTGTTACAGAATCTCTAGAGCACTTTTTCGTTGAATGCAAATATTCAAAATTATTTTTCCAAGACATAAATAGCTGGTTAGATGATAGTCATATCAAATTGCCCATTTTAAATCTAGAAAATGTAATACTAGGCATTGCTGAAAATGTTATGCAAGGGTTTCTCTTTTTGCTTTATAAATATGTCTTATATAACATGAGACTAAGAAACAAACATCCAAAATTGCATCATTTTATAGAAATTTTAACGGAATACGAAAGAATAGAATATGACATAGCAAAAAGAAATAACAAATTATACACTCATAGAAAAAAATATGAGAATATCCGCATAAGCTGGATTTAACATAAAAAGTACAATAAATAACTTGAGATTCTGTTAAAATAAGTACTTAAAAGAATATCAATATCGTATTGTAAAATCTTATAATTCCTTAGAGATAACTCCTTATGGTCTATTTGTAAACATCTGTTTGAAAGATCGAATTGAATACGGAAGAAGTAGAAAACTGACGAAACAATAAATGAGGGTGCTAACGGCAGTAATGGCGGACCCGAATCGAAGAAGAAGGCAAGGAATGGAATCCTGACAACACGAAGACCGCAAAAGTGATGTGACTGATTTGTGCGATTTGTGTGATTTGTTTCTTTAGATTGGAGGATTTTACGGACCAATGTTTACAATGGCTGGATTAATGTTTACAGCTACACCAATGATATGGTTTTTATTGCCCAAAAGAGGTAGGGATTTGATTTTGCACGATATACGTTTAGTTAATTTTCTTGTTCTACATTGTGCTAAACGTCAGTCAGTTCTAACTCTTAGGAGAGGATTTGCGTCGGTGAGAGAGCTAATAAACGTCATACTTTGAAGAACACTACCATCACCAGAATGCTTTGTCCAGTTTCTTTTGTATCGCATTTGTTTTATTAATCTCGATTTTTTGAATATGAAAGAGAGTTTGCAACTAAGAATGCTGGTATTGGTAGTAAAATGACGTCATAATGTAAATCGGTTAAGACTTGAAAATAATGCACAATAAAATTTAGTTTCAGTTTTTGTTTTTGACCCGATGGGTTTTCTTCAGGTTCTCCTTCCTCAACGCAAAAATCAACTGTGTGCAACGATACGTGCAAAATAATGAGGGGGTAAGGGGTAGTCAGTGTGAGAGAAAATATCCCCAATTAGTAGAAATGACAAATAACCTGGAGACTATAGAGTACACGCACTAAAAGTGTGCAACATAAATACCAGTAAATAGTGCTATTTTATGCCTATTCTATTGTTTTCTTTTGTTTAATTAGTGCTATTTTAACTAAATAGTGACACTGACTGTTGCACACATGTTTGCACTCTATTCTAACCTATAATGTGCCATTGTTTTTATGATTATCACGATGCAATCTTATTGGTTTTTATTGCCTTTTTGCTGTTAGAGTATACCACACTTGACGACCGCACTGGAAGAATTGCGTTATTTAAGGAAGTCACCACCACACCAGCCATAATTATTTTGAGTAAGTACAAGAGAATATGATATAAGAGAGCTTACCCCCCGTATTGGACTTTACACTTATCAGGGGAGCTTTTCATTCTATTTTTAAACTAAAGTTATTTCGGGAACGGACAGTGATTGGCCAAATTGCAAGAGGCGCGGTTGCATCGTCAAAACATCAAGTTTCTCAAAATAGCATGACGAGTAGAGCCCCTGAGGGGTCTGGGGATAATCTCTCTTATCTCATACTCTCTTGGTAAGTACCACAAATATCAATTCATTACTATAAATAGTGAAAACTATAGTATAGGACTGACTTACATTTACACTAATTCGTCCACATCGTGTAAATATATTTTCAGAAATTAAAACAATTTTGCAGATATTACGTTTGTCACGTTTAGGGAATAATAGCAAGGTTATCTTCTATTGTTAGATTAGAAGAATAACTTGATATTTTGATGGCTAGATACCTACACTATAAACAAAACGTCGAGGCATTTGTTTTCAGGGTTTCTTTGCGCGCCTTATTTACATTTTGTGCTGATGTCATACAGCAGATACAGCTGGTTGAAACTGATTCATAGTTACCAGACACACATACAGTGTTTCGCACACAAAGTCCATATCACAACACCGTTCAGAATCAGCTATACATGGGATCAAACGGGCATGGGAGTGGATGTATTTCCTCAAAGCTACAGTCACTAAGACTATTTTTTTTCTACAGGTTTAACAAATACTATCTCAACGATCAGCGGGACATTCCTTGAGCCTATTTTCCAACCTTACGTTGCAAATAAGGTAAGTTTAAACTGGATCGTGGAATATGGCAGAACGAAAATCATTTTGGTTTAAACGTGAAGTCGTAAAGAACAAATAGTAAACCTTTGACGGCATGTCCTTATATATAGGGGAGTTTGTTGAAGAAGGCTGAGTGGCCGAAACGTACAAATAAACAGCGCTTTGAAAGTTACAAGTTGTGTGCCCTTTTTATTCTACTTTATATATATTCGCTTTCATATATATTACTTTGTTCTTTGACTAGTATGGTTTGAATCCGCTTGGTGTGTCACTACTCTTTCTGATCGCGGCTATAACGAACACACTGACTGCACCATTGATGGGCTTAATCTTGACTAAAACGGTACGTTGACATTTTTTTGAGTGGTGGGTTGGGGGTGGATTTACACGTTTCCACTAGCCCCAGTCTATCTAGTTTGTGTTACAGGCTACTTTTTATCTCATCAACAAATATTAGATTATCAGCTCCTGACTACAGTTATATAATAGTACGCGCGATCTGATTGGTCAAGGGCCGTGTTTTATCAGAGAAGATGCACGGTTGACGTCACAACGATTGTTAATTTTTTCCCTTAAATTATTTTATAAAGAAATAGATTCCATTTTTCGTTTTGCAAAAGAAGATGTAAAAATGTGGTGAGAACAAAAGCACGCACTCGACTACGTCTCATGCTTACTTTTTTCATTCTCAGCACATTCTGATGTCATCTATGAATCTATAAGAGTACATACGCGCGAATGGAATCCACCTCTTAAGTACTTACGCCTTAACTATTCATTTCTATTAATACCTTTCTAGTCTTTGAATAAGATAGTTCTCGTCACTGGTTTATTTGGATTTGGCACGTGTCTTTTATTTCTTGGTCCTTCTCCTCTACTATCTCCATACCTACCAGACGAGTAAGTCTATTTTAGAGCACGATAAACTACATGCATGCCAATCATGCAAAGGGACGGGGACAAAAAATGTATTGATGAGCGTTTCATTATTTCTTGAAAAAAATTGGCCGAAATAAGACCCGTAAACCGTACAATCCTGTTGCATTTTTTAATTGACTTTACTAGGTTGTTAAAACATAAAGAACCTGGTAGGTTTTTTTTCATCATGGTCGTGATATAATAAGTTATTATAAATTAGTCTATACAAAACATGATAATCAAAACTGACTTGTCGAGCTCAATTGAATACCAGACGAACGTACGTATGATTGCTAACTGAACCAATGCACTTCTAAAACCGACTGACGTCCTTTGGCCGTGGACTTGCTTTCGTTATAGTTCAATCACATATAAATGAACTATATGAGATAATTTATTAGTAATATGCTGATCTGTTACTTCCAATTTTCACCATTTTCAGATCTCATACCATCCTAATGGTGAATATGATGTTTATTGGACTATTTACTGGTTCTTTAATTGTTCCTATTTTACCTGAGATGCTACACTTTTGCCAGTGAGTATGTTAAATTATCCACTTATAATAACATTTATAAGGTGACGAACCGATCCTAAGCTTGTTGGGGGATCTTGTGAGGTGGATCATTAGCAGTTCACTTTAATTGCGACACTAATCTTGACATGGAGTTCCTGCTAGAATATATGGCGAACATCAACTCGATTTACAATGTCGTCTGATCAGCGGTTTCCACTCATCTGTCATGCCTAGCGACACGTACAGTACACGAGATAAAGTGCGAGTCCTACACGTGATAATAATAATAATAATAATAATGTATAAATTTATATAGCGCTAAAATTATAAAATATTCTAAAGCGCTTTACAATGGTAAATATGGTGATATCAGTAAATAAACGGGTGTTATGTTCGCGTCTCGTTGCTCCTCGTGGATGGATCACTATTTACTGCGTGTTTGTGAAATATTTGAGACAATGCTCTTTTATGAGTCTTTCAACTCTGTTATGTGCAATATGGACGACCCGGGTGGGGGGGGGGGGGGGCCGCCGGGTATAAACGATCGGGGATGCTCGTCGGAATTTTTCAAAAATACCCCTAAAAGATAACAAACATTTTTCAAAAAGGCGTGGCTTCACAAGTTTTTCATCCCTAAAAAATACCAAAACCATGAGTTTCAGTGGCTTACAACCCCTAAAAGATACCAAAAAGTGTGAATTTGGCAAATTTCCTATTTTTAAACCCTAAAAGATACCAAATCGTCGATTTTTCCCCTAAAAGATACGACGAGCATCCCCGATCGTTTATCTTCGGAGTCATTGGAGTCTTGCTCCAATGATATTCTATGTATCTTAAAGCTTACGAAGAATATACTATTCCAGATACGGAAATGACTTTAGCTGTAATGAAAATTATTGTGTTGTCCGATACTTTACACACGAGCCATGCACATAACATTTATTTACATTTAGTTCCTGTTCACCAGTGTCAAAGATAAGTTAATAGAATTTTATAATTTTATAAACGTCTTATCTTTATATAAATTCACACTATTAATATATCATATATATTATTATTACATCAGCAAGTTTCGACTTTTATTATTTTATATTTTTCTTTATACCACGGAAATCTAACTTTTGCATGAACGCACCAACCAATCGCAGCAATCCACTTTTGATAAAAATCGCTAGTAGTTAATAATTATTTAATAATTATAGGTAGAGTTTCACATGCGTTGAATGTAATTCAAATAACGATGCTTTCTATTTCTTCATTCCTTGCATCCTTTCTTTCTTACTTACTTTCTTTCTATTCATCTGTCTCAGAGGCGGCGGAACCAGGGTGTCCGGGGGGCACCCCACCAACAAAATATTGGTTAAAAGACATTAATGCATGAGTTTACACAGTTAAAAAAATTTTGTTTTGTGATTTTGGGGTTGGGGATGAGAAGGGGAGGGATGGGGGATTATAGTGCATCCCCCCATGGCTGTTACTGTTCCGCCGCCCGTGTGTCTGTCTGTCACGCTATCATTGGCTTTTTTGTAGCTCATACTGATTCACCGTGTCACCCATGCTTTTCCATGCTGACATACTTATTGTTTTAGGACGGCAGGAATAGAAGATTCTTTAAAACTACAATCAATCGTGTCTGCGTTGTATACTGGATCGATTTATTTAGGGTAAATGTAACTTACAGAATTATAAAGGTCCAATAAAGAAAAAAACAGAGCATACACAATACACGTTGACCTGATAACTAAATGTGTTTGTGTTATTTTTCCAGTGCATTTCTTGGTCCTGTTTTATCCGGCGTTATCAATGATCATTATGGTTTTCCTTGGACTTGCACTGTAAGTAAAATACTGTTTTCCAATCTCGTACCCTGAGCCCGCGTTATCTTGAGGCCTGCGGCAAAGAACAAGGGCTCTGGGATAATCCCATACCGGAAGCAATGTTTTATGGTTTCTGTGGTAGGTTCGTATATGCATGTCTCCAGTGAAGTCTTCAAAATGACGACCGATAAGATATTAAGGTTTCATCTCCCAATAGACGAAACTTTAAAAACGCAATCAAAGTAGAACATGTCTATAAATATCGTTTGAAAAACAAGATAACGCGGGCTCTGGGCACATACGATACACACCGGGGATACAGACCTTTGTCATAATGTCTGTCAACTAATTATAGTAATTTTTAAAAATTTTGTAAGAAAAATAAACTAATCAAATTAAAGGATAGACATCTACCTTAATAATAGTTTTTATCTATCACTGATAACTGCAAAACTAAATATTCTCCTCATTTTTTATATTATTTAGGTAATAGGATTTGTCTGCGCTGGGCAGGTAGGCACAATTAACATCTTCCTTTGTGATTCTCTGTATTTTGACCTGGCAATTTGTCGACTTGTGTCGAAAATTTCCAAAAATAGCCCTAAGAGATACCAACGGTTCTTTAAAAAGGGCTGGCGAAGCAAATTTTTAACCAGAAATGATGTCCAGTAGCTGCAAATAGTGCCAAGCCTTTTAGGGTTCCCCGGTGGCGTGGCGATCCGTCTAGCAGCTCTCGTACCAACTTTCCAAAAGAGCCTCCTCGTGATTTCAGACGTTTATTTTATTTTTTAGGGTTTAGTGGATTGGGTGTTCTTTCTCTTAAACAGGTACGTCGACTTCAGCTATGTCATATTTAACTGTGCTCTTTCACACCGGCACTACCTCTACATAGAAATACTCTCACCCCTCTCAAGATTTGAAGAGTGCGAGTTGTGTGGAGAGTCAGGGTGGGACGACTCATTACTGGCGACGATTTGATGATTTCGAAAACTGAACCTTTATCATTTTTTTCTACTTACGTATCACGATGAGCTACTATTAGGTTGTCTGTCTCATCTATCAACTAGGCCCTATCCCTCCCCCCTGGGATAACACTTCAAACCGTTTATAACCCAGGTCAGTCACATTTAGCAAAATCCAAATGATGGTTGGTATGGATGGCTGACTGGTTAAGCCTCTCGCCTCTCACCTCTATGGTCAGGGTTCGTGCCCTGGCTCGGGAGCTGAATTATATGCGAGTTGCGTTTGTTGTAAGAGTTATTTCTGTCACCTATGCCACGATGGTTTTTCTCCAGGTTTTCCTCCCTGAACGCAAAAATCAACTGTGTGAAACTGAGATGTGTACAAAATAGTGAATGTAGGGGTAGCGAGTGTGAGAGAAAGTCTCCCCGATTAGTAGAAATGATAAATAACGTAGAGACTATCACGTCTTTTTTCAGGTGCAGATCATCATCCGAGTGCCCAGGAGAGAAACAGAAACTTATCGACCAATGATGAATTGCTGACAAAAACACTTGTTTTTCGAAAACACTAAAGAAAAAGTGCACCAGCTAAATGTGTTATTTTCTTTCTATCATATGAAACTCTTTGCATGATTCAAAACTTTGATTAATTCAAAAATTGTATTCTAGAAAACAGATCAACTACTGTGTAGTCTGGTGTTTGACGATGGTTATTATGATGCAAGAAAAAAAAAACATCAAATTCACCAATAATGCGTGATCTAAGACAACAAGGGAACAATTCAAAATCACTACTGTCAAGCCATTCTCATACAGATTTCGCTGATTTGCATTAAGTTCAGCACAAAATATCTTGGCCAAATGACAGAGATCTAATTCCAAGATTTTATATCTAAAATAGCAGAATTAATTCAAATGTAAACATTTGATAAGTATTAAACAGTATTCACATATATTCTGTGAGGTTTAAAACAATCTCCCGCTCATACTGTTTATATTATTTACTTGTGGAAACCAATCAATTGAAATTTGCGACAGAATGGCCTTAACAGTACTGCCGGGTTAAAACTAGACGCACATCTGCGTGAACACGGACTTCTCGTTGGCCTATGTGATTTATCTGTTTGTTTTGCAGAGCGTTTGTAAGCGCTAAAACTAGAAAATAAAAACAAAAATGATAAAATCATGCTATAAAATGCCCTTCGTTATTACTCGTGCCCAGGCCATAGGCCGGGGGCACGAGTCTTAAAATAAGTTGAGTTTTTTTTAAATCCAAGTCGAAAGTCTCTGCAAGTTCAGACAAGCCTGAACAGACTACGTCATTGTCCCACATTACCCTCCCCTTCCCTTCTACAACAGTGATATCATTATTACTATCCCCACCCTGCAAAGGCATTCTCGCGTCACACCTTACTTTGAGGATTTTAGTATAACACCATCTATTCCCGTTTTATCCCTCTAAATATTTTTTTGGCCTTCAATGTGGGAAAACAAACGTGGCCCCATCAACCTTTTAGTCAATCTCATACTCAGAGCCCGCGTTTTTCCTCGACAGCAGCGGATAACAAGGGCTCTGACATAATCCGATTTTTGCTCAAATTTGATTGGTCATTCAATTTTGACAACCACGCAAGCGCTAACAACCGGAAACACAAATAAACTCAAGCTATGTGTTTGTGACAGTAAAAAATATATAAAATATGATAAAAATTAAGTCTGTACTTGTGTATCTCTATTTTCTTTACCTTCCTAGAGATTTTCAGCCAATTTGAAGCAATAGTTAGGAAATTATTGAATGTTTCGCGCTACGTCACACACGGCTGCCAACGGCCGACAGAATTTCTCTTCTAGCTCGTCGAAAATCACAAATTAACCTAAAACCCCTTCGGATAATGTTTACTCAATAAATAATCATTACAATCTATGGATTTTGTTTCAAAACTTCCACAATATCACTAGGAAAAATCCATTTTCATTGACGATATCGCCGTATGTTGATCGATGCTGGATATCGATTCCATCAGGATTACAACGGATTTTAGTTTTAAACATCAGCTGTGACATTATCTCGATTCTTCATTGGTCGATTTGTACATTGGTAGTAAAGGCGCATGCGCACAAGATTTCTTGGACTTTTCAGTGGATTATGCCAGAGTCCTTGTTTCGAGCCGCTGGCCGAAGTAACGAGGACTCGGGGTACGAGATTGCCTTTTAGTCTGAAAAACGCCGCACGTGCGCATTGGTCATTATCCTCCACGCGGCATTCGATCTCTGGTCGTTGTTTTCAGAGGAATTGGCAAAACAAACTCTGTTTTTACCTCTTATTACTCGTTGCCGATTACCAAAAACTCAATTGTTGTAGGGAAAAGAGTCCTTATTTACATGGCAGGATTAATAATGCAGTTTTAGACAACTTTGAACTTGTCATGGCGTTTTTGTAGTGCATCCCGTAAATCCAACAAATCAACTTGGTTCGGTCGTGTTTGCTTCGAAGAAATCTTATAATTTTCCCCCAGATTTTTGCGTGTTAACGTGGTGTAAACAAGGTAATAAATCAAATGTATACTGCTAGCAAGACATTTTTAGACATTAGTAAGTGTTTCTGTGTATACATTTTCGAGTAAATTTAATTGAAAATCTATGTCATAGTTTGTTTCTTTTCGCACATTTATCGATGTTGCTGACTCGCACATAAAACCCTTGGATCGGTAAAGGACAAAAAAAAAAAAAAAAAAAAAAAAAAAAAAAAAAAAAAAAAAAAAAATTAAAAGAACAGCTCATTTTCATGCATGAAACATTTGATGGATAAAACATATCGGTTCGTGATATTTTGCTTTGTTTTTGGCTTTCATATTATCATGAATATTGCATGTCAAAATAATAGAATAGAATAATAGAAATAATGTGCAAGTTTTCAATGATATAATTCAATGTATTTTCCGATTCCTTCTATGATTATAATCAAAAAGTATTTTGAAATAGCATTCAAGAATTGCACACTAGCCAACACATAACATGAGAATGACAAGAATGACCCGACAATGAATAACAATTCAGATCAAGGCCATCAAGGGCACGAGTAAACACTCCACCAGAGTGTCTAGTTCGTTTAGCATTGTTTTTAAGGTTAGATTCAAATCCAACTGTAAGTTCCAGTACATAAAGCGTTTCAGGCGTTTTCAAAATCAAATCAGGACGATAACTTTCTCCAGTTATAATTGAGGGGCTGTTGTAATCATCAAGGTCGACGTATAGTGCAATGTTGTCAAGAGGAGTTCAAAATTATTCAAATTACTAATCTTTGGGAGGGGTGGTTGGAGCGTAATTCGACCTTTTTTGCATTGTTGACATTCCTTTGAGAGGGCAGATTCTGCATATCCCCTGGAGAAAGCGATTTTTAGAACTCTACTGGCATTTTGTCAAAGATTGTGGATCTATGAAGCTAAAACTCGGACAGAATGTAGGTAAATTATTCACCTCTGTAGAGGAGTAGTTTATTTTTAGGATGTAGTGGTTTATTGTCGATGTCTGTCATTAGCCTATTAACCAGACTACTTAGTTCAGTCTTGTGGTTTTCATTTGACATTTGGAAATCAAAATAACGTCCAAGGTACTTGAAACATTCGCCCATTTTTACACGCGGGACAAGATCATTGTTGATGATTAGTTTGGGTAAATATTGAACTGATTTAGTGATGATTTTTTTTATCAATCAATCAAATCAATCAATTTTTATTTATAACCAAAATGGAGATTTTACAATTACATCCTTAGATAGTATTCACAAGTTACAGATAACAAATAAAATAACATTGAGCTAGATATAAAAATGATCTCCAGATTGGAAGGCAGCACAAAAGAAACCTAGGGTTTATATTTTGGGCTGCCTTTAATAGCTAACAGAAATCAATCATCATTTATTTTCAAAATACCATTACAGATACAATATATATACTATACAAAAGATTATAATATGATACATACATGGAGTATAATTTAATTTTGCAGATCAATAAAGACAAAATTTTGTATCTGCTGTGGTGAGGCAGGACAAAAAAGAAGCCAATGACTTATACTTTTGTACTGCCTCAACTTATCAGATTTATAAACATAATTTCTTATCTAGCTGAAATATGTGTTTATACTTGTTAAATAAATATAATTGGTTATCAAGATATCAAATTAAAAGTATAACTAGAATAGCCAAACTCTATGTTTTGAATCATATGTCATGATCAGAATTGATTAAGTACTTTTTTAAATTGCTTTTAAAACATGGCAGAGAATATTTAGTTTTTAATTCATTAGGAAGTGAGTTCCACAATTTTGGGCCAAAAGAGACAATGGAGAATTTGAGTATGTTTGTCCTACTAAAGTGGACTTTAAAGTCATTAGCCTGTCTAGTCCTGTAATAATGGGTTTCAAAATTTCTACTAAACATGGTTTGGAAAATTTCTGGGGTAGAGTTTGAGTGGACAGAAAACATAAATAATGCCACCTGGAGCAAGTATATATCGTTAAGTGTCAAAAAGTGGTATTTCCGAAAGAGTGGTGCAGTATGAGCATCAAAGGGTGATTTGGTAATAATACGAATAATACGTTTTTGTAATACTTTTAGTCTACTAAGGTTAGACTTATAGGCAGAGCCCCATACAATATTACCATAATACAGGTATGGGTAAATTAATGAGTAATACAATTTTATAAGTGATGTTTCAGAAATGAAAAATTTTGATTTTGAAATTACTCCTATAGTTCTGGATATTTTGCAGGCAATAATGTCAATGTGGTCTTTCCAAGATAAGTGTCTGTCAATTGTTATTCCTAGGAATTTTATGCTATTTTTACATTCTATTTGTTCATTATTAATTTTAATTATAAGGTTATTTTGCTGTATTCTTTTTTGTCTGGCACTAAACATAACATATTTAGTTTTCTTAGTGTTTATTGAAAGTTTATTGGCAATAAGCCATTGAGCTACTTTATCAAGTTCATTGTTCAGAGTAGTTCCTAGATGGTTAAGGTCACGACAAGAGTAAAAAATGTTAGTATCGTCAGCAAATAGTATAAATTTCAGCAGCTTGGAGGAGTTAGAAATATCATTTTTATACAAAATAAACAATAGTGGTCCTAAAATACTTCCTTGTGGAATTCCGCAGTTTATGACATTTAGGTTAGAACAAACTTCATTGAATTGTAAGTATTGTTTACGATTATCAAGATAGTTTTTTATCCAATCAAGAGCAATACCTCTAATTCCATAATGCTCTAATTTATTTATGAGAATGGCATGATTAACCGTGTCAAAGGCTTTTGAAAGTCAAGAAATGTACCAGCAGGGATTGGCTATTTTGCGAGTTACGAGTTGAGTTGAGTTAGAGTTGAGTTAGAGTTGAGTTAGAGTTAAGATTGAGTTACGGTTGAGTTATCCCAAATCCCTTTCTAAATCCATAAATTCATGTTTTATATCACGAAAATATTGAAATGACGGCAAAAATTCAAAAATTCAGTTTTATAATAGAGTGCAGACACAAACGATGTGCAATATACAAAGCGGTATTTAGTTTGAGAAAATGTGATCCTTAAGATCCTTTTGTCTCAAAAACTAGCCAACTAGCCAATTTCAAAAGCAATTTTACTAAGATTTTATTAAATATTTTACAATCAGAATATCTACTACAAGCATTTAACTTCTGCCCCCCCCCCCTACCCAACCTAACAAGTTAACTTCTGACACCCCCCCTTATGGATTTTAGAACCCCCGCCCGATAATTATTGCGCAGTCCCTTATTTTTTCTCCCTATTATAATTGTACTTTTATAAGTCAGACCATGTAATTTATACGTCGTTAATTTGTAGGGTTTTTTTCTAGAGTGCAGATACTAAAAGTGTGCAATAGTGAATATTATTTAGCGCTAAACAACACTAGCGAATTAGCATAAAGAAGCACTAAATACCACTGTGTATAATGTTGGCTATTGCACACTTTTAGTATCTGCACTCTTATTAGTCAGACCATGTAATTTATACGTCGTTAGTTTGTAGGTGCGCAATAATTATCGGGCGGGTTGTTCTAAAATCCATAGGAGGGGGGCTTCAGAAGTTAACTTGAAAGGTTGTGTGTGGGGGGTGGGGGGGAGTCAGAAGTTAAATGCTTGTAGTAGATATTCTGATTGTATGTCATCGAAACGTCGTAATCTTTCAGTGTTAGTATTTATTCTAAATAATAAAATATTTAATAAAAGTTTAGTAAAATTGCTTTTGAAATTGGCTAGTTGGCTAGTTTTCAAGACAAAAGGATCTTAATGATCACATTTTCACAAACAATTTCTCAAATTTCCTCACATTGTTCTCTGCGATTATTAAAAAGGCAAACTTACGATTCCGATTGAGAGAGGAGGTAATTATAACTAATTATTCGCTTGTTATCTTATCTCCAATGACGGCAAAAATGACGGCAAATATTCGAGATTGACTATTTTGCGAGTTACGAGTTGAGTTGAGTTAGAGTTGAGATAGAGTTAAGATTGAGTTACGGTTGAGTTATCCCCAAATCCCTTTCTAAATCCAAAAATTGCCTTTCCATCACGAAAACATTGAAATGACGGCAAAAATTCAAAAATTCATTTATATAATAGAGTGCAGATACAAAAAGTGTGCAATATTTAGCGCTAAACAACACTAGCGAAACAAAAGAAAACATTAGAATTAGCATAAAAAAGAAATAAATACCGCTGTGTATATTGCACACTTTTTGTGTCTGCACTCTATTATAAAACTGAATTTCTGAATTTTTGCTGTCATTTCAATGTTTTCGTGATGGAAAAGCAATTTATGGATTAAGAAAGGGATTTGGGGATAACTCAACCGTAACTCAACCGTAACTCAATCTTAACTCTAACTCAACTCTAACTCAACTCTAACTCAACTCAACTTGTAACTCGCATGTTATCCTATCTCATACCAGCACATGTTTCTTTGTTGTCGATTGCAGTAGAAATTTGATTAATAAGTTGTATCATAGCCAAACTAGTTGAATATTTTTGTCGAAAACCATACTGGTGTTCATAGAAAACATTATGTTTGTCTAAGAAGGTAATCAGTCTTTCAAACATAACTTTTTCAAAGAACTTAGAAAATGTGGGCAGTATTGATAGTTGGTCGATAATTTGCAAAGTTAGAATATGATTCGCTTTTGTAGACAGGTATAATTTTTGCCAATTTGATGTTATCAGGGACAACACCTGTTGATATTGATAAATTAATTAAATAACTCAAAGGACCAGCAAAAGCTGTGATATTGGATTTGACATGAGTCATGCTAACTTGATCAAAACCAGCAGCCTTTCCAGATTTAAAATGTGCAGATATTTCTACAATTTCTTTTTCAGTAACAGGTGCAACAAATATAGTCTGTAATAATCTATTTGTGAGGAAATTATTGGGTGTAATATTGATAGGAGGTAGTTTATTTGCAAGATTAGAGCCAATGTTTGTGAAAAAATTACAAAACGTATTTGCAATTTCATGAGAATTTGAAATTTCTTTGTTATTGTCAATAAAGATGGAAGGCAGCTTAGATTTCCTTCCGTTTCTATTTATTATCTTATTTAGCAGTTTCCAGGTTTCTTTGAGGTTGCCTTTCGCTCCCTCAAATTTAAAGTCATAGTATGTTTTTTTTTGCTACTTTAAGAAGATAGTTTAATTTGTTTTTATATTGTTTATACTTTTGGTTGTTTATCTCATTTGGATTTTTAAGAAATTTTTTATAAAGATCTGATTTGTTTTTAATTGAAATAAGAAGTCCTTTAGAGATCCACGGTTTGCTTATTAATTTTGCTTTCTTGTTACTTAGATTTTTTAGTGGAAAGGTTGAGTTGAATATGTTTTTATAGCTGTCAATTCTAATTGGAATTTAGATAGTGTTCTGGGGTTAATGTCGCGTCTTTTCAGTTTGATATTGCCTTTGCTCATATTTAGGGGTTTGTTATGGTGGATAGTGAAAATAGGAAGATGATCTGAAATATCAAGAAAATCGTTGGTGTAGTTGTGCTCATGATATTTAAGGAGATCTATATTGAAATCTCCAAGTAAATAACATGTTTTTGCTCTCTAGATATTTTTGTCAAAAGTTCATGTAGTTTTGAAATAAATAGTTCAATATCTGCATTTGGTGGTTTATAAATAGTTCCAATTATAACATTTGATTCATTTGTCTTAAGTAATTCAATGAAAACTGTCTCCATAATACTATAGTTATTTATATGAAGATCATGTCTTAATTTAAAATTTATTGAGTCTGAGAAGTAAACCAACTCCACCGCCTGATTTATCAGTGCGGGCATTATGAACAAAATAGTAGTTTTCAATAGGTTGAATGTTTTGATCATTTTGGAGCCAAGTTTCACTTAATCCAATAACATCAAAATCTAGATTAAGTGTGCTGAGTAGGTCAGTTAAATTTGATAGATTCTTATTTATACTTCGTATATTATGATGCATTATTGAGAAGGATGATAAGCTGGATATAGCAGTATCATCCTTTAATTGTTTAGGAATGTAATATCTACTGTTTGATCCATTAAAGAATTGATTGTCAGGATCCAAGTCAGTAGTTGCACGAGAATCCTCTCCTATGAAGGGGTTAAAATGCAACATTTCAAGACGGTCAATATTGAAGTCGATGTTACCATTCCTTAATTCAAACAATGCAAGGTTAAAAGACTCTTCGTCTAGATGGACGAAAGGGAGTTCGTGTGTTACATTAATCGCCATCTTCCAGATAAAGACAAACTATTATATATATTTGTATATATAAAACTGCATGTTGTGGAACGAAAATAGGTTGCATCAATGGGTTGAAAGTTTGCCCGACTGTTGGTTGACCAAACAATGGCGGACCTTGAGGGGGGCCTTGATACGTGTTGTTGCCATGGAATCTGCCTTGTCGTATAATCAGCTTATCAAAACTCAAATATGCGACTTTTCCTTCTCTTCGAGCTTCATGCATTTTTGGTAAATAAATATAGAACCGAATAGAACCGAATAGGGAGGGAATCTATAGTTTGAAATGAATTTAAATTAAATAATTGTTGGGAATTATACAATGATTAGAATTATCAATATATATATACTTAGGGCTTTGTTAAGCTAGAATTAGCTTGATCAAGCAGATAGTTGTGACTTTGAAGCAGTTATTAAATGTTTTTTTGAGTTTTGATTTGAAAGATAAGACAGAAAAGGAGTTTTTCTTAATTTCATCTGGTAATGAATTCCATGTCATTGGTCCTTGACTAGTAACAGTGAATTTCTTGATATTTGTTCTACAAAGAGTAGGTCTAAAATCATTTGCACGTCTAGTAGGATAGGAATGAATTTGACTGTTTTTGGAAAACAAATTTAGAAAATTAGTTGGGTATAATCTATTCTCGATAGAGTACATGAAGAGACCTAGCTGAAGTGTGTGAATATCATCTAGTCTTAGTATGTTGTGATGAGCGAATATAGGTAACGTGTGAGCATCATAGCTAGAATTTGTGATGATTCTGACTATGCGCTTTTGTAATATTTTCAGTCTGTTTAAATGAGTGGGATAGTTAGATCCCCAAATCAAATTGCCGTAATAGAGATAGGGATAGATTAGGGAATAGTAAAGCATAGAAAGTGATGATTGAGAAAGATAGTAGCGGGATTTTGAAATTATTCCTATTGATTTAGAAAATTTAGAAGCTACAAGAGCAATATGATCTTTCCAAGTTATGTTTTCATCTATAATAACTCCCAAGAACTTTGTGGTTTCTTTTCTTTCAATTGAAGACTTGTTAATTTTGATATTGAACTGATTGCAATTAATTTTTCGTTGATTTTGCAACATTTGTCCACTCTAATTAACATGTCTGACCATTTACACCAAAGAACAAAGCGATTTAGAAGATGTTGATTTTCGGATTCAAGACTACTAACTACTGCAGCGTCATCAGCAAATTGAAACCAGTGGAGTGGATTTAGAAGACTAAAAGAGAAACCAAATTGGCGATAGCGTTCGTCTTTAATATGCTGAATAAATGTGTTAAAACACATATTAAAAAGTAAAGGACTTAGACAGTCACCTTGTAAAACTCCGCGACCCACAGTTATAAATGGAGTAGAGAAATCAGATGTTATTATGGAAGTTTTAAAATCAGTTTACGTTCTAATTCACTTCGTTCAAACGAACGTAAATTATTTAACTTTTATATTCCGAGAATATAAACTAAAAGAACACGACATACAAATATGTGGTAGGTTCGCTTGCGGACCATTATAGTGTTTAATGTGTAGTCATTGAATCAATGATATTATATATAGTTACAAAATATTGAGATGCCTAGACTTTAGATACTTTTAAACGATTCTGTTTAGATTCTTGTACATCATGTCCTTAGCACTATCTGACTTCCAGCGGCCATAAATCTTAAGTAATCTTTCCGAAATACCATTTCCTTTCTCTACAGCGGTTGTTATACTGTTCGACCTTAGACTGTGCAGGCCGTAGACCTTGCTGTACTACCCTAGTGCATGCAAGCATTGCTAAATGTATCCCTACATCTAGTGTAGGACAACGGCCCGTTTCTTAATTGAAAACCAGCTTTTGCCTTATAATTCTTCTAAATATGTGTAAATCACTCTTGGAATAGATCTTAGCTAAATTAATATATCTAGTTAGTAACGTCACAGGACAATACTTAGTGTTTGTTTTGGCAATATAAACTTGGTTGTCTTCCCGATAGACATCCGTTTTACTACTTGGGATGAATATAGTTATGTAATCATTATGGAAAGAAATACAGCTTCTAATGTTATATAGTTCATTGATGCGTAGAAGTCCAGCAACACCAATTGTACATAATACCGCTACTCGTAAATCTTTTACCGATGCGTCCATGTCTCCGTACTTGTCAACGACCCCGGAGAATTATGTTTTAAATTTATATTATTTTTAGAATTTATTTACTTATTTATTTTTTCAAAAAGTTTGACTAGTTACATGTAATAGGTGGCACTAGTCTGGATCCACCCCTGGACCCTCCTGATTGTTTCCGAACTTATTGGCCTTTTTACTGCATGGATTGTCGGAAGCGTCGAATTAGATCTATTCTGAGCAAGCTCGAGTAGATAAGTTGTCACTAAGGTACTTGGAAATGGGATACTGATACATATCTTCCTTTCTAAACACCACTGGAACAACCTTTTTCAATTTTCTTCCAGTGAGTTGCTGTTGTAGATGTTGCTCGTGAGGTCGACATTGTGTCAATCAGGTTGTGAAAATTTGGTACAAGGTTGACGGGTAGCGTACTCCAAACGGGGCTTCCACTAATAACCTGCAAGATATAAGCACACTTCAAACAAGTTAGCTGACGCATTGGTTGGAATGATTTACACAGTAATGATCCCTGCCCTTGCCTTCGTTACTCTTCCCTACACGTTAAAAGTCTTTCCGTCTTAGACAACTTTTGCCCGCCCTTGCGATATTACCAACGAGTAGGTTGATAAAAATCCAAATTCATGGCCTGTGCATGCATTGTAACCCATTACCAATTTTAGATTAACGCACTTTCGATCTGACACGATTGCTAACACCCCTTGCGGTGAAATGAACTGGCTGTTACTGCGCCCTTTGACTGCCCCGCACTTGCGATCACGATGGGCTTAGTTATCTCACGTATTGAGATTAGCGCACTTCGATCTGACACGATTGCTAACCGCCCTTGCGGTGAAATAAACTGGTTGTTACTGCGCCCTTTGACTGCCCCGCACTTGCGATCACGATGGGCTTAGTTATCTCACGTATTGAGATTAACGCACTTTCGATCTGACACGATTGCTAACCACCCTTGCGGTAAAATAAACTGGCTGTTACTGCGCCTGTCACGACTCAATAAACCTCTACACAGTTGTTGTATGTAAAATCCCCTGTTTATTCGTCGCAACTGCGCCCTTTGACTGCCCCGCACTTGCGATCACGACGGGCTTAGTTATCTGACGTATTGAGACGTATTTTCTTGGCAATAACAAACGTATCTGTAACTTAAGAGTTTTTATGCATACGTGATTAAACACAAGAAGAGAAGTCGCATCTGAAGGCTATAATCTGGCCCCTAAACCTCTCGGAACCGGAATCGGTAGCGAGTTGGTGTTCGTTCCTAGCTTTAACGCATTCTTTCCCTCCGTGATGACATAATCTCTAATGAAATATTTATACTTTTTTATTTTTATTTTTTGATAATATTATTATTATGGGCCAGAAGACAGTTGACGGTCAGAACGGTGTAACCAAAGTTCTTATGGCTCCTTGTACGTACATGTGATGTAAAGTTCTTGATACTAAACTTACGGGAGAGACTTCTAAGCAGTTGTCGTGCTCTAAACTCTGTACAGAAAAAATCTTCGCCGTCTGTACCTGGATTCCAGATTCCCGAGAAAAATCTAGATATTTTGGTGTTATAAAATGCGGCAAAACAGTCAATAGCGTGCGGTCCCCCTTTGATATCTAAAAATCGGAAATAATCAACAGGTTAGCTCAGTTGGGATAGCGTTGGCTGTTAACCGGGAGGCTGCGGGTTCGAACCCTCAGCCGGACCATCACTCAGGATCCTTAGATAATTGAAGAGAATGTTCTTCGATTTATAATTAATTGTTAGGCTTTGCGTCTTCTCGGATAAGGACGATAAACTGGAGGTCCCGTCTTGCCACACATTTACATTAACCAATAACAGGGGGGACGTAAAAGAACGACTGAGGACGCAGGTCACGACCATCCTCGGTGATAGGCCTACACCAATATATACTAACTACTAATAACCCTCATGCTTATAAAGCCGGATTACATACTATAAATAATAGGAAAATATCGTAAAGCGCATTGAGACTTTGAAATGCACTATAAATGCACCTACGTTACATTACACTCATTGCCAATCATCGGTGTCAATTATCCTACTGACTGCATCAGCTTGTTAGATTTCGGTTCAAGAATCCACTCGATTTCTAGATTTTCAGCCCGGTTGTCCGTGTACCATTTCACATGCACTCCTTCCAACAGACTTTTAAACGATTTTAAGGAACAATTAACTGCTTCTAATTCCCTCCACGTAGAGTTTTTTTTTTTTTTTTTTTTTAATCTCATTTCCCCTCCAGAGCTTGTGAATGATATAATTCGTATCTACAGTCAGTTCTGTCCCACAGCCTGAAAACGCTTGCATCGGAATAAACGAAGCAGTGGGGTCTCTTAATCAATAAAACAGTGTCTAGCCTTTTGGAAACCCAGATTACTAACCCAAAACTGTAACTCGCCCATACAGAATACTCGTCCAACTCTAAAGGTGAGTCCCATTGATTTGCGCACGCTATAGCATAACTATAGTGCCTGGTCATAATTCTAGTAACATTTCCTGCTGTCGGACCTTCGGATAGAATTTGACCCGTAAGTGAAACTAGCTTTCTAGCGGATAATTTTCATCGTTAGTCACAAACCCAGCGCGTTTAAAATCGTTTTTGATAATTTTTGACCGCTCACGCGCCGCCTCGAAATTGATTACAATGAGCCAACGATCGTCAAGATAAAGCGCAATACAAATGCCTTGGTATCTCCGGTGCTAACAATAGGTTTCAACATTTTTTTTTAATATACGGCGTAGTAAACAGGCTAAATGGCATAACGGTGAACGTGAAAAAGCTAGTAGCATGATTGTCGTCTTCCCAGGCAAAACCTAGATAGTACTGTCTTCGTCTGCAATTTCTAAGTGGTGATATCCGCTTTGAAGATCAAATGTTAACAGGATGCCATTTTTAATAAAGTAATTCATTGCAACCCTCCAATCGTCGTATTTATTGACATGTCACAGATCCAAAATGAGCCTTTTCTTTCCATTTGATTATACAGAAACCGATAGCGGGTTTATAACCAGCAGGGAAACATGGACTTCCATAATTCGGTTTGATTTTTGCAAATCGTTCAATAACTCGAATACAAAATCTGTATGACAATAAGCGGATTTATTACTTCTGAGCCGAACTGACTCCGGCGGTAAAGCAGTGAACGGTAATTTATAGCCATGTTCAATAACATATATGATAAATCTGAGTGCCCCTAAACTGTACTTTGCTTTTTAAGCTCCCTTTGACTTGCAAATTCTCATAATTGTTATGCTCTTCGAACTCGTATGCTTCGTCAATTAAATGTACCTGTAAGAAATGTCCTTTGCTCGTATCATCCTCACTTGTTTGAACAATTTGACCTGTGGATATAATGGTGACTTATAGGCGTAGCTGCCATATTGTGCTCTTGAATTTGAGTTTACGCTTCTCCAACAATTTCTGGCTCAGTGACCTGTCTTTTCTATAACCTATAAAACAAAAAAATGAGAGCAGTATCCGAGATGGGTGGGTGGGTGGGATTCTAAACTGAAGACGTTATTCTACTGTTGGTCCACAAGCGTGAGTGAATAGTCGATTGCAAAACTCCTCTTAAATACAACGCCCATGGGGATTTATTGGCGCCCAATACAATAGACCGAGTAACATACTCTACATACCAAAGCGAAATACATTTACGTTCTAATTCACTTCGTTCAAACGAACGTAAATTATTTAACTTTTATATTCCGAGAATATAAACTAAAAGAACACGACATACAAATATGTGGTAGGTTCGCTTGCGGACCATTATACCTGAGCTTCACAAAGTAAATTAAGGGTTGCTATCATACACACTTGAGCACTAAACATAGGAATCTATAACACTTCGAAGCTGACTATAGAAACTGAAATATTACACTCACCACGAAAACGTTTTTTATCGGCTTCTTGGCCTTGAAACATCGGTCTTTTGTTTCTCATTTCGTTGCTCTCGATATTTCTCTTTTCTGCTATCGCTTTCCTAGCCTACTTCAACTTCTTTTAAATACCGTCATCTGAATTAGACGCCAATTCGTCTTCCATATACTCATAAACAACTTTCAATCCGTCTCTCGGTTTTTTGTCCGCTATTCAACTGGACTTCTGCTTCTTCTTGATTGCGTTTATGCCCTCTTCTGTAATAGCATAGATCTACTTCGTCTTTCTCAATAACCACTTTCATTTTCTAAACTGAAGACGTTATTCTACTGTTGGTCCACAAGCGTGAGTGAATAGTCGATTGCAAAACTCCGCTTAAATACAACGCCCATGGGGATTTATTGGCGCCCAATACAATAGACCGAGTAACATACTCTACATACCAAAGCGAAATACATATTTCAACTCTTGACCATGTTTATGATTTGATTAGGGACACGATGATAAGTGAGTACAGATTGGATAAGATTGTGATGAACTTCGCCGAATGCATTTTTGAGGTCAAGGAGTGTGATGACGACAGAACGTTGTTTTATGCGTGCTTTGTTGATGATGTTGGCCATTTGTGAAGTATGTCGAATGTTAGCAGCAGTTACTGGGCTGGAGATTTTTTCGAACAGACCGGAAACGGATGCGAAGGAAACTAGTCTGAGATGGGAAAATCTCAGACCGAAAATCACCCAATCAGAGCGCGCGTAGAGTCTAAGCCATATAATAAAGCTTTATACTTCAAGTTTGCCGCTTCATATAGCACGGTCTGCAGCTCTGAGAAGGTCATCACGTTGTCTTTAATGGCTACGGTAAGAGTTTTCTTTACTGACTTTATCAAGGATTCTGTAATTCCGTTCCTCCATGGCGTATCTGCGGCCGTATATTCCCATTCCAAACCCTCGCTTGTTCCAAATTCTTGTAGCTTGTCCACTGCCAGGACTTGGTCATTCTGATTAGATCTTGCTTTCACTAGTTGAGGGTCGTTGTCGGATAGAAGCTTTCTTGGGTACCCTCTTACGCTAACAAATCTTCTAAGGACCATCGGAATAGTCTGCCGCTAAGTCCACATGTACTGCTCTAGACAACATGCGAGTGAATATCACTACATAGCCTTTGCCAGTAGTTCTTTTCTTGACTGAATCTCTTATTTGGAATGGTCCAAACAGGTAAACTTTGCAGTAGTACCATGGTGGGGATGGCTTCAGTCTCTCAATGGGTAGCTGTTCGTTACATCTGCTGTTTAGCTAGTTCTTTGTCGATCCATAGTTAGTAGAGGGAAACAAGGGAGTCCTATGGCAACAAACTATATTCTACGTCGATTTTAATGACTTATGTTGTTTTAAGCAAAGTTTAAAGTAGTCCTATTATTAATGAACCATTTCAGGTCGTAATTGTGAGGTATTTGGTTGTGGTTCATATCGAAGAACGAAAGGAATTGGCACACGAAAGTTCCCTTCGCCCGGCTGTCAACGAGAAGCATAGGAAATAGCGCGAAGAAAAGACAAGAAAGACATGAGAAATGGACGCCAATATTCGAAACCAGATCAATCACGATCGAGTATATACTTACGAAAAGCATTGTGCACCCGAAGATGTTGAAATACGTAAGTATTTCTTGTGATTTTGCTGTTTTTGGTAGCATAAATAATCGTGGCGCATATAGCAACCTATAGCTAGCAATATTATGCTATCGCAACAAAAGGGAAAGAAAAAACAACAACAAAATAATGCAAAATTAATGATTTGAACAGAAACTTTAATATTCTTGTTAGTTATTGAATATTAACAATGAATATAATTTTTGTTGCTCTTGATGGAATAATAAGGATTGTTTGGCAACTGAAATTTCAGAATTGGACACCATCAATTTGACAGCACTTTCAAACGTTTTTAGTTATACCCGTAATATATACAGCATGGATATTAGTTTTAGATATTTATTGTCGAAATAAAAGGTATCAAAGATTTTCTTTGTATATTTTGAAATATGCCATATACCTTGCTTTTATCATTCGTGTCACGATCGAGCCTTAATTAATTCTGTGTTAAGCCAACTCACCAGAGTTGAAATTAACTTTACTTGAATTTTTACTTTGATGTTTTTCAGAATTTTTTTTACAACAATAACTTCCAAAATGCTGCCGTTCGGCTATTTTAATTCCTGACAGAACAGTTTGTTCAGGCTGCTTGTAATCGGCTGCTGCAACGAATGTTTACTTGCTAAATTTTCGTAGCGTGTTGCAGAATTTCTGAAAATCATTACAATTTATAAATTCCAGGTTGAACCTACAAGAAATAGCACCATTAGATGCTTGATATAGTAGTAAAATATGAATGTTTTGCTTTTCTGGGACAAAGATTATGCTAGTTCAGATGATTTTGACACGAAACTCAGCTTTCTCATGAAAGTTATCCGAGTTCTATGTCTATTGGCATCCCTTCAAACTCTCACCAAAAATAACTATAAGATGATTATACGATCAACATCAATACAAAATATTAATGTTTTGTGGTGGGAGAAAGGTTTTGACGTCAACACAAGGACAACGAAAGGCAAAATTTAGTGTCAGATGTCCGATCAAAGTCTGGCGGTGAAAACTTTCTTCATACACCGTGCTCAAACAAAACTTCTAACAAAATTATGCTGACATCTTCAACTAAGCCGTAAAACGCTCTTCCATTTCTTCATCTTGTTCTAGTAAGTCTAAAAACAGCCTCAAAATCATCGCCAATCAAGGACAAATTCTCTAAACCGTCCGCCATGTTTGTTGTTATGATCGAGAGTGTGCACCCTCGTGATCACGTGACGTCCCTGTTCAACCTCAGATAAATGCCTATTGTTTCCCCCTTTGAAGTTTGCCGGGCTTCCTAACCATTCCCCTCTACTAACTATGGTCGATCCTCTTACACACTATGCAGTTAAGCTTGATTGACTTTACTAGCTTGTGAATTATGGCGTTATATACCCGTCAAAATTCATGTTTAACAATTCAACATTGATGTAACAGAATTCTTGTTTTAGTTGACAATCCAACATTGTTACTTCATCTTTCAACATGCAAGTTTTGTAATTCAACATTGTTCGTATATCATCCAACGTTCTTATTCTATTTTCGACATTCGAGTTTTACAATTCAACGTTCATATCACAATTCAACATTCGTCCTTCACACTGCAACATGCTTGCTCGAAATTGAACTTCACGCACGGGTGGTTTGACCTTGACAACTGAATCCGCTGTACAAACTATTTTGTATGTAACCTAAAGTTAGAAGTTATAGTTTATAGGCTGAAGAAAAACAATGTGTTATGAGCCTTACATTATCGTCAATCGAATCATTCAGTCAAACTTACAAACTTACAGCTCAAACTATATATAAAGGCGAAATATCAAAATATCAATCATCGAAATTAAAAATATGCAAGCTGCAGAATCATGAAATTCGAACTGTGTCAGTAATGATTACTTTATTTATTTATTTATTCATTCATTCATTCATTCATTCGTTCGTTCGTTTATTTGTTTGTTTGTTTGTCTGTCCGTCTGTCTGTCTGTCTGTCTGTCTGTCTGTCTGTCTGTCCGTTCGTCTGTCCGTTCGTCCGTCCGTCCGTCCGTCCGTTCGTCCGTTCGTCCGTCCGTCCGTCCGTCTGTCTGTCTGTTTGTTTGTTTGTTTGATACTTGTTGTGGGATATTGAAATTTAAGTTTATATTAAAGAGAATAATATAATCTAGTTTTAACTTGAATATTTGTGTGGTATCAAGCTCAAATTTAGGGTAACGAAAAAACATAAATACCATTGTACATCGCAAGATACCATGCCACTAATCACAACACTTTGTCCAAAGAGTGAGAGTCACAGAAATCGAGCAGGTTTTTTTAATTTATTTATTTATCAGTTTACCGCGGAATGTATAGCGTTAGCTATCCAAATGAATATTTATTGCGAGGTAAAGATGCCCAAATTTTCGCTATCAAACAAAATATAATGCATATCAAACAATTACTGTCGTTCGTTGGGGTTCCTGTGTAATTTTCATTTTTTTGGGTTTCCTGTACTTTTAAACCAAATTCAAAATGGCTGCCAGTTTGGTAAAGTTGTTCACTGCAATCTCTGCAAGTTTTCATCGAATTTTGCCGAGAATTTTGGCTGCAAATAGTAGAAAATCACCAAAAAAAAGTCCATTGTCACTTCCAAATAAGGTAAGATTACCAAATATGGTTATGGATGCGAACGACAGTTTTCTTAAGATGATTGTTTGATATGGTGTACTGGCTACAATAATTACAATGGTATTTTATTACATCAGGTGAAGAAAAATTGCATGTCATTTTAGTTCGAGCTTGGTTTCTGTTGTTAGTTTCCTGCAATTCAACACGGGTAGGTTTGATAAGTCTGAATGAATGATTTGATTTACGGTAATGTAAGGCTCATATACACAAGTTTGCCGGCATTCTTTTTTTCTTCAGCCTATAAACTATCATTTGAGCCTGCACAAGTTTGTACAGCGGATTCAGTTGTCAAGGTCAAACCACCCGTGCGTGAAGTTCAATTTCGAGCAAGCATGTTGCAGTGTGAAGGACGAATGTTGAATTGTGATATGAATATATGTTGAATTGTAAAACTCGAATGTCGAAAATAGAACAAGAACGTTGGATGTTATACGAACAATGTTGAATTATAAAACTTGCATGTTGAAGGATAACTTAAAATTGTTGCATTGTCAACTAAAACAAGAATTCTGTTACATCAATGTTGAATTGTTAAACATGAATTTTGACGGGGATATAAAAAAAAAATATATATATATAGACTCGGAAGCCATTTCAATGTTGCGGGGAAAATTAGCATAATCGTGGTATTTACTGATCTATTTTACTCGTTTTGGATTTACATGGTGTTTGTTTTGGTTCGTTGTGGCTCGTTGTGGCTCGTTGTGGCTCGTTGTGGGTCGTTGTGGGTCGTTGTGGCTCGTTGTGGGTGGTTCCGGCGTTTAGTCCCTAGGACATGTTCAAGCATTTTAATTAGTGCGTTCATGCTGTCATTAACATTGTTGGTAACAATGGATGCAAAGTTTATTGCCTTGATTTCGTTTTGGACGGCTATTTCATCAAAATTTGAATAATCTCTAAAATATTGTACTTCATTAGTGAACGGTAATTTATCAGTTACGGTACAAAAAATAGGAAGATGGTCAGAGATGTCAGTTACAGTGAGGACACTCGAACCGTGAACACTTTGTGCTTTTTTGATACTTTTTTTAACATGCTTCCTTTGAGTGAATCGATCTGAAAATGTTTTCTTTTTGATAACTCGGTGTATTTGAGTTTAAGTCTACTTTTTTAGAGGATTTAAAGCAGTAGAAAACTCAGAAAATGAAAAAACAAATAAAGACAAGTGTTCATGGTTCGAGTGTCCTCACTGTAAACAGACTCCTGAGTTTAGAATTTTATGAGGAATATTTGTATATATGTGATCAATTAAAGTAGATGTGTGTTCTGTTATTCGAGTTGCTTTAGTTATTAATGGGGTATAACCTAGGTTGAATAGCATATCTAGAAATTCAGATGTTTTATTATCATTATTATATTTTAAGAAGTTAATGTTGATATCTGCTAAGATAAACACTTCATATCCTTTATTATTAAAATGTTCTATTTTTTTCTTCAAAGATTCCGTAAACTGATCACGGTCCCCAGAGGGGTGTCTATAAATACATCCTATAATAATATTTTTTTGTTTCTTTCGTTCAATTTCAATCCAACATGATTCGAAATCAATTGTTTGCTGATCAAATTCTTTTCTTCTAGAAAATTTTAATTTATTCGAGATATAAAGGCCTACACCTCCAGCACTCGTCTTGGAATTCGTGTTTAGAAATGTATAACCCAATAAATTTAGTAGTATATTCATTGAGTTTTGTTTCAGAAATTGCTATTACGCCTGGGACCTCTTACGTTAACGAAATAACATCTTGAAAAAGCGGTAAATTTTTAGATAAGCTACGCATATTCCCGGGGGGGGGGGGGGGTACTCCCTTCAGATCTGGGTAGGGGTGTTCCGCTGGGATCTTGTAGGGGTTACCCTGTTTATGACAATAAAATACCTAACTTCCATACCCTGTTTATGAAAAATTACAATTGTTTACAAACATTATATGATTTGTATAAATATAACAATTCAGACGCACGTGCTGCTCTTATCTTTAGATAGATAGATAGATAGATTTATTTAAAAAAACCTAGCAGCCAAAGGGCTGAATTACGTTTAAATTACAAAATTAATATATATGAGTATAAAAAGCTAGACAAAATATTTATGAAGAGTTTTGTAAAAATATGCAAAGTATAAATTATGTAAATAGATAAAAAGATAAAATGATGAATTAAAAGTGATAATTTAAAAACGCTATGAACAATGATTGCAATGTTTCTAATGAGTGTCTTCGATTACTTTCTTGAATTAAAATTTATAAAACTTAATAGTGTTCTTTTAGTTGCAAAATTAACTTTCTTAAATGTTCTTTTATTTCGAAAATTGTACGTACAGGCGTTTTTAGCTGGTAACAGTTTATTAAGTTTGTGACCTGGGCTGCATGATTCGTTGAATAGTCTTGACGTGATATTCTCACGCCTCTCAGCTAATTTTACTAAGCTGGACTCTTCCAGTGCTTGTTCGTAGTTCTTTTCCGGATGGATCATACGCAAGGCACGTTTTTGGCATTGCTCCAGGTCATTGGACAAATATTGAGGCAGGCTGTTATGGAAGAGTGGACAAGCGTATTCCATTACGGATCGTATGCAGGTGGTGTAAAATGTTGTAAGTTCCTTTGGTTTTACTTGAGCTCGTTTAATTAAGTTGACTTAAGTAGTATAAGCGCTTGTTTACTTTTTTCATAACTTCATCCACATGATCATTCCACCTGAGATCGTTTGCTAAGGTTACGCCCAGGACTTTGGCTTTGCTAACACAGTCAATGTTCTTGTTATTGACTTTTATTGGATCAAAGTCCCTGCTGTCTTTTTGTAAAGTCAACGATCTTATTTCTGTCAATTTCCTGAATGCAAAATTTTTTTTCTCATTTTTTGGGCCCCGAGTATATGACAGGAAGTTTGGATTAAATCGGAGATAGAGCGGATCATCCCCGTATAGTCGATATAGGGTAGTACCCCCCCCCCCCCCCCCCCGGGCGCATATTACAGTGTAGCATAGAAAATCCATTCTTTTTTGTTGCATATGTAAATAAATTACCCATTTGTTTAATTGAATGGTATTTTGATTCTAGAAATTTGGTGGAATCATTCGATTCGGATACTTTCTCAGGACTTTCAATGATGTCCTGAAAAAGATCTTTTGATTCTCGAATGGAAGCGGAAGATTGATATTTCCAAGCACCCGTTGTTTTGAGAAATTCTTCCAAGTCCAACTATGAAATGGCAATTCGAGAAATAATTCGCTAGTAGTTAAATTCATTAATATGTTATAAATTTATATAAACTACCCATATAATACTATAAGTAATGTTTTGTCGTTTCTTACTTGAATTTGATTAAAGTTTAGACTTGGTTGAACGTCAGATGCATGTGTCGGGTTTGAGTACTTGGATGGTTGTAAACAAGAGTAGCAATTATATATTCGTTTGGAAGGCTTTGAAGTCGTCTTCACTATTAAAGGTGTATGTACGAGAGCCATCTGTTTCCTTTAAGTAGATCTTTCCATTGATTGTCCATATACCTTTCCATTTCCATTCCTTCTTGAGTTTTTTTACGGCATTAAATAGTTTCTTCTTATATGGTGTGAGTGATTCAGACTTGAATACGCGGCGTTCGGGTTCGTTGGGGTCGAGGTCAGGTAGGTCTTTTGCTCTTTTATTGGCCAACTTCTTGCGGTTCATGTAAAGCGAATTCCGGATATCCCTGCTAGTAAATTTTACAATTATCTTCGGAGGTGAGTCTCTTTTGAACGTTGGTAATGTGTATGGGCTGTTGATATGTCATCCTGAGAGATGGGTACGCCATGCTTTACCTATCGATTTGACTATATCGTCTGCCTTACAGTCGCTCGTTGCTTTAATTCCAGAAATTTCCAAACAGTCACGTCGTAGATATTGTGTTATTTCTTTGACCATTGATTTAGCTGCGTGTCTTGACTCTTTCTTGTTTGTTTGATTGTTGATAGCAATAACCAAAACAATACGCTGACAACACAAAAGAACAAAAACAACGAAATCAAGATGGATGATCGAGAGCCTCTGACGACACACACCATGAGTGATTCAAAAAAAGATCCCAAGACGTCATCAATGTCTACAGTGCATAAAATTGTCCTCTTCTGTTCTATGTCGTTTGTGTACTTTTTAACTTTTTGCAGCGTTGCACTATGGGCTCCATTTCTTCCAGGAGAGGTATGAAAATATTGCGACAATTCTTTAGTTCAAGAGAATATGAGATAAGAGAGCTTATCCCCGGACCCTATCAGGGGATCTACTCGTCGTGCTATTTTTAGAAATTTATTACCAATCTCCGCACTTTGGTCTTCAGATGTTTTGACGATGCGACCGCGCCTCCTACAATCTGACCAATCACGTTCCGTTCCCGAAATAACTTCAGTTTAAAAATAGAATGAAAAGATCCCCTGATGAGTGTAAAAGCCCAATGCGGGTGATAAGCTCTCTTATCTCATACTCTCTTGCTTTAGTTTTAATTGTCGATAAAACATTTTGATTTATGGTATTTTATTGTTTCTTACTATTACCAAGTCTTTTGAGGGAAGGGGGGGGGGGGGGTTAATTATTGTCATTGAAATCATTTGCATTTTAATAAGCATTGATTTTATTTATTTGTAAAACTTTTCCCAAAAAACAGAAGGCATTATGGTTATTGTGAATGGAATGGAATGCGACGCAATGCAATGTAATGTAGTGCTTATATATAGTGCATTTCACCTAATGTCTCAATATACGCTTTACAATCTTTAATATTTATAGTATGTAATCCGGTTTTACAAGTGAAAGACGTTAATATATACTAGGTAGTCTTGAAAAAGACTGCATGTATGGTCTTGAGAATGTTTGTATGTGCGATATTCACATTGTGCCATGTTGCTGAAACGTAAAGAAGAGAGCATTTTATTTTCTCTTTAAAAATAAGATAGCAGCCTTTCAACTCTCTTTCCGCCTTTATCAAAACCAGCCGTCTTTATTGAGCCTATGCAAACAGCCTTTCTTAATGATATTATGGGCTATCTCTATTTAAAAAAATACCCAGATTGATTGTTATGACCTCATATTACTTATAGGCCGTAGGCCGTGGTGTTTCAAGTACTGCAGTTGGCTGGATAATTGGTATATACAATTTGTTATGTGTCATTTTTTCGCTCTTCTATGGATCATTTGTGGTAAGTTATACCTATTAAAAAACAAAAACGAACGAACGAACAAACAAACCAACCAACCAACCAACCAACAAACAAACAATCAAACAAACACACAAACGTACGAACGAACAAACGAACGAACGAACGAACGAACGAGCGAACGAACAAACAGACAAAGAAACAAAGAAACAATTATTATGATATATAATAAATATCGACAGCAAAATTGTTTTGCGTTACTCTTGTGGGGGCTGTCTCCTTTCAGTGTAGAGAGGTTTCCGTGCTTGAAAGACTTACACAACTATATGTATTTTACACGCATCTTTGTTTACATGTTGAATTCTCCGAGGAATGAAAGGCGGAGAACCCAGAGAAAATAAGTCCTCATAGCATGAGATATAACGACAAATCAAGCCCAGTTCGTCACCTCTCACTACGACAGATCCGACTGAAATTCGAACCCGGACCAAAGCGGTGCACGGAGCAGACCCTAAGAGCTTGGGAAAGGGCTATTATCTCCGTTTTGTGGAAAAGTATACAAGGAAGGAGTATCAGATGTAAATTCTTTTTTGTCGTTAGATTCCTAGAACTGGTCCTCGAAAAGTTCTACTTTTTGGATTAGTTTTAAATGGTACATCGTATATCATATGTGGGTATGTATATCTAGTATGGTACATCGTATATCATATGTGGGTATGTATATCTAGTATGGTACATCGTGTATCATATGTGGGTATGTATATCTAGTATGGTACATCGTATATCATATGTGGGTATGTATATCTAGCATGGTACATCGTATATCATATGTGGATATGTATATCATATGTGGGTATGTATATTTAGCATGGTACATCGTATATCATATGTGGGTATGTATATCATATGTGGGTATGTATATCTAGTGTGGTACATCGTATATCATATGTGGGTATGTATATCTAGTATAGTACATCGTATATCATATGTGGGTATGTATATCATATGTGGGTATGTAAATCATATGTGGGTATGTATATCTAGTATGGTACATCGTATATCATATTTGGGTATGTAATAACAGGTTTCTAAATGGTGCATGGCTATAATCTCTAGGTGTACAAAACAAACTCTTGACAAGAATCCCTTAACCCATAAATCCAAGAGGGCAGGATATTCAAAGTAATAGTTTTTTAAGCAAAAACTACCTCGTTCTCAATCAAGTTGTAACCGGTAATGTTTACTTTCTGTCGATGAATCCATAGATTTGCTGGTCATATCCAAGATCCAGTACAATTTGTTGTATTCTTTTTGATTGTTCGATCTTTTGGAGCGATTGGCGCAGCTGCGTGTGATACATCAATTGTTGTCACCTTGACACAAGAATTCTCAGAAAGAGTGTCTCTAATAACGGTATGTCAAATGATAATTTGTTCGCATGTTTCTCTATTTGAATAACTATTTTTTGGGGGAATTTGGTTAGAAGGTTGCATAGATGCGGCCCTATTAGGGGTTTAGGGATCTTCGATCTTCATGGAACAAAATATAGGGATCTGGGACCTTGCACAGTCATTTTTGGGATTTTAAGGGATGCAGGCCTCATAGTTTGTAGCATTCCCGATTGGGGACTGGTTTAGCTACCAAACTCTTATAGTTATAGATAGCATGTTCTCAGTTTTCTATAAAATAGCGGCCGGTATAAATAAATAAATAAAAAATGTGAAGCGCATTGAGATATATGAAATGCGCTATATGAGCACCTCACATTTATTTTAAATCAAGTTCAATTTAAATGTATATTGAAAAATGAGAATCGAGAAATTGGCTCAGTATTCGAAAGTTATCCACTGTTATAACTATATATTACGGTTTTTCAGGGTTTTTTGGAGTTTTCTATCGGTACTGGATACATCTTAGGACCTGTATTTGGTGGAGGTCTTTACTCGGTAGGAATTGTGTAATGAATGAATGAATGAATGAATGAATGAATGAATGAATGAATGAATGAATGAATGAATGAGTGAATGAATGAATGAATGAATGAATGGATCAAATGTGTAATCAATATGAGACTGACCACGAACCACAAAGAGTTGCTATAGGACGGATCGTTGAAAGATCGAATTGAATACAGAAGTAGTAGAAAAGTGACGAAACAATAAATGAGGGTGCTAATGGCAGTAATGGCGGTACCCGAATCGAAGAAGAAGGCAAGGAATGGAATCCTGACAACACGAAGACCGCAAAAGTGATGTGACTGATATGTGCGAAGTTTCCCTAGATTGGAGGATTTTACGGACCAATGTTTACAATGGCTGGATTAATGTTTACAGCTACACCAATAATATGGTTTTTATTGCCCAAAAGAGGTAAGCATTTTTTTTTGCACGATATACGTTTAGTTAATTTTCTTGTTCTACATTGTGCTAAACGTCAGTTTTAACTCTTAGGAAAGGATTTGCGTTGGCGAGGGAGCTAATAAACGTCATACTTTAAAGAAAACTACCACCACCAGAATGCCTTGTCCAGTTTCTTTTGTATCGCATTTGTTTTATTACTAAAAGTGTGCAACATAAATACCAGTAAATAGTGCTATTTTATGCCTATTCTATTGTTTTCTTTTGTTTAATTAGTGCTATTTTAACTAAATAGTGACACTGACTGTTGCACACATGTTTGTACTCTATTCTAACCTATAATGAGCCATTGTTTTTATGATTATCACGATGCAATCTTATTGGTTTTTATTGCATTTTTGCTGTTAGAGTATGGCACACTTGACGACCGCACTGGAAGAATTGCGTTATTTAAGGAACTCAGCACAACACCAGCCATAATTATTTTGAGTAAGTACAAGATCGTATGAGATAAGAGAGCTTATCCCCCGTTTTGGGCTATTTTTAAACTGAAGTTATTTCTAGAACCGACCGTGATTATCCAAATTGTAGGAGGCGCGGTTGCATCGTCAAAACATCAAGTTTCTCAAAATAGCATGACGAGTAGAGCCCCTGATGGGTCTGGGGATAAGCTCTCTTATCTCATACTCTCTTGGTAAATAACCACAAATATCAATTCAATACTATAAATAGTGAAAACTATAGTATAGGACTGACTTACATTTACACTAATTCGTCCACATCATGTAAATTTATTTTCAGAAAAAAATTAAAACAATTTTGCAGATATTACATTTGTCACGTTTAGGAAATAATAGGGTTAAAGGTTATCTTCTATTGGTTAGATTAGAAGAATAACTTGATATTTTGATGTCTACACTATAAAGTTCAAAATACGTCGAGGCATTCGTTTTCAGGGTTTCTTTGCGCGCCTTATTTACATTTTGTGCTGATGTCATACAGCAGATACAGCTTGTTAAATCTGATTCATATAGTTATCACACGCACAAACAGTTTTTTTTCGCACACAAAGACGATATCACAACACCGTTCAGAATCAGCTATACATGGGATCAAACGGGCATGGGACTCGATGTATTTCCTCAGGGCAACAGTCACTGAGACTGGGTTTTTTTTCTACAGGTTTAACAACTACTATCACAACGGTCAGCGGGACATTCCTTGAGCCTATTTTCCAACCTTATGTTGCAAAAAAGGTAAGTTTAACCTGGATCTTGGAATATGGCAGAACGAAAATCATTTTGGTTTAAACGTCAAGTCGTAAAGAACAAATAGTAAACCTTTGAATGCATGTCCTTATATATATATGGGAGTTTGTTGAAGAAGGCTGAGTGGCCGAAACGTACAAATAAACAGCGATTTGAAAGTTACAAGTTGTGTGCCCATTTTATTCTACTTTATATATATTCGCTTTCATATATATATTACTTTGTTCTTTGACTAGTATGGTTTGGATTCGCTTGGTGTGTCACTACTCTTCCTGATCGCGGCTATAATGAACACACTGACTGCACCATTGATGGGCTGTATGTTGAATAAAACGGTACGTTGACATTTTTTTGAGTGGTGGGTGGGGGGTGGATTTACACGTTTCCACTTGCCCAAGTCTATCTAGCTTGTGTTACAGGCTACATTTTATCTCACCAACAAATATAAGATTATCAGCTCCTGACTACAGTTATATAATAGTGGGCATACTACGCGCGATCTGATTGGTCAAGGGCCGTGTTTTATCAGAGAAGATGCACGGTTGACGTCACAACGATTGTTTATTTTTTCCCTTAAATTATTTTATAAAGAAATAGATTCCATTTTCCGTTTTGCAAAAGAAGATGTCAAAATGTGGTGAGAACAAAAGCACGCACTCGACTACGTCTCATGCGTACTTTTTTCATTCTCACCACATTCTGATGTCATCTGTGAATCTATAAGAGTACATACGCGCGAATGGAATCCACCTCTTAAGTACTTACGCCTTAACTATTCATTTCTAATACCTTTCTAGTCTTTGAATAAGATAGTTCTCGTCACTGGTTTATTTGGATTTGGCACGTGTCTTTTATTTCTTGGTCCTTCTCCTCTACTATCTCCATACCTACCAGACCAGTAAGTCTATTTTAGAGCACGATAAACTACATGCATGCCAATCATGCAAAAGGGCGGGGACATAAAATGTATTGATGAGCGTTTCGTTACTTCTTGAAAATAATTGTCCGAAATAAGACCCGTAGAACCGTACAATCCTGTTGCATTTTTTTAATTGACTTTACTAGGGTGTTAAAACATAAAGACCATGGTAGTTTTTTTTTTTCATCATGGTCGTGATATAGTAAGTTATTATAAATTAGTCTATACAAAACATGATAATAAAAACTGACTTGTCGAGCTTAATTGAATACCAAACGAACGTATGATTGCTAACTGGACCAATGCACTTCTAAAACTGACGACCTTTGGCCGTGGACTTGCTTTCGTTATAGTTCAATCACATATAAATGAACTATTTTAGATAATTTATTAGTAATATGCTGATCCAATTTTCACCATTTTCAGATCTCATACCATGCTAATGGTGAATATGATGTTTATTGGACTATTTACTGGTTCTTTAATTGTTCCTATTTTACCTGAGATGCTACACTTTTGCCAGTGAGTATGTTAAATTATCCACTTAAAATAACATTTATAAGGTGACGAACCGATCCTAAGCTTGTTGTGAGATCTTGTGAGGTGGATCATTAGCACTTTAATTGGGACACTAATCTTGGCATGGAGTTCATGCTAGAATATATGGCGAACATCATCTCGATTTACAATGTCGTCTGATCAGTGGTTTCCACTCATCTGTCATGCCTAGCGACACGTACAGCTGTACACGAGATAAAGTGCGAGTCCTACGCGTGATATCAGTAAATAAACGGGTGTCCTGTTCGCGTCTCGATGCTCCTTGTGGTTGGTTTACCTTGCGCGTCAGGATCACTATTTACTGCGTGTTTGTGAAATATTTGAGACAATGCGCTTTTATGAGTCTTTCTGTTATGTGCAATATGGACGACCCTGGTTTTGGGGGGGGGGGGGGGGGGTTTCCGGGTATAAACGATCAGGGATGCTCGTCGGAATTTTTCAAAAATACCCCTAAAAGATACCAAACATTTTTCAAAAGGGCGTGGCTTCACAAGTTTTTCATCCCTAAAAGATACCAAAACCATGAGTTTCAGTGGTTTACAACCCCTAAAAGATATCAAAAAGTGTGAATGTGGCAAATTTCCTATTTTTAAAAGATACCAAATCGTCGATTTTTACCCCTAAAAGATACGACGACCATCCCCGATCGTTTATCTTCGGAGTCAACCCCCTCACCCCGTGGGTGGACGACTCCGATGGTCGATTATGTCTTGCTCCAATGATATTCTATGTATCTTAAAGCTTACGAAGAATATACTATTCCAGATACGGAAATGACTTTAGCTGTAATGAAAAATATTGTGTTGTCCGATACACACGAGCCATGCACATAACATTTATTTACATTTAGTTCCTGTTCACCAGTGTCAAAGATAAGTTAATAGAATTTTATAGTTATTGGTCACTGTTAAATATTTTAAAATAATATTAAAGCAACACATTATATTATATTAACAATGTACATGATATTTTAAAATAATAAATGGTGATTCTTTCACAATGTTTTAAACGTCTGATCTTTATATAAATTCACACTATTAATATATCATATGATTACAACATCCTCCAAACTCAAACATTTATTAAAAATTTATTATTACATCAGCAAGTTTCGACTTTTATTATTTTATTTTTTCTTTATACCACGGCAATCTTACTTTTGCATGACCGCACCAACTAATCCACTTTTGATAAAAATCGCTAATAATTAATAATTATAGGTAGAGTTTCAAATGCGTTGAATGTAATTCACATAACGATGCTTTCTCTTTCTTCATTCCTTGCATCCTTTCTTTCTTACTTACTTTCTTTCTATTAATCCGTCTCAGAGGCGGCGGAACCGGGGTGTCCGGGCGCCCCCCCCCCCCCCCCCCCCCCCCCCCCCAACAAAATATTGGTTAAAAGACATTAATGCATGAGTTTACACAGTTACAAAAATTTTGTTTTGTGATTTTGGGGTTGGGGATGAGAAGGGGAGGTATGGGGGATTATAGTGCATCCCCCCATGGCTGTTACTGTTCCGCCGCCCGTGTGTCTGTCTGTCACGCTATCATTGGCTTTTTTGTAGCTCATACTGATTCACCGTGTCACCCATGCTTTTCCATGCTGACATACTTATTGTTTTAGGACGGCAGGAATAGAAGATTCTTTAAAACTACAATCAATCGTGTCTGCGTTGTATACTGGATCGCTGTATTTAGGGTAAATGTAACTTACAGAATTATAAAGGTCCAATAAAGAAAAAAACAAAATACAACTGAGCATACACAATACACGTTGACCTGATAACTAAATGTGTTTGTGTTATTTTTCCAGTGCATTTCTTGGTCCTGTTTTATCCGGCGTTATCAATGATCATTATGGTTTTCCTTGGACTTGCACTGTAAGTAAAATACTGTTTTCCAATCTCGTACCCTGAGCCCGCGTTATCTTGAGGCCTGCGGCAAAGAACAAGGTCTCTGGGATAATCCCATACCGGAAGCAATGTTTTATGGTTTCTGTGGTAGTTTCTTATATGCATGTGTCGAGTGAAGTCTTCAAAATGACGACCGATAAGATATTAAGGTTTCATCTCCCAATAGACGAAACTTTAAAAACGCAATCAAAGTAGTACATGTTCATAAATATCGTTTGAACAACAAAATAACGCGGGCTCTGGGCACATACGACACACACCGGGGATACAGACCTTTGTCTTTTCACTTGAGAATGACGTTGCACAACGTCGAAACGTCGTGTTTTCTAGCGTTTAATTTCGTCTTAAAATGTTTCAACAAATCTCTATTAGTTCAACTAATTATCGTAATGTTTAAAAATTTTTGGTGTAAGAAAAATAAACTAATCAAATTAAACGACAGACATCTACCTTAATAATAGTTTTTATCTATCGCTGATAACTGTAAAACTAAATATTCTCCTTAATTTTTATATTATTTAGGTAATAGGATTTGTCTGCGCTGGGCAGGTAGGCACAATTAACATCTTCGTTTGTGATTCTCTGTTTTTTGACCTGACAATTTGTCGACTTGAGTCGAAAATTTTCAAAAATAGCCGTAAGAGATGCCAACGGTTCTTTAAAAAGGGCTGGCGAAGCAAATGTTTAACCAGAAATGATGTCCAGTAGCTGCAAATAGTGCCAAGCCTTTTAGGGTTCCCCGATGGCGTGACGATCCGTCTAGCAGCTCTCGTACCAACTTTCGAAAAGACCCTCCTCGTGATTTCAGACGTTTATTTTATTTTTTAGGGTTTAGTGGATTGGGTGTTCTTTCTCTTAAACAGGTACGTCGACTTCAGCTATGTCATATTTAACTGTACTCTTTCACACCGGCACTACCTCTACATAGAAATACTCTCACCCCTCTCAAGATTTGAAGAGTGCGAGCTGTGTGGAGAGTTAGGGTGGGACGACTCATTACTGGCGACGATTTGATGATTTCGAAAACTGATCAGAACCTTTATCATTTTTTTCTACTTACGTACTACGATGAGCTACTATTAGGTTGTCTGTCTCATCTATCAACTAGGCCCTATCCCTCCCCCCTGGGATAACACTTCAAACCGTTTATAACCCAGGTCAGTCACATTTAGCAAAATCCAAATGATGGGTGGTATGGATGGCCGACTGGTTCAGCCTCTCACCTCTATGTTCGGGGTTCGAGCCCAGGCTCGGGAGCTGGATTATATGCGAGTTACGTTTGTTGTAAGAGTTGTTTCTCTTACGATGGCTTTTCTCCAGGTTTTCCTCCCTGAACGCAAAAATCAACCGTGTGAAACTGAGATGTGTACAAAATAGTGAATGTAGGGGTAGCGAGTGTGAGAGAAAGTCTCCCCGATTGGTAGAAATGATAAATAATCTAGAGACTATCACGTCTTTTTTCAGGTGCCGATCATCATCCGAGTGCCCAGAAGAGAAACAGAAACTTCTCGGCCAATGATGAATTGCTGACAAAAACACTTGTTTTTCGAAAACACCAAAGAAAAAGTGTACCAGCTAAATGTGCTATTTTCTTTCTATCATATAAAAAATCACTATTTGCATGATCCAAAACTTTGATTAATGCAAAAATTGTATTCTAGAAAACAGATCAACCACTGTGTAGTCTGTTGTTTGACAATGGTTATTATGATGCAAAAAAAAAACAAACATCAAATTCACTTATAATGCATGGTCTAAGACAACAAGGGAACAATAAGACTGAAGCGTGATGACGTTTTACCCCCGTGTCTAGACCAGAATCACATTACTTTTGTTCACTAATTATGACTATTGTTCCTGTATTCTCGAGGGAATATAAAATTTGAATATGAAAGGATTTTAAAAACTATAAATTTAATGCAAAGGTTGCCTAGGCAATGAGGTAATTTCCCACGCGACATAGATTTCATTGTCAACAATGGGAGCGCTCGCGCGTTGGTATTACAGTGAAAACACCTCAAGCGTACCCACCAAAAGTTCATAAATGATTTCATTCTTTGAATCTTGATTTGATTATTCGATTTCAATATTCAGTTTTTTTTTGAAAATAATAAACTTAAAGATTAAACTGTCTAGAAACTCTATTTCTTGATAAAAGAAAGACGTTAATATTTTGCTTATTTAGGTTTTTATTTTGTAAATACTTTTCTTTTAATTGTTTTCAAATTTGATTAATGGAATCGAATAATCAATTCAATATTCAAATAATGAATTTAAAATGAAGTTTTGGTGGGTACGCTTGACGTGTTTTGACTGTAACTTCTTTTGATTTAGAACACCATCACAATATACTGTTAAAGTCAGAATCACAGAATTATTCCATACATCACAATATGCTTTATGACAGGCAAGATTACCGTTTTTCACTAGTTATCTTCTCAGATATCGTTTGGTCGTACAGCGCATAATAAGTGTCTATTAATTTCCCGCCATGTTCAGATTCGCTCCAAAACACTGAATCAAGCACATCAAATCCATCGAGTCAAAACAATGGGTCAATACATCATAATCTGTCATAATGGAATTTGTTCTATGTTCTATGTTCCTATACATTCTAGGTGTCATTTTTAGACAGACTAATTAAGGTGCAATGAACAATTTGTATTTTTTTTTCATTTGCCGCTGATCATTTGCGTAAACTGGGTCAATCTAGTTATAAATTCTTGGATTCTATCATTTCCTTTTTCAAGGTTAGTCAGACGTTACATTCTATCACTACAACAAGTTATCAAAGACATCAATGTTAAATATTGACAGATAAGTTATTTACGCAGAGCTATAGCTCTTGTATATATATTTTTAACTTTACGGTAGAAAAGTCGACCGATCAGCCTGGATGTACTCCCACACTACTATTGGACAGTATTCAAAAGCGCGCGCATTTGTAACGAACGGTAACGCCCAAGCAGATCAATGCCGTTTAGAGGTAAATTACTGGTATACTGCACAAAATATCATGTAATATGTTTAGCAATGAGCTACATAGTTTCCAATGTTTGTGTCATTATTGCGTTATCATTCCCCCCCCCCCTACGGATATCACGTGACATGTTTATCAGGCTTCAGGCTAGGCTATAAATCGTTGCCAGTGGCGAGTGATCTTTCATCTTTGAAATGAGTATTGTTAAAACTCTCTATAGAACTGAGGACGAAAAGCTCGATAGGCAACCGAGCAGGTTGATGAATATGAAACTGATTCTGATGATAAGCGGATAGTAATATCAAAGTAGCCTAAGTATCAGCTTCTAGCGAGGTCACCTGCCCTTCCCCAGAAACCTGATACCAAGGCTAATATCGAAGAGACTGAGTGCAAGTCTCTAATCACACGCTCTCAATAATAATAATAATAATAATAATAATAATAAT
This sequence comes from Diadumene lineata, assembly GCA_918843875.1. Lineage (NCBI taxonomy): Eukaryota > Metazoa > Cnidaria > Anthozoa > Actiniaria > Diadumenidae > Diadumene > Diadumene lineata. The sequence goes on along the minus strand of OU974075.1, from coordinate 15,487,839 downwards.
AACAGCGGCGCGTTTTAACAATTAAGATGAGCAGATATAATTGTAATTATATCGTAATATAATAGTGTCCGGATATACTGGAGAAAAAGTCACTTTATTGATGTGAATTCCAATTATTTAGAATTTTGTTTATAAATTAATTATTAAAAACTTGCCATATTAATATTTAACTAGGTAACTTAACCGTCAGCTACTATGATTTACCGTCAACCGTCGAAACGCCACAATTGTAGTCGTCAACCGTCCCGATAATGATTTTTTAGCTGTCAACCGTCAAAGCTACACCCCCCATTGAGACCCTTTAATGTAATTATCGATCGTTTTAAACTCACATAACACATGGAGAGCAAACTGGCAAATACCGGATTTATATAAAGAATTTTAAAAATAGTTCAGAAATATTTCATAGAAGTTTAGAAAATGTTTCCAAGACGCTTATTCAAACAATTGTGCCTCATTCATTGAGTGTAGAACAAAACTAAACGAGTTTCGAGATAGTCAAGGTCACGCGACAAGCTTTGTGTTCAATCCTCATCGTCGCTTTCGATGACAATTCTACGACGTTTTCCTGCTTGGATGGTCACTGAATCATTGAAAATCTGAAAGCTGCATTTTGAGATATTGTGGACGCAAGAAAAGAAGCTACGACGTGTGAAATGTGTGTCATCCGATGGCGTTTTTATACCTGACACGAACTGTGTTATCGACTGTTCGGCACCACCTTACCGTGCATGCTTGGGATGGTCTGAAAATTGGTTATAGAATTGGGTGAACTGCTAGATAAAGGCATCAGCTCCTTTTATACAAGAGTCATAGATATGGCCCTTTGATTTGGTGTTGCTCGCCGTCTTTTTTGCAGGACTGAAGGAGTCTCGGTTGATTCACGACCACTCAACAGCGTAAATATATTTATTCACTGATGGACAATAACTATAGGTTGTAATGTTGTAGTATGCAGCGAAGTCGCAAGCAGTGTAATATGTTATTTGCAATTGTAATTAGTTACATGCTATATATGGTTTCTCCATAGCCAACATAATACCTCTGTTTAAAGTTTTTATATCAACAAAAATACTCTTATATCTTGTAATGTAATCTTGGATGCAATCTGGCAATAAAAGAGATAGCCCTCCTCTGAATATACTATGGTTTATTGTTTGATGAGTTAATTTTGTAAGCGGTTCACTGCAGAGTGATTAGAATACAACTGACATTTTTATTTTGTATACCTTCTTCAAGTTTAATTGGATGCAAAAATCGCTTGGAGAATGGTCCTCCTCGCCCCTCATAGTCTTAGTTGTTTGTTTTTATTTGATATTGATATTTTCAGTGACATTTTGAGTTTAGAAATTTCAAATTTCGCGCCGTGAAAAAAGAAAACAAAGACGCGAAGTTGATATGAGATCCAGACCAATTGCCATGGTAATCGGTCTGAGATGGGAAAATCTCAGACCGAATATCAGCCAATGAGAGCGCGCGTAGAGGCTAAGCCATATAATAAAGCTTTATACTTCAAGTTTGCAGCTTCATATAGCACGGTCTGCAGCTCTGAGAAGGTCATCACGTTGTCTTTAATGGCTACGGTAAGAGTTTTCTTTACTGACTTTATCAAGGATTCTGTAATTCCGTTCCTCCATGGCGTATCTGCGGTCGTAAATTCCCATTCCAAACCCTCGCTAGTTCCAAATTCTTGTAGCTTGTCCCACTGCCAGGACTTGGTCATCCTGATTAGATCTTGATTTGCTTTCACTAGTTGAGGGCCGTTGTCGGATAGAAGCTTTCTTGGGTATCCTCTTAGGCTGACAAATCTTCTAAGGACCATCAGGAATTTATCCGTGGAATAGTCTGCCGCTAGGTCCACATGTACTGCTCTAGACAATATGCGAGTGAATATCACTCCATAGCCTTTGCCAGTAGTTCTTTTCTTGACTGAATCTCTTATTTGGAATGGTCCAAAAAGGTAAACTTCGCAGTAGACCATGGTGGGGATGGCTTCAGTCTCTCAATGGGTAGCTGCTCCATCTGCTGTTTAGCTAGTTCTTTGTCGATCCTCTTACACACTACGCAGTTAAGCTTGATTGACTTTCCAATAATTCAATATTTCATTATAATCTTGCTGACTGTCTCATATACTCCAGTGTGGCCTTGTTGTAACTTGCGACCTTTGACTATTATAATGCCATCACTTCGTTTTGCGGGGCACAGTCGTCTTACGTTTTTGTCTTTGACGTCGATATTGTCTTGCGCTTCTTTGATCCATAGTTTTTCAGCTCTCTTCAGGGTACTTACAGGCATTCTTGAGACTTGGTTTGTCGTTGTTAGTTCCGTACATGACAAGTAGGCGTGCTGTAACTCTGATAAGTCTTGTATACGATGAATAGCGTTCAATGTTTATTCTTGTGGTTTACGAGTTAACGTCTCAACTGGTACGGTTGAGCAATTGTAGTCATGATTAGCTCAGTTTGCAGTACTTGATCATAGTAATTGATGCTGATCGGCCATTCATTTTCTGGTGTGTTGATGTTTTTGGACTTTGCTTGAGCTGCTATCTTTCTTTTCTTCATGAATGGTTTTGTGATGGCTTGAAGTACATTCATTTTCACCGCACCCTGTTTTTCCTTTGCAGTCGTTGATAGAATGTCCGGGTTTTAAACAGGACTAACAGGCTTTCTTTTAGTAGATCTCTTTTTCTTTGATCGTTTTTGACGAGTATAGTTTCCACTCATCGGTCCAGTGGTTGCTGTTACCGTGCATTAAGCACTTGCGATATGGTAATTTTGTAGTCGATTCTGGTTTCGTTTTGTTCGAAATCTACAAAGTAAAGTTTGCGTTGATCATTAATTGGACTTAACTTGAAAAATCTATTAGAAATTACCAAAGAATTTAACTTACCCGATGACTCGACGTACTAACTGTGAATGAAAACTATTTGTTGAAACGCAGCTTTTATATATCAAAATTATCATTTTTGGCGCCAAATTAACATTTTAAGCGCGAAACATTAATGTATTCAAAAAATTGGAGAGCATCATTCCTATTATAAAACAGACAGAACGTGTCATCAACGTACGTTTGGTAAATTTAATTATATTTCAGACTCTGCGGCATTGTTATTTTGCTTCTTCAATGTGAATTTTATATTAGCGTGTTTGTTATTACAGTGAAAACACCTCAAGCATACAATCAGGATGTTTTGCGGCCAACCTAACCAGTTATTTTTTGCTATTCAAAAATCAGAAATTAAAACCTAAAATTATAGAATTATGTGCCAAAAAATGAAATGAATGACCATTTTACTAAAATTCCGGATTTGTTTTACTTCATGCCAAAATTGGCTGTTTCATGGCTTTTCTGATTTCTGTTTTCTGAAATCCAGAATTGAGAATTGACGTTTTTGTATTTCTATATTACGAAAAGCAAAAACGTAGATTAAAAAAAAAAGGTTTCCTAACGGTTTTCGATGGATGCCTGTAAAGATTAAAACTCAAGATCGAGTCATTGGATTCCTGCCCCATAAAAACAGAAATCACTTTTTTAACACAGGGCGCTCCATTGCGTTCTACCCATGGAGGGGTACCTGCGGCTCTCTTGAAACTTCCGGTCACCAGGCTAATGTACAGTCCTTTCCCTCCCCTTCCCTTGCCTCACCACAGGATATGGAGGGGAGATATGGACAAAAATGCAATGAAATATTTACCACTGATAAATGAGTCGTGCTTTTATTGATATCAAGTCTTTGCACATAAAATATCGAACCTCGCTAACATAACAACATATTTTTGTTTGCTCTTCATATGATATTAACAGCTTACATTGGAGAATTTTTGAAAAAAACGTTACAATTTATTAATACTTTTTGAATTTTGTTTGATGAGAGCCTGAGGGCTAAATTAAATTATATTACACTATTCGCAATATGCCGACTGTATGCACATGCGATATGTCGTAAAAATGCGATACCTCATGCAATATGAATATTTTGAATTATTTACGACATATCGCACGAGGTACGACATATTGCATGAGGTACGATGTATCGCATTATTTACGACATATCGCAATTGCATACAGTCGGCATTTTGCGAATGGTGTGATATTATAATGGAGTGAGGTACGATATTTTATGAGCAAAGACTTGCTATCAATTGCATAAAAGCACGACTCATTTATCAGTGCTAAATATTTTATTGCATTTTTGTCCATATCTCCCCTCCATATCCTGTGGTGAGGCATCAGCCCGGTGACCGGAAGTTTCAAGAGAGCCGCAGGTACCCCTCCATGGGTAGAACGCAATCAGGATGTTTTGCGGCCAACCTAACCAGTTATTTTTTGTTGTTCAAAAATCAGAAATTAAAACCTAAAATTATAGAAACATGTGTCAAAAAATGAAAAAAATGGCAATTTTACTAAAATTCCGGATTTGTTTTACTTCATACCAAAATTGGCTGTTTCATGGCTTTTCTGATTTCTGTTTTCTGATATCCAGAATTGAGAATTGACGTTTTTGTATTTCTACATTACGAAAAGCAGAAATCGTAGATGAAAAAAAGGTTTTTAAACGGTTTTCGATGGATGCCAGTAAAGATTAAAACTCAAGATCGAGTCATTGGATTCCTGGCCCCATAAAAACAGAAATCACTTTTTTAACTCAGCGCGCTCCATTGCGTTCTACCCATGGAGGGGTACCTGGGACTCTCTTGAAACTTCCGGTCACCGGGCTGATGTACAGTCCTTTCCCTCCCCTTCCCTTGCCTCACCACAGGATATGGAGGAAAGATATGGACAAAAATGCAATGAAATATTTAGCACTGATAAATGAGTCGTGCTTTGATGCAATTGATATCAAGTCTTTGCTCATAAAATATCGTACCTCACTCCATTATAATATCACACCATTCGCAAAATGTCTACTGTATGCAATTGCGATATGTCGTAACTAATGCGATACGTCGTACCTCATGCAATATGTCGTACCTCGTGCGATATGTCCTAAATAATTCAAAATATTCATATTGCATGAGGTACGAAGTATCGCATTATTTACGACATAGCGCATGTGCATACAGTCGGCATATTGCGAATAGTGTGATATAATTTAATTTAGCACTCAGGCTCTCATCAAACAAATTTCAAAAAGTATTAATAAATTGTAACGTTATTTTTCAAAAATTCTCCATTGTCAGCTGTTAATATCATATGAAAAGCAAATAAAAATATGTTATGTTATGTTAGTGAGGTACGATATGTGCAAAGAGTTGACATCAATAAAAGCACGATGTGGTGAGATCATGTGGTGAGGCAAGGGAAGGGGAGGGAAAGGACTGTACATCAGCCCGGTGACCGGAAGTTTCAAGAGAACCCCAGGTACCCCTCCATGGGTAGAGCGCATTGTAGCGCGCTGTGTTAAAAAAATGATTTCTGTTTTTATGGGGGCCGAAATACAATGACTCGTACTTGAGTTTTAATCTTTACTGGCATCCATCGAAAACCGTTTAAAAACCTTTTTTTCATCTACGATTTCTGCTTTTCGTAATGTAGAAATACAAAAACGTCAATTCTCAATTCTGGATATCAGAAAACAGAAATCAGAAAAGCCATAAAACAGCCAATTTTGGTATGAAGTAAAACAAATCCGGAATTTTAGTAAAATTGCCATTTTTTTCATTTTTTGACACATGATTCTATAATTTTAGGTTTTAATTTCTGATTTTTGAACAACAAAAAATAACTGGTTAGGTTGGCCGCAAAACATCCTGATTCTTTCTCCCAAAGCTGTTACTGTTCCGCCGCGTCTGCAGACTCAAAACCTTCTAACCAAACGTTTTCATGGTGTCCCATGAAGAAATTGGCCAGAATGAGTGCTTGTGGAGATCCCCATGGCTACACCGTCGACCTGTTCGTAAAACTCATCTTTAAGGTAATTCCGTAGTTTTTCACTGCGCATAGTTCTGCACATGTTTCAATATTTTAGGTTTCAGGACTTTTATCATGTAATCTAGTCAAATTATGTTTGTAAAGTACTTTGAATAAAAAATTCGAAGAATTGCGATATTTTCGAGCGAGAAAACGCAATAATTTTGAAACTCGACCCAGTCCTCTCTCGGAAAACCTGTTTTTTTGACAATAAAATGACGATATTTTTCGCAATATTTCGCAAACTAGCACGGTAACCTATGTGTTTTATTTGACAAAATTATTTGTTATAACATAACATCAAATATATCTAAAATTGAGCATAGGTCGTCGGGCTAACTTTTGAGAAATTTCCAAAATACTTTCAGCTTAGGACTTTTTCGAACGAATTACCAGCTCGTGCGCACGTTGGTATTTCGTCAATTTCTTCAAGATCACATATTTTTTATACATCTGTTCATATTTTTTAAATAAAATTAAGTGCAGACATTTGAACAAAACACGAATTTTGCTCTTAAAAGACAAATTACTGTGTTTTTGTTCCGTTTCTCGTCGATTTTTGAGCTTATTTCTTTACGTTCTCAAGTCACCAAAATGCATAAACTTTGACGTCATATAGCACAAAAACAAAGTCGGTGACCCCCCTTTTTTATTGTATTTTCTGAAAGAGTTTCTCAAAATTGTTTGTTAGAACGAGTATAAAAAAATTTCATCGGGCAGTTTTATTTCTACGGAATTACCTTAAACCAAAAGTGTGTACCCGTAGTAGCCATATTAAACAAATGACGTAACTCCACTGGTCTTAAGTTAAGACCCGGGTTGCCCTGAAATATATTTTACCACTAGATCAATGCTTTCCTTAAGTGGGATATTAGCAAAAAGACTTATAATGTTGTTAACTTGTTGATTTTCTTGACAACTGAACGTGTCAATGAAGCTAAATTCACTTGGAATATTAGGTGATAAGAATATATTCACAATTTGCTAATTTTTATTTTTGAAACGGTTTTGAAAAAATGTTTTGACCGACAGACAGCCAGGCACTATGTTTATAAATTCTATTCTTGACTCTTTCTTCTTTGTTTGATTGTTGATAGCATTAACCAAAACAATACGATGACAACACAAAAGAACAAAAAGAACGAAATCAAGGAGGATGATCGAGAGCCTCTGACGTCACACACCATGAGTGATTCAAAGAAAGATCCCAAGACGTCATCAATGTCTACAGTGCATAAAATTGTCCTCTTCTGTTCTATGTCGTTTGTGTACTTTTTAACTTTTTGCAGCGTTGCACTATGGTCTCCATTTCTTCCTGGCGAGGTATGAAAATATTGCGACAATTCTTTAGTTCAAGAGAATATGAGATAAGAGAGCTTATCCCCGGACCCCATCAGGGGCTCTACTCGTCGTGCATTTTTTAGAAATTTATTACCAATCTCCGCACTTTGTTCTTGAGATGTTTTGACGATGAGACCGCGCCTCCTACAATCTGACCAATCACGTTCCGTTCCCGAAATAACTTCAGTTTAAAAATAGCCGAATGAAAAGATCCCCTGATGAGTGTAAAAGCCCAATGCGGGTGATAAGCTCTCTTATCTCATACTCTCTTGCTTTAGTTTTAATTGTCGATAAAACATTTTGATTTATGGTATTTTATTGTTTCTTACTATTACCAATTCTTTTGAGGGAAGGTGGGGGGGGGGGGGGGTAATTATTGTCATTGAAATCATTTGCATTTTAATAAGCATTGATTTTATTTATTTGTAAAACTTTTCCCAAAAACAGAAGGCATTATGGTTATTATGAATGTAACATAATGTAACGTAACGTAACGTAACGTAATGTAGTGCTTATATATAGTGCATTTCACCTAATGTCTCAATATACGCTTTACAATCTTTAATATTTATAGTATGTAATCCGGTTTTACAAGTGAAAGACGTTAATATATACTAGGTAGTCTTGAAAAAGACTGCTTGTATGGTCTTGAGAATGTTTGCATGTGCGATATTCACAACCATGTTGCTGAAACGTTAAGGAGAGAGCATTTTATTTTCTCTTTAAAAATAAGATAGCAGCCTTTCAACTCTCTTTCCGCCTTTATCAAAACCAGCCGTCTTTATTGAGACTATGCAAACAGCCTTTCTTAATGATATTATGGGCTAAAAAAATAGATTGATTGTTATGACCTCATATTACTTATAGGCCGTAGGCCGTGGTGTTTCAAGTACTGCAGTTGGCTGGATAGTTGGTATATACAATTTGTTATGTGTCATTTTTTCGTTTTTTTATGGATCATTTGTGGTAAGTTATACCTATTAAAAAACAAAAACGAACGAACGAACGAACGAGTAAACGAACGAACGAACGGGCAAACAAACCAACCAACCAACAAACAAACAATCAAACAAACACACAAACGTACGAACGAACAAACGAACGAACCTACGAACAAACAGACAAATAAACAAAGAAACAATTATTATGATATATTACTGTAATAAATATCGACAGCAACATTGATTTGCGTTACTCTTGTGTGGGCTGTCTCCTTTCAGTGTAGAGAGGTTTCCGTGCTTGAAAGACTTACACAACTACATGTATTTTACACGCATCTTTGTTTACATGTTGTATTTCTCCGTGGAAGGAAAGGCGGAGAACCCAGAGAAAATAAGTCCTCATAGCATGAGATATAACGACAAATCAAGCCCAGTTCGTCACCTCTCACTACGACAGATCAGACTGAAATTCGATCCCATACCAAAGCGGTGCACGGAGCAGACCCTAAGGGCTTGGGAAAGGGCTATTATCTCTTGTTGGGGAAAAGTATACAAGGAAGGAGTATCAGATGTAAATTCTTTTTTTGTCGTTAGATTCCTAGAACTGGTCCTCAAAAAGTTCTACTTCTTGGATTAGTTTTAAATGGTACATCGTGTATCATATGTGGGTATGTATATCATATGTGGGTATGTATATTTAGTATGGTACATCGTATATCATATGTGGGTATGTATATCATATGTGGGTATGTATATCATATGTGTGTATGTATATCTAGTATGGTACATCGTATATCATATTTAGGTATGTATATCATGTGTGTGTATGTATATCATATGTGTGTATGTATATCTAGTATGGTACATGGTATATCATATGTGGGTATTTATATCATATGTGGGTATGTATATCATGTGTGGGTATGTATATCATATGTGTGTATGTATATCTAGTATGGTACATCGTGTATCATATGTGGGTATGTATATCATATGTGGGTATGTATATCTATTATGGTACATCGTATATCATATGTGGGTATGTATATCATATTTGGGTATGTATATCTAGCATGGTACATCGTATATCATATGTGGGTATGTATATCTAGCATGGTACATCGTATATCATATGTGGGTATGTATATCTAGTATGGTACATCGTATATCATATGTGGGTATGTATATCTAGTATGGTACATCGTATATCATATGTGGGTATGTATATCTAGTATGGTACATCGTATATCATATGTGGGTATGTATATCTAGCATGGTACATCGTATATCATATGTGGGTATGTAATAACAGAGTTCTAAAAGGTGCATGGCTACAATCCCTAGGTGTACAAAACAAACTCTTGACAAGAATCCCTTAACTCATAAATCCAAGAGGGCAGGATATTCAAAGTAACCTCGTTTTCAATCAAGTTGTAACCTGTAATGTTTACTTTCTATCGACGAATCCATAGGTTTGCTGGTCATATTCAAGATCCAGTACAATTTGTTGTATTCTTTTTGATTGTTCGATCTATTGGAGCGATTGGCGCAGCTGCGTGTGATACATCAATTGTTGTCATCTTGACACAAGAATTCTCAGAAAGAGTGTCTCTAATAGCGGTATGTCAAATGATAATTTGTTCGCATGTTTCTCTATTTGAATACCTGTTTTTCTTGGGAATTTGGTTGGAAGGTTACATAGCTGCGGCCCTATTAGGGGTTTAGGGATCTTCGATCTTCATGGAACAAAATATAGGGATCTGGGACCTTGCACAGTCATTTTTGGGATTTTAAGGGATGCAGGCCTCATAGTTTGTAGCATCTCCAATTAGTGATTTATTTAGCTACCGAACTCTTATAGTTATAGGTAGCATGTTCTCAGTTTTAAATCAAGTTCAATTTAAATGTATATTGAAAAATGAGAATCGAGAAATTGGCTCAGGGTTCGAAACTAATTCCACGCAGAAAATTATCCACTGTTATAACTATATATTACGGTTTTTCAGGGTTTTCTGGAGTTCTCTATCGGTACTGGATACATCTTAGGACCTGTATTTGGTGGAGGTCTTTACTCGGTAGGAATTGTACAATGAATGAATGAATAAATGAATGAATGAATGAATGAATGAATGAATGGATCAAATGTGTAATCAATATGAGACTGACCACGAACCACAAAGAGTTGCTATAGGACGGATCATTGAAAGATCGAATTGAATACGGAAGAAGTAGAAAAGTGACGAAACAGTAAATGAGGGTGCTAATGGCAGTACCCGAATCGAAGAAGAAGGCAAGGAATGGAATCCTGACAACACGAAGACCGCAAAAGTGATGTGACTGATATGTGCGTTGTTTCTCTAGATTGGAGGATTTTACGGACCAATGTTTACAATGGCTGGATTAATGTTTACAGCTACACCAATAATATGTTTTTTATTGCCCAAAAGAGGTAAGCATTATTTTTGCACGATATACGTTTTGTTAATTTTCTTGTTCTACATTATGCTAAACGTCAGTCAGTTCTAACTCTTAGGAGAGGATTTGCGTTGGCGAGGGAGCTAATAAACGTCATACTTTAAAGAAAACTATCACCACCAGAATGCCTTGTCCAGTTTCTTTTGTATCGCATTTGTTTTATTAATCTCGAAAGGGATTACATGAAAGAGAATTTGCAACTAAGAATGCTGGTATTGGTAGTAAAATGACGTCATAATGTAAATGGCCTATTAAGACTTGAAAATAATGCACAATAATTAGTTTCAGTTTTTGTTTTTGACCAGATGGTTTTTCTTCAGGTTCTCCTTCCTCAACGCAAAAATCAACTGTGTGCAACGATACGTGCAAAATAATGAGGGGGTAAGGGGTAGTCAGTGTGAGAGAAAATCTCCCCAATTAGTAGAGATGACAAATAACCTGGAGACTATAGAGTGCACGCACTAAATGTGTGTAACATAAATACCACTAAATAGTGCTATTTTATGCCTATTCTATTATTTTCTTTTGTTTAATTAGTGCTATTTACCACTAAATAGTGACACTGACTGTTGCACAGTGTTTGCACTCTATTCTAACCTTAATGAGCCATTATTTTTATGATTATCACCGGTGCAATCTTATTGGTTTTTATTGCCTTTTTGCTGTTAGAGTATACCACACTTGACGACCGCACTGGCAGAATTGCGTTATTTAAGGAAGTCACCACCACTCCAGCCATAATTGTTTTGAGTAAGTACTAGAGAGTATGAGATAAGAGAGCTTACCCCCCGTATTGGGCTTTGCACTTAACAGGGGATCTTCTCATTCGATTTTTAAACTGAAGTTATTTCGGGAACGGACCGTGATTGGCCAAATTGCAGGAGGCGCGGTTGCATCGTCAAAACATCAAGTTTCTCAAAATAGCACGACGAGTAGAGCCCCTGATGGGTCTGGGGATAGGCTCTCTTATCTCATACTCTCTTGGTAAATAACCACAAATATCAATTCAATACTTTAAATACTGAAAACTATAGTGTAGGATTGACTTACATTTACACTAATTCGTCCACATCATGTAAATATATTTTCAGAAATTAAAACAATTTTGCAGATATTACATTTGTCACATTTAGGGAATAATAGCAAGGTTATCTTCTATTGGTTAGATTAGAAGAATAACTTGATATTTTGATGGCTAGATGTCTACACTATAAAGAAACGTCGAAACATTCGTTTTCAGGGTTTCTTTGCGAGCCTTATTTATTTTGTGCTGATGTCATACAGCTGGTTTATAGTTATATCACACGCACAAACAGTTTTTTTTTTCGCACACAAAGACGATATCACAACACCGTTCAGAATCAGAATGGGAGTGGATGTATTTCCTCAAAGCTACAGTCACTAAGACTGTGTTTTTCCTACAGGTTTAACAAATACTGTCTCAACGGTCAGCGGGACATTCCTTGAGCCTATTTTACAACCTTACGTTGCAAATAAGGTAAGTTTAACCTGGATCGTGGAATATGGCAGAACGAATATCATTTTGGTTTAAACGTCAAGTTGTGAAGAACAAATAGTAAACCTTTGACGGCATGTCCTTATATATATAGGGGAGTTTGTTGAAGAAGGCTGAGTGGCCGAAACGTACAAATAAACAGCGCCTTGAAAGTTACAAGTTGTGTGTCCTTTTTATTCTACTTTATATATATTCACTTTCAAATATATTGCTTTGTTCTTTGACTAGTATGGTTTGGATTCGCTTGGTGTGTCACTACTTTTTCTGATCGCGGCTCTTCATTACACACTGACTGCACCATTGATGGGCTGTATCTTGAATAAAACGGTAAGTTGACATTTTTTTGAGTGGGGGCAGGGATTTACACGTTTCCACTAGCCCCAGTCTAACTTGTGTTACAGGCTACATTATATCTCACCAACAAATATAAGATTATCAGCTCCTGACTACAGTTATATAATAGTGGGCATACTACACGCGATCTGATTGGTCAAGGGCCGTGTTTTTTCAGAGAAAATGCACGGTTGACGTCACAACGATTGTTTATTTTTCCCTTAAATTATTTCATAAAGAAATAGATTCCATTTTCCGTTTTTCAAAAGAAGATGTCAAAATGTGGTGAGAACAATCTATAAGAGTATACATACGCGCGAATGGAATCTACCTCTTAAGTACTTAAGCCTTAACTATTCATTTCTTTTAATACCTTTCTAGTCTTTGAACAAGATAGTTATCGTCATCGGTTTATTTGGATCTGGCACGTGCCTTCTATTTCTTGGTCCTTCTCCTCTACTATCTCCATACCTACCAGACGAGTAAGTCTATTTTAGAGCACGATAAACTACATGCATGCCAATCATGCAAAGGGACGGGGACATAAAATGTATTGATGAGCGTTTCGTTATTTCTTGAAAAAAATTGGCCGAAATAAGACCCGTAAACCGTACAATCCTGTTGCATTTTTTTAATTGACTTTACTGGGGTGTTAAAACACAAAGACACTGGGAGGTTATTATAAATTTGTCTATTCAAAACATGATAATAAAAATTGACTTGTCGAGCTTAATTGAATAAACAGACGAACGTATGATTGCTAACTGAAGCAATGCACTTCTAAAACTAACGACCTTTGCCCGTGGACTTGCTACCGTTATAGTTCAATCACATATAAATGAACTAATTTTCACCATTTTCAGATCTCATACCATGCTAATGGTGAATATGATGTTTATTGGACTATCTACTGGTGCTTTAATTGTTCCTATTTTACCTGAGATGCTACACTTTTGCCAGTGAGTATGTTAAATTATCCACTTATAATAACATTTATAAGGTGACGAACCGATCCTAAGCTTGTTGTGAGATCTTGTGAGGTGGATCATTAGCACTTTAATTGGGACACTAATCTTGACATGGAGTTCCTGCTAGAATATATGGCGAACATCATCTCGATTTACAATGTCGTCTGATCAGCGGTTTCCACTCATCTGTCATGCCTAGCGACACGTACAGTACACGAGATAAAGTGCGAGTCCTACACGTGATATCAGTAAATAAACGGGTGTCATGTTCGCGTCTCGTTGCTCCTCGTGGTTGGTTTACCTTGCGCGTCAGGATCACACCAGAGTCATGCACATAACATTTATTTACATTCAGTTCCTGTTCGCCAGTGTCAAAGATAAGTTAATAGAATTTTATAGTTATTGGTCACTGTTAAATATTTAAAAATAATATTAAAGCAACACATTATATTATATCAACAATGTCTCACCCATGCTTCCACATGCTGACATACTTGTTTTTAGGACGGCAGGAATAGAAGATTCCTTAAAACTACAATCAATAGTGTCTGGTTTGTATACTGGATCGATTTATTTAGGGTAAATGTAACTTACAGAATTATAAAGGTCGAATAAAGAAGAAACCAAAATATAACTGAGCATACCTGATAACTAAATGTGTTTGTGTTATTTTTCCAGTGCATTTCTTGGTCCTGTTTTATCCGGCGTTATCAATGATCACTATGGTTTTCCTTGGACTTGCACTGTAAGTAAAATACTGTTTTCCAATCTCGTACCCTGAGCCCGCGTTATCTTGAGACCTGCGGCAAAGAACAAGGGCTCTGGGATAATCCGATACCGCAAGCAATGTTTTATGGTTTCTGTGGTAGTTTCTTATATGCATGTGTCCAGTGAAGTCTTCATCAAAATGACGACCGATAAGATATTAAGGTTTCATCTCCCAATAGACGAAACTTTAAAAACGCAATGTCCATAAATATCGTTTGAACAACAAGATAACGCCGGCTCTGGGCACATACGATACAGACCTTTGTCATAATGTCTGTCAACTAATTATCGTAATGTTTAAAAATGTCTGGTGTAAGAAAAATAAACTAATCAAATTAAAGGATAGACATCTACCTTAATAATAGTTTTTATCTATCACTGATAACCGTAAAACTTAATATTCTCCTTAATTTTTATATTACATTTAGGTAATTGGATTTGTCTGCGCTGGGCAGGTAGGCACAATTGAAATCTTCATTTGTGATTCTCTGTGTTTTGACCTCGCAATTTGTCGACTTGTGTCGAAAATTTTAGAAAATAGCCGTAAGAGATGCCAACTGTTCTTTAAAAAGGGCTGGCGAAGCAAATTTTTAACCAGAAATGATGTCCAGTAGCTGCAAATAGCGCCAAGCCTTTTAGGGTTCCCCGGTGCCGTGACGATCCGTCTAGCAGCTCTTGTACCAACTTTCGAAAAGACCCTCCTCGTGATTTCAGACGTTTATTTTATTTTTTAGGGTTTAGTGGTTTGGGTGTTCTTTCTCTTTAACAGGTACGTCGACTTTAACTATGTCATATTTAACTGAACTCTTTCACACCGGCACTACCTCCTCATAGAAATACTCTCACCCCTCTCAAGATTTGAAGAGTGCGAGTTGTGTGGAGAGTCAGGGTGGGACGACTCATTACTGGCGACGATTTGATGATTTCGAAAACTGAACAGTTATCTTATTTTTTCTACTTACGTACTACGATGAGCTACTTAACAGTACTAGTCTGCTTTGCATCCTCTTTTAGTGTTGGGCTTCCTGGGGAGGGGACACATGAAGGCTGACACTAAAAGCGACTTCAAAGGAGACTAATAGTACTGGTTAAAATGTTTTCCACTTTTCCTACTAGATCACTAGATGTCAAGTTTGATTACCCTTTATTGATTCAAGAATGTATTACTTATCAAATTTACTTTCATTCTTTATTTTAAATTATTAATCTTATAATATTAATCTTCCACAAAAAAGCTTCCACTGCACCTAAAGAGATGAACACAATCGTTATCTTAATAGATATCACAAGCACTAAGCCCTGCTTTACAAACAAAGTCAACTCACAGCATAGAAACCTGAGGCAAGAACAATAATTGGTTGCAAAATCTGTGAAATACACCATTACTGCAATTTTCAGTTTACTGCTCTTATCAATTAAAGCTCCCACCTACCACACAAATGAAAACTAACAAATCATGGGTCACCTTGTTAAGTTTGTACAAATGCAGGTTTGAATAGGTGAATTTAGACAACATTCCAAAAAAAGCTAATTGTAGTTCGAAGTTTTGATTTAAGGTTATTATTTAAGCTTTGGAAAACTGCAGTAGACTTTTTCCACAAGATGATAAACAAAAATAAACAGTTGGTGCTTGTTAAGCAACACAGATAACCCATAACACTTTCAAATTTGAGTGCATCAAGTGATCTCAGCATTTCGGTGAATTTCATCATAATCTACTTCAAGAGTAGCAAATATTTGAGTTAACATCATTGATCACTCAATACAGGTTTTGGTATAAAACAACTGGAGGCAAGGTGATCTTATTTTCCACATAGTTACCTTGAATAAACACTTGTTGCAGCTTTTGAAAATGCCTTTCCCTGAAAGTTAATAATAAAACAGAAATTAATCATGGTGTAGGGCCTGTATAACTGGATCACTCATTTACTTTTCCAGGAAGGACAAACATGCCCATGTTTTTCTGCCTTAACACAGCTTTGTTCAAGCAATCGACTAGCATACATCAGTTTGTATAACCCAGTATTTTCTAATCACACCACTAGTGGTTCAGGTGTCCCTAACTGAGAATCATCATTTGTATGCCATTTGTCTTAATCACACCATCAATAAATCAACCAATCAATAATCAGCCAATAGGCCAATCAACCAATTATTCAGTCCATCAATCAATCTATCTATCAATGTATAATTGTTAATATTGTTATTGTAAAAGGATTCCCATTCATCGAGAAATGTCAAAGACTAATAGAGCTGGTTCCTTTAATGGAAATCTAATGTTACTATTTTGGACTGAAACTGGTAGACTTGACTCGAAAATGTTCCCAAATTCTGTCTTTCCCTAATTGTGGGAGCCTTGTGTTATCAAAAAAGTTATCATTCACTGTGAATGCAACAATTGCATAACAAAACAACACACAACATTGCATCAGCAAATGCATTATCACTTCTTTGGTACACAGTTACACAACTTACGTTTTTTAAGAGTTGCTCTCATCCAAACATCCAAAAACAAGAATCAGTTCAACTGAAAGAAAGAGACATTTCCATTATCCATCAAGAGTTTGGAGGTAATATGCTACAGTGATATATATTGTGGACGTGGTATCAGACTGTATTGATATACGCTTCATACCAAAATGTTTTCAGATGAACTATGCTTTTACAAAACATCATTTACCACAAACTTGAAAATGTCCATTAGTAAAATTAAACCTATAAGTACATTGCAGTTACAGTGCACTTATTAAACAGCAAAAGGTGTAAGAGCAGTGTCTTTTTGTCTCGTATGATTTGCACTTGAACAATTCATGTCTTTGCCAATGTAGTGTTCTTTATCTTATCCTCTTTATACCATGGAACTTAAAAGAACTAAGCACAGAACTTTGCAAACATTGCAAACCATAGCAACTTTTTACTTACGCATTTCAGCCAAGATGTTTTCCAGAGGTTCCGGCATTGCTGCCCTATTGTAACAAGAACACATCCATTAATGTAAGTAAGAAGTAGTAAGACAACTGTAGCACTGCAGTGAGATACAATGGTTTCAGCTAGGGGCGAAACTTTGTCATCACTTTTATCAGTTTAAAGTGAAATGTTTCTTTTATCATCATGTAACCACATATACCCAAAATGAGAAGAAAAGCATATAAATGGCTGTTAAAAACCAACACTAAAAACCTTTGCCACTTGCAGCTCTTATCATCATCTTGTTTGATGTAAAATTCTCATGACAAACTCAAATTCTTGAACATTCTAGTTCATTCTACTGTTGTATTAATTTACAAGGTTTACAGAACATTCTAGATTTATCTAAATTATTCTAGAAGTTTAGGCTCTGTTTTTTACTATTACTGGAAGTTTCTGGAAAGTCTGTATGCATGACAGTAGTCATCTATATTTAGTAACATTTGGAACTCTCTTGAAGATTACATCATGTTCATTAATTAGAAATCCTTTCTGTGTATAGGTAGAGAGCTTCACCAATTTCAGTATTTCAGTGTAACCTTGGCTTTTGCACTCCAGTACTTTTGGAATCACAAGTGTCAAGTAGTCAAGCAGAGTTCACAGAAGCCCGTGTTGTCATTTACTAGTTTACACCTGTAATTCAAAATGCACTGGAATGCCAAACTTAGCTAAGCTCTCTACTTATACACACTTAAGAGTTTCTAAATAAAGTACATGGTGTTATCTTCAATAGAGTTCAAAATGTTACTAAATATAGATATTAGATAATTCCACACTGTTCCAGAAAATAGCAAAGTAATGACTACTGTCATGTGCACAGACTTTTTAGAAACTTCCAGAAAAACAGAGCCTGAACTTCTAGAATAATTTATACATATAGAATGTTCTGTAAAACGTTACAATACAACATTAGAATCAACTAGAATGTTCAAGAGTTCTTTAGTCAGAATTCTCCATAGCAATAATGCTAGGAATGAAGAGGAGTGACATGGAAATGGTAAATCACAGTAAGATAAAACTTGCAAGAGAAATGTTCTCAGAAAATGCTATGGTTATCATACCATCAGAGTTCTTTTATCTCCAAAACTAGGCTTCTCGACTTTGTTTACATTGACCTAAGTAGGGAACAAGAGAAAAAAAGTAAATAATCACTAAAGTTAAAGCTGAATATTTAGTAATTTACATGGTCAGTGGAATCAGTTAGAGCTAATACTTGTTCTTCTTCATAGAATCTCAGAGTGAACTATGCTAAAAGAAGGAGGTCATCATTTACCACTTGTTTTCAACCAAAGCCCAGTGTAACAGCTTATTGTTATGTGTCAGTCAATAAAAAACCCTGTCGTCATGAAAACTGGGGAATAACGGGAATTTGCATCTCCCGAAAGTCTAAGTGGAGCCTTTTCTCATACTTTTGGAGACAAAAATGGGCATTTTATATTTCATTCCCCTACCAAGCCATATTTAAATCATGACATTCCCCAGTCATCAGTTGGGCAGGGTTTCAATATTACTGGTCATTGCCCTGGGAAATATATATGAAAAAATGTTAAACTTACAAAGTATACAGAGAAACAATCCACCCTGTGATTTATAGAAGCTCTGTCATGCTTCGGCTTGATGTGATTTACTGGGATTTCTCTTTACTGGTCACCTTTTATCCCTGCAGCAATTTTTCTTAAGAGCACAGCTGTCAGCTACCGTTGAATGTCTTTAACCTGGGAAAAGAATACTTCATTCTGGCCCTAGAACCCAATCGTATGAAGTAGTTAGTGTTTGGCATCAATCAAAGGGATAAAGTTCACAATGCAAGATAATGTATATTTCAGCGATCTTGGTGGTATTGCTAATGTTATCACAGGATTTCAAAAGCAATATTATCATCATAAATATACATATAATAAATTATTTTGATACTACAATCAAAATTAAGATTAACACTCTAAAAGCTGATATCTCAAATTCAGCAAACGTTTCTTATTTCTGTGTCCTGAGACAAGACAGCAGACCTTAAATTATGTAAAAAATGTGTTTTTGCTTAATTTAAGATCTGCTGTCTTGTCTCAGTACATAAAAATAAGAAACTTTTGCTCAATTTAAGATTTTTGCTTTAAGAGTGTAATATACGACAAGATTAATAAAGTTTAATCAATCACAGAATATTTCACATTTGTTAACCTTTGGAATGAGCAGCATAATTCCATTATGATGTTTTGATGTAGAAGACTTCTTCAAGATTGAATAACGCGGCTTGGACAGCTGAAAAAATACAAGGAATTTACTTTTAGTGAAGCGGCTCTGGGGTTTTTCAAGGAGATTGAAAATTTCCAACATTTCATGACCAATTTTGCATCAGTAATATTGTTCTTCAATGGTAGACCTCAGAGAGATTCCCAACAATATAACTATCATCATTTCATTGATCATGCTGGTAAAAAGAGCTAAAAATTAGAACTGAATGTCGTTCCATCCACCACGTGCTCATCGCTTGCAGAAACCCACCTTCTAATTTTGCACCTCAAATTTTTACGAAAATTCGAGAAAATGAGCAAAAAAAATGTCATTTAAGTAGTCAAACAGTTAACAAACACGATTATCACCATACTTTTGGAAATACAAAGTTAAAAGTGGTAAAACTAAGAGCAAAACTATTACCTCACTGAAAACACGTCTTCCACGTCTTCTCCAACTAGAAACTACCACGAGGTAAGCCTCGTTTTCAACCTTCACCGCGTCGTTGCAAGTGTCCGTATTCTATTCGTTGTTTATTCGGTAACCAAATAAGGCACGAGTTTTCGAATACAGCCCGAAAATTCAACGAGAGCTTATTTGTTTGAATGAAATATTTTTGAATGAAGAAAACTTCATATAAACATAAATTTGATTTTTGAAAATAAAAATGAAATTCGAAAATATTTCTGGAGCGAAAAAGAGAAAAATTAAGTACTGGTACAAGTATTACAATATGAAGAAATATTTTTTTGCGCTCAAGTGAGCATGAAAAATTGTTCAAGCAAGAGAGCAAATAAAAAGGATAGAAAATGGCTCTTTATTTGATAACAAAAAAGATGTGGTAATTCTAATATTTTTTTACATCAAATTCAAAAGTATTTTTGATGAATTTTATAAATCAATGTTGATGCAGCAATTTTATTTTTCTGTGAGCTAAGAATTCGCTGATTTGCAGAAATCCTATCTTATGCAATTTCCAGAAATTATTTCGAGTGTACCCAAGTTTGTTGTCACACACTCACAATGCCACGACATGTTACAAACCTACCGTGAACGCGCGGGATTATTGCGGGTTAAGATGACGTAACGATTTATCGTGGACCAATCACAGGTAGACACGGGAAAAGGGAGAACCAATCAGCACGGGCCACGCGTGGTGGCGAAGCGAATATGAATTGTACACTATTACCAAATTGAATCAGTTTTTCATTCACAGAACTACAGTTAACTTATAGAGACTTTTATACTGGGATTTTCGGATAAAAATTTATATACTATGAAGTTTTTTTCAGTGTTATTTACACTGGCTTTAGCCAGCAGTTTAGTCCTCGCAGAAGAAGAGAAGAAGAAGGACGATAAAAAAACAGAAAAGGAAAAAGTTGGTACAGTTATTGGAATCGATTTAGGAACAACTTACTCATGGTAAGTTATCCTTTCATCAGTGGATCTTATTTTCGTGTCTGTTTTATACTTCGTGTTTATGTACGATGAAGTTTTTTGTTACTCAACTTTTCAAGCTGTCAAATTCTATCAATGCCGGCTTTTGGAAATTTGGGAGAATGTTGATTCATCATCGACTTGACTACGCTTTTGTAATGAATTTTCCTACAAAAGTATTTCATCAAAGGAATAATGAATGTTATCTTGACTCCTTTTAATAAAGCTGATTTGTTGATGTTTCATTTC
Source organism: Diadumene lineata (assembly GCA_918843875.1). Classification (NCBI taxonomy): domain Eukaryota; kingdom Metazoa; phylum Cnidaria; class Anthozoa; order Actiniaria; family Diadumenidae; genus Diadumene; species Diadumene lineata. The sequence continues at coordinate 15,466,702 of OU974075.1, read as the reverse complement.
GATCCAATTTTATGAAAAGTGTTGAATTGATTTACCTTTTGTTTTTTTCCACAGTGTTGGTGTCTTCAAAAATGGTCGCGTTGAAATTATTGCCAACGATCAAGGAAATCGTATTACTCCATCCTACGTTGCCTTCACTCCTGAAGGAGAGAGATTGATCGGTGATGGTGCAAAGAATCAGCTCACTTCAAATCCAGAAAACACAGTTTTCGATGCAAAACGTTTAATTGGTCGCACATGGGATGATCCTTCTGTAAAACATGACCTCAAATATTTCCCATTCAAAGTTATCGAAAAGAACAAGAAACCTCATATCCAAGTTAGTGTTGGCAGCGAACAAAAAACCTTTGCTGCTGAAGAAATCAGTGCTATGGTTCTCGTCAAGATGAAGGTAATTGAGAAATCCAAGTCAATCAAATTTATTTAGATTTTGAAATCAGCTTTAAACTACGTGTCTCGCAGGTTGTTGTGTTTACAGATTTTATCTTAAAATATTTCAAGTTTGTTTACTAAAAGGCAACAGGTCCTAATTGAATTACATGGAACCTGCTATTTAGTTCACTCTCTTGATGATCCTGTAACTAACATCTACGTGATCCTTCGTCAATACTGTAACATTTTACAGCCAAATTAGTTTTATTGCAACCTAACAATTCAAAACTTTGTTTTGATTTTGGGATTTTCTGAACTGTCAACCTACTTCATCGGTTGGTAATTGATTTAACCCACTCTGTCTTTGGTTAATTTGAAATAAACTCTACCCCCTGAAATTGATTGACAGTTAAGAAAAGGCAATTTATAAAGACAGTCACGATAAAACATTTTTGGCTGTAAATGTCTTATGTATTCTAGTTACTATAAAATGGTTCAACCTTTCTTGTCCCGCCCCCCTCCCCCTTTCTTCAATAAAATCACACTTCCTTGCCTAGTTCTATTTCAACAGCCTACATTTGACTGTCCATTAAAAATCTAAACTTTACCCATACTATTTAGGAAACTGCTGAAGCTTACCTTGGAAAGAAAGTCACCCATGCTGTTGTCACAGTCCCTGCCTACTTCAACGATGCTCAGAGACGTGCAACTAAGGATGCTGGTGTCATTGCTGGTTTGAATGTGATGAGAATCATCAATGAACCAACTGCAGCTGCTATTGCCTACGGTATGGACAAGAAAGAAGGAGAGAAGAACATCCTTGTCTTTGATCTTGGTGGTGGTACCTTTGATGTCTCTCTACTTACCATTGATAATGGTGTATTTGAAGTCGTCTCAACCAATGGTGATACTCATCTTGGTAAGTAATTGTTCCCAGTGTTATGGTGTTCACCTTAACTTGCCATCGGTTGAAAAGCTGCTTTGAATACGTTGTCAAGTAAACTAAAATCATTTTATTTTATATTTCAGGTGGTGAAGATTTTGATCAGCGTGTCATGGACCACTTTATTAAACTGTACAAGAAAAAGAAGGGCAAAGATATCCGCAAAGACAACAGAGCTGTTCAGAAACTCAGACGTGAAGTTGAGAAGGCCAAGAGAACACTCAGTGCACAACATCAAGCTAGAATTGAGATTGAATCCTTCTTTGAGGGTGAAGACTTTTCCGAGACTCTCACAAGAGCAAGATTTGAAGAACTTAATGCTGTAAGTGTTATAGTCCTAAATTAACTAGATGGTCTTCACACATTCATACAAGTTATACCACACAAGTCATACCAACTTCATGCAAAATAATTTTTTTGTTGTTGTTGTTGTTGCTTAAAACCATTTTTAAAAATTTAAATCAATAAAAATATATTGGCAACAAAATGCTCATCAATGACAACATTTAACGACTTTTAACTTTAATGTAACAAAATTCATGTCTGCACATAGCAAAATTTTTTCATTTATTGACCATTTCACTGTTTATGTTTTCCAGGATCTTTTCAAGTCCACACTAAAACCAGTCAAGAAAGTCCTTGAAGATGCTGACCTTAAAAAATCAGACATCCATGAAATTGTACTTGTTGGTGGTTCTACTCGTATTCCTAAGGTCCAGAAACTTGTGAAAGACTTCTTTGATGGCAAAGAGCCAAGCAGAGGAATCAACCCCGATGAAGCTGTAGCATATGGTGCTGCTGTCCAGGCTGGCGTACTTGGCGGTGAGGAAGATACTGGTGAGGTTGTCTTATTGGATGTCAACCCATTGACCTTGGGTATTGAGACTGTTGGAGGTGTCATGACTAAACTGATTGGACGTAACACAGTCATCCCCACCAAGAAATCACAGATCTTCTCTACTGCCGCTGATAACCAACAAACTGTCACCATTCAAGTATTTGAGGGTGAACGACCAATGACCAAAGACAACCATCTTCTTGGAAAGTTCGACTTGAACAACATTCCCCCAGCTCCTCGTGGTGTCCCACAAATTGAGGTAACCTTTGAGATAGATGTCAATGGTATTCTAAGAGTGTCTGCTGAAGATAAGGGTACAGGAAACAAGGAGAAGATCACCATCACCAATGACCAGAACAGACTCTCACCTGAGGATATTGAACGTATGGTAAATGATGCCGAGAAATTCGCTGATGAAGACAAGGCTGTCAAAGAACGTGTTGAAGCTAAGAATGAATTGGAAAGCTACACATACTCACTGAAGAACCAAGTTGGAGACAAAGAAAAACTTGGTGGAAAACTATCTGAAGAAGATAAGAAAACAGTTACAGAAGCTGTTGATAAAACTATCTCGTGGATGGACAAAAATCATGAAGCTTCAACAGAAGATCTTAAGAAACAAAAGAAAGAACTTGAAGATGTTGTTCAGCCAATTATTAGCAAATTATACCAAGGACAAGGAGGTCAAGGTGGCCAACAACAAGAAGGTGGAGCACCCAATGAAGAAGAAAAACCAACAGAAGACAAAGATGAATTGTAAAAATCTCATAAATAGGAACAATACGAACAATCTACAAAGTCTTCACGTTGGACACTACGGTGTTCTGTTGACCATTAACATCATAGTGAATCAGGCAGCATGCCAAGAAAGAACACTGACTTTAGTCGAAGTTTAGAATTTGTAAAAAAATAAACACTTTCTACGTGCATTGTACATGTTTTAAAATTGTGATAGTAAGTTGTAACACATCCATGGTGATCTAAAGCACTGTTCTTATATCAATGTGCATTTCTGTGAATGCAAACTTGCCCAAATCAAAATTTATTATTTATCTAGTGTCCTTGTTTTTTTCAATGCATGGACATTAATAGGTTTTTCTTTAATAAAAATATCTTTAAATAATGTAAGTTGTTTGTTATGAATACGGATTGATCAAGTACTGACATAAAGTACGGACATTTCAAATGTGTATTAAGCTGTGAACCTTGCAGTAGTGAACTAGAGCAGTTTTCCAAATAAGTGAAACTAAGAACACTTTACTGACTGAAGTGTAGGGTGGTTTTGATAGATAAACATCATATCTACTGCAGTGTTGCAGTTTAACACAGTCCAAGTGAAAGTATGAGAATGTAAAAAATAAAGAAGTGCAAATATTTTAAATGCGTTTTGATTTGGTAGACAAGATTATGCTATTACATATCAGAAAGTTAAATTTTGCTATAAAGTGTATTTTGAAAATCTAAGATGTGAGAAAACATATAACCTCACTCCCAAACCCTGTGCTGGGCTTCCTATGGAACAGTTGTAATGACCTAGTTGACCCTGCAGTCCACCCAGAGATACTAGAGATAAGAAAAGGAACTGCTTCTCATTCCTCTCTCCAAACAGGAAACCCATAGCTTGCTCAGATGTTGATTAACTCTACTAGCCCTGAAGTGAGATGTTTATGTTTATACTTTTCCTCAATCTCTCATGCTGTGCTCTGCATAAAGACTACTGCACTAAACTTGCAAGGCATCTTGGATTCAACATAATCTGGGTGGCTCCCAGGATGCTTTGCAAGACATTTTGAAATGTTTGAACAGGCAGACAGCGCAAAATCACAGACTGATTTAGGGTCCTACAGGGATTTATGACATTGGATTTATGATTAGTTCAACACACTTCACAAAATATCAAAATCAAAATAAAACATTAACATGCATCAGCTTTAATTGGCAGTACAATATTAAATTTGTCTTAGATTACACCCTTCTAATCATTTATTTTTTGTAACCTGCATGTTTCTAAAAACATGCCATTACTCTCAGCAAAACATTACTGACAAAACATTCACATTTTATGCATTCTTTGCATTAATGTTTTATTTTCAAAGTTTTATTACACAGTATTTATTTTTCAGTAATATGAAAAGTATGGCAATACAAGATTTTAGTTTTGGCTATAATACAACTATCATTACATGATGCAATAGAGACAAATAAATAACTACATCTTGATGTGTTTGGCATGAAGAGTCCAATCTAGACCAGTTCAAGAACCTGAAATTCAATCATAATGTTAACATATACCATAAACTTAGTTTGTAAGATTTTTTGAGAAGTGCTTTTTGATGAAAAAATTAAAATGTTCTGGAGCATGGAACCAAAGAAATCTTCTCTCTCTATACACTTCAATTCACATTATGAGCTTCTGATTAAAAGTGAACAAAATGGGGCTGTGATACAGCTGTCCATTGTTATCATTATTATTGTGTTACTAACACCTTGACATTCAAAGGTTTGTATGGCACAGTTTGTTTGGTGTATACAGTCAAAATGTGTGTGTTTCTTTATATTATGATGCAATACATGTAATCCAATTACTGTGCTGATCGCCCAACCGTGAACACCTAACCAAAGTTTTGTACAAGTTTTTGACAGGTTTTTGTAAGCCCCGATCTTGACAAAAGGTCAAGAGCAATGAAACAAGGCCTCCTGGCTAGAACAATGATGAGCTGTGATTGGTTATCTAGAAACTTAAAAGCATCAAAGTTGTCAAAAACCTGTCAAAAACTTGTACAAAACTTTGTTAGGTGTTCACGGTTCGGCGATCAGCACAGTAAAATACCTTAATGATTCCTTGACTATTTGCAGCTACAATGACATTAGAGCCCTACAAAGATATCAAGTTTGTATAATAATGAATAAAATATTGATTATTATGCTCAAATCCAAGAAGAAGCACCACAACAATTGCCAAGTTTACAACAGGTTTGGTGATATGTGGATCAGGAATTTTGTGAAATAAAATCAAACTTACTGTTCTCCAGCACACGGCACTAACAAATTCATTAGCTTCATCTTCTTTCTTATCTTTTTCCTTTAAAGAACAAGTAGTAACAATAAGTACTATATACAATATGACCGGGAGATCTGTATGAAAATTTAAAACAGCAAACTGCAAATGAGAGTTTCTGTATCAGATATCAGACACACAGATGCCTTCACAGTAGTGATTTTGTATTGTTCTAGGTTCATGAATTATTATATTTTATAATATGACTTATTGATTGCATAGGAGGGCAGTACTGGAAAATATATTTGTACAAGGTACCAGACAGAGTAATGGACCCTAGAATGGTCAGTGCCAGACAGAGTAATGCACCCTAGAATGGTCAGGTGCCAGACAGAGTAATGCACCCTAGAATGGTCAGGTGCCAGACAGAGTAATGCACCCTAAAATGGTCAGTGCCAGACAGAGTAATGCACCCTAGAATGGTCAGGTGCCAAACAGAGTAATGTACCCTAGAATGGTCAGTGCCAGACAGAGTAATGCACCCTAGAATGGTCAGGTGCCAGACAGAGTAATGCACACTAGAATGGTCAGGTGCCAGACAGAGTAATGCACACTAGAATGGTCAGTGCCAGACAGAGTAATGCACCCTAGAATGGTCAGTGCCAGACAAAGTAATGCACCCTAGAATGGTCAGAGCCAGACAGAGTAATGCACCCTAGAATGGTCAGTGCCAGACAGAGTAATGCACCCTAGAATGGTCAGTGCCAGACAGAGTAATGCACCCTAGAATGGTCAGTGCCAGACAGAGTAATGCACCCTAGAATGGTCAGGTGTCAGATAGAGTAATGCACCCTAGAATGGTCAGGTGCCAGACAGAGTAATGCACACTAGAATGGTCAGGTGCCAGACAGAGTAATGCACACTAGAATGGTCAGGTACCAGACAGAGTAATGCACCCTAGAATGGTCAGGTGCCAGACAGAGTAAGACACCCTAGAATGGTCAGTGCCAGACAGAGTAATGCACACTAGAATGGTCAGGTGCCAGACAGAGTAATGCACACTAGAATGGTCAGGTACCAGACAGATTAATGCACCCTAGAATGGTCAGGTACCAGACAGAGTAATGCACCCTAGAATGGTCAGTGCCAGACAGAGTAATGCACCCTAGAATAGTCAGGTGCCAAACAGAGTAATGCACCCTAGAATGGTCAGGTGCCAGACAGAGTAATGCACCTTAGAATGGTCAGGTGCCAGACAGAGTAATGCACCCTAGAATGGTCAGGTACCAGACAGAGTAATGCACCCTAGAATGGTCAGGTACCAGACAGAGTAATGAACCCTAGAATGGTCACGTGCCAGACAGAGTAATGTACCCTAGAATGGTCAGGTACTAGACAGAGTAATGCACCCTAGAATGGTCAGGTACCAGACAGAGTAATGAACCCTAGAATGGTCAGTGCCAGACAGAGTAATGCACCCTAGAATGGTCAGGTGCCAGATAGAGTAATGCACCCTAGAATGGTCAGGTGCCAGACAGAGTAATGAACCCTAGAATGGTCAGGTGCCAGACAGAGTAATGCACCCTAGAATGGTCAGGTACCAGACAGAGTAATGCACCCTAGAATGGTCAGGTACCAGACAGAGTAATGCACTCTAGAATGGTCAGCTACCAGACAGAGTAATGCACCCTAGAATGGTCAGGTACCAGACAGAGTAATGCACCCTAGAATGGTCAGGTGCTAGACAGAGTAATGCACCCTAGAATGGTCAGGTACCAGACAGAGTAATGAACCCTAGAATGGTCAGGTACCAGACAGAGTAATGCACCCTAGAATGGTCAGGTGCCAGATAGAGTAATGCACCCTAGAATGGTCAGGTGCCAGACAGAGTAATGAACCCTAGAATGGTCAGGTACCAGACAGAGTAATGCACCCTAGAATGGTCAGTGCCAGATAGAGTAATGAACACTAGAATGGTCAGGTACCAGACAGAGTAATGCACCCTAGAATGGTCAGGTGCCAGACAAAGTAATGCACCCTAGAATGGTCAGGTACCAGACAGAGTAATGCACCCTAGAATGGTCAGGTACCAGACAGAGTAATGCACCCTAGAATGGTCAGTGCCAGACAGAGTAATGAACCCTAGAATGGTCAGGTACCAGACAGAGTAATGCACCCTAGAATGGTCAGTGCCAGACAGAGTAATGAACACTAGAATGGTCAGGTGCCAGACAGAGTAATGCACCCTAGAATGGTCAGGTACCAGACAGAGTAATGCACCCTAGAATGGTCAGGTGCCAGACAGAGTAATGCACCCTAGAATGGTCAGGTGCCAGACAGAGTAATGCACCCTAGAATGGTCAGGTACCAGACAGAGTAATGCACCCTAGAATGGTCAGGTGCCAGACAGAGTAATGCACCCTAGAATGGTCAGGTGCCAGACAGAGTAATGCACCCTAGAATGGTCAGGTACCAGACAGAGTAATGCACTCTAGAATGGTCAGGTACCAGACAGAGTAATGCACCCTAGAATGGTCAGGTACCAGACAGAGTAATGCACCCTAGAATGGTCAGGTGCCAGACAGAGTAATGCACCCTAGAATGGTCAGGTACCAGACAGAGTAATGCACCCTAGAATGGTCAGGTACCAGACAGAGTAATGCACTCTAGAATGGTCAGGTACCAGACAGAGTAATGCACCCTAGAATGGTCAGGTACCAGACAGAGTAATGCACCCTAGAATGGTCAGGTGCCAGACAGAGTAATGCACCCTAGAATGGTCAGGTACCAGACAGAGTAATGCACCCTAGAATGGTCAGGTGCCAGACAGAGTAATGCACCCTAGAATGGTCAGGTGCCAGACAGAGTAATGCACCCTAGAATGGTCAGGTACCAGACAGAGTAATGCACTCTAGAATGGTCAGGTACCAGACAGAGTAATGCACCCTAGAATGGTCAGGTACCAGACAGAGTAATGAACCCTAGAATGGTCAGGTGCCAGACAGAGTAATGCACCCTAGAATGGTCAGGTACCAGACAGAGTAATGCACCCTAGAATGGTCAGGTACCAGACAGAGTAATGCACCCTAGAATGGTCAGTGCCAGATAGAGTAATGAACACTAGAATGGTCAGGTACCAGACAGAGTAATGCACCCTAGAATGGTCAGGTGCCAGACAAAGTAATGCACCCTAGAATGGTCAGGTACCAGACAGAGTAATGCACCCTAGAATGGTCAGGTACCAGACAGAGTAATGCACCCTAGAATGGTCAGTGCCAGACAGAGTAATGAACCCTAGAATGGTCAGGTACCAGACAGAGTAATGCACCCTAGAATGGTCAGTGCCAGACAGAGTAATGAACACTAGAATGGTCAGGTGCCAGACAGAGTAATGCACCCTAGAATGGTCAGGTACCAGACAGAGTAATGCACCCTAGAATGGTCAGGTGCCAGACAGAGTAATGCACCCTAGAATGGTCAGGTGCCAGACAGAGTAATGCACCCTAGAATGGTCAGGTACCAGACAGAGTAATGCACCCTAGAATGGTCAGGTGCCAGACAGAGTAATGCACCCTAGAATGGTCAGGTGCCAGACAGAGTAATGCACCCTAGAATGGTCAGGTACCAGACAGAGTAATGCACTCTAGAATGGTCAGGTACCAGACAGAGTAATGCACCCTAGAATGGTCAGGTACCAGACAGAGTAATGCACCCTAGAATGGTCAGGTGCCAGACAGAGTAATGCACCCTAGAATGGTCAGGTACCAGACAGAGTAATGCACCCTAGAATGGTCAGGTACCAGACAGAGTAATGCACTCTAGAATGGTCAGGTACCAGACAGAGTAATGCACCCTAGAATGGTCAGGTACCAGACAGAGTAATGCACCCTAGAATGGTCAGGTGCCAGACAGAGTAATGCACCCTAGAATGGTCAGGTACCAGACAGAGTAATGCACCCTAGAATGGTCAGGTGCCAGACAGAGTAATGCACCCTAGAATGGTCAGGTGCCAGACAGAGTAATGCACCCTAGAATGGTCAGGTACCAGACAGAGTAATGCACTCTAGAATGGTCAGGTACCAGACAGAGTAATGCACCCTAGAATGGTCAGGTACCAGACAGAGTAATGAACCCTAGAATGGTCAGGTGCCAGACAGAGTAATGCACCCTAGAATGGTCAGGTACCAGACAGAGTAATGCACCCTAGAATGGTCAGGTACCAGACAGAGTAATGCACTCTAGAATGGTCAGGTACCAGACAGAGTAATGCACCCTAGAATGGTCAGGTACCAGACAGAGTAATGCACCCTAGAATGGTCAGGTGCTAGACAGAGTAATGCACCCTAGAATGGTCAGGTACCAGACAGAGTAATGAACCCTAGAATGGTCAGGTACCAGACAGAGTAATGCACCCTAGAATGGTCAGGTGCCAGATAGAGTAATGCACCCTAGAATGGTTAGGTGCCAGACAGAGTAATGAACCCTAGAATGGTCAGTGCCAGACAGAGTAATGCACCCTAGAATGGTCAGGTACCAGACAGAGTAATGCACCCTAGAATGGTCAGGTGCCAGACAGAGTAATGCACCCTAGAATGGTCAGGTACCAGACAGAGTAATGCACCCTAGAATGGTCAGGTGCCAGATAGAGTAATGCACCCTAGAATGGTCAGGTGCCAGACAGAGTAATGAACCCTAGAATGGTCAGGTACCAGACAGAGTAATGCACCCTAGAATGGTCAGTGCCAGATAGAGTAATGAACACTAGAATGGTCAGGTACCAGACAGAGTAATGCACCCTAGAATGGTCAGGTGCCAGACAAAGTAATGCACCCTAGAATGGTCAGGTACCAGACAGAGTAATGCACCCTAGAATGGTCAGGTACCAGACAGAGTAATGCACCCTAGAATGGTCAGTGCCAGACAGAGTAATGAACCCTAGAATGGTCAGGTACCAGACAGAGTAATGCACCCTAGAATGGTCAGTGCCAGACAGAGTAATGAACACTAGAATGGTCAGGTGCCAGACAGAGTAATGCACCCTAGAATGGTCAGGTACCAGACAGAGTAATGCACCCTAGAATGGTCAGGTGCCAGACAGAGTAATGCACCCTAGAATGGTCAGGTGCCAGACAGAGTAATGCACCCTAGAATGGTCAGGTACCAGACAGAGTAATGCACCCTAGAATGGTCAGGTGCCAGACAGAGTAATGCACCCTAGAATGGTCAGGTGCCAGACAGAGTAATGCACCCTAGAATGGTCAGGTACCAGACAGAGTAATGCACCCTAGAATGGTCAGGTACCAGACAGAGTAATGCACCCTAGAATGGTCAGGTGCTAGACAGAGTAATGCACCCTACAATGGTCAGGTACCAGACAGAGTAATGAACCCTAGAATGGTCAGGTACCAGACAGAGTAATGCACCCTAGAATGGTCAGGTGCCAGATAGAGTAATGCACCCTAGAATGGTTAGGTGCCAGACAGAGTAATGAACCCTAGAATGGTCAGTGCCAGACAGAGTAATGCACCCTAGAATGGTCAGGTACCAGACAGAGTAATGCACCCTAGAATGGTCAGGTGCCAGACAGAGTAATGCACCCTAGAATGGTCAGGTACCAGACAGAGTAATGCACCCTAGAATGGTCAGGTGCCAGATAGAGTAATGCACCCTAGAATGGTCAGGTGCCAGACAGAGTAATGAACCCTAGAATGGTCAGGTACCAGACAGAGTAATGCACCCTAGAATGGTCAGTGCCAGATAGAGTAATGAACACTAGAATGGTCAGGTACCAGACAGAGTAATGCACCCTAGAATGGTCAGGTGCCAGACAAAGTAATGCACCCTAGAATGGTCAGGTACCAGACAGAGTAATGCACCCTAGAATGGTCAGGTACCAGACAGAGTAATGCACCCTAGAATGGTCAGTGCCAGACAGAGTAATGAACCCTAGAATGGTCAGGTACCAGACAGAGTAATGCACCCTAGAATGGTCAGTGCCAGACAGAGTAATGAACACTAGAATGGTCAGGTGCCAGACAGAGTAATGCACCCTAGAATGGTCAGGTACCAGACAGAGTAATGCACCCTAGAATGGTCAGGTGCCAGACAGAGTAATGCACCCTAGAATGGTCAGGTGCCAGACAGAGTAATGCACCCTAGAATGGTCAGGTACCAGACAGAGTAATGCACCCTAGAATGGTCAGGTGCCAGACAGAGTAATGCACCCTAGAATGGTCAGGTGCCAGACAGAGTAATGCACCCTAGAATGGTCAGGTACCAGACAGAGTAATGCAGAATGCTTCCATCACAATGGGCTGGTTGGACAAACACATGCATCCCCAAAAAATAAAAATAAAAATCAAAGATTTCATACTCACCAATACACTTCGTACTGTATCAAATTTAAAAGTCAGCAGCTGTTTAGATAATCCTTTGTAATATAGGTATAATGAATTGTTTTCGCTACCTATAACACAAGACAGCACAAACTTAGATAATCATCATAAAGTAAGACAAAGATGTGTGTTGAAAAACTAATAGTTGAATTAAGCACTATCCAGTGAATAAATCACTATCCAACAGATAAATTCTAAAGAAACTCTATGTACTGGATAGATAACTTTATTCAGGCTTCATGCAACTGGCCCCAGCAATTTTGGAACCGGTGCATAAACCAATTCACCAGACATATTTTTTGGATGTTTAGCCACCCTCAGCCACCATGTTGAAACATGCATATTTTTTGTTCTCACCACATTTTGACATTATCTGTACCTCTGTCCATAAATTATTGAAATACAGACACACAGAAAAATGGGATCTATTTCTTCAATAAAAACATTATAATCTTGACATGCATTATTAGCCATTGCTGAAAGAGATAAATCAAATGCAACAGACTTACCACAAGCAACATAGTCACCATTTGAAGCAAGGCCAACAAAGTTTTTCTCATTAATATGTCCTTTGAATGTTCTTAAACAATGTGGTTTGTTGATATTCCAGAGTTTTAATTGACTGTCTGTAGAACTGAACAAAAGAATATAAAGTTAATCCTTATGGTATGGTGTGGTAGGTATGGTATGGTATGGTATGGTATGGTATGGTATGGTATGGTATGGTATGGTATGGTATGGTAGGTATGGTAGGTATGGTATATTATGGTATGGTATGGTATGGTATGGTATAGTAGGTATGGTACGGTATGGTAGGTATGGTATGGTATAGAATGGTATGGTATGGTATGGTATGGTATGGTATGGTATGGTATGGTATGGTATGGTATGGTATGGTATGGTATGGTATGGTATGGTATGGTATGGTAGGTATGGTATGGTATGTTATGGTATGGTATGGTACTCATACAAAATCAACTCTAGATATAGTTTACTTACGCAGACACTATTTCTGAGGAGTTAATAAACTTTGTATACGATACAGCCTTTCTATGGCCTTTGAAGACAGTGATTGGTTTTGAAGTATTACGCAGATCGTAATAATGTACACAGTGATCTGAAACAGTCAATTATATCATAATTTCATCAATGCCTTCTCTGTGGGATTGTATATAGTTGTACTTATAAATGTTAAATACTTAAGTCTGTAATTAAAGAGGATGAGAGATTGGTTAGGGAAAAATATATAAATGTCAAAATAAAATGAGGTTCAAAACAAATTAATTATGAAGATTTAAAAAAAAAAAACAACAACAGAAGAATAAACTTTTGCATAATTATTGAAAATGTTAGGAATACATCAATATTACCTGCTGATCCAAATGATAAGTGATATCTACTTTCAGGGTTAAACTTGACACAACAAACATTAGCTTTTGCTTCTAAGCATGATACAGAATGTTCCATGTTGGTTGACCACAACTTGACTGTAAATGACAAACACACTTCATTTATGTCACACTCAACCTGGGACACCTTGATTAAGGTTTACTAGATAACGTTTTGGGCAGCATATTTTTCAATTATTTTCTATGTTGTTTAAATCGCTGGTCAAATTTTTTATCATTGACAGTGTTTTAAAAACTTTGTGTTGAGATGGCCAGGAAGAGAACAATCAGAACCTTACTAAAATGATTGATTATGGTAACATAATAATTGCTAAAAAAATCCCAACTCTCTAGGAGACAAATCAGTTGGCTATTTAACAAAGGATGCTCAAGAAGTTCTAAATTTTGACCAAACTGAAACTTGGTCCAATGGGTGCAGTCTCCGATAAAGACAAGAGAAGTACTGGAGCTCAAAACCATGGGTTGCCAGGGTAACAGTCTGACTACTTTGTTGCAGCCTACTACAAGCAACTATCAGTACAGCTATCAAACAAATGTATACCATTTCTAATGGATACATTGAATAAAATTAATGTGTCTGAAATTGACGTTACCTTTTGCATCATCAGATCCAGAAGCTAGAAGTTTAGGATCTACATGGTTAAAGTCAACACTCCAACATCTCTTCTCATGTTCCTGGAATGACCTTGTTTTAGTACCAGTAAAAGCATCCCATAATGTTACTGTTCCCTCATAATCACTGCTTGCCAGCAAGCCTTTATGATATGAGCTCCAACTAATTGAACTTGAGAAAACAAGATAACAGTATTTTAGGTATAGTAGCATCTGATAGTTGATCCATTGTAGTTTACTTCCTATCATTTTTGCTCTGAAAATGGCCATATTTGCCCAAAGCTTGGCATAGAATAAAATAAATGCTGGGTTGCACAAGACAAAATCTAGTTGTATGAAAATCACTACAGCCTAAAAGCATATTATTCGATAAGATATAAAAATGTTCATTCCAAATGAAATGAAAAATATATGTTTATTGCATATCAGATCAATAAAATCATTCACTGTTTTTGGAGATATGCGATGATTAAAGAACTAAAAAAGTGCAGTATTAATTTCTGACTATACCTTATTTTAGAATTACAGACCATTTCATTGACTGGATAATGAATATCAACAACATCTCTGATCACAGTATCATACTCAAACACCTGAAACAATAATCACAGTGAAGAATACACAACTAATTTTTCTACATTATCTGGTGAACAAAATAGTATTGTACTAACCTTTATCTTTTTAGTGACTCCAGCAATAGCAAAGTAGTCAAAATCTCTGTCAAACTCAATACTAAAGAGAGAAAAAAAATTCAATCAAATCAATAACTGACAATCAATTATACATGATAGTATGTTTCTAACTTATTAACTACATAAATTATATTTCAAATGATTTCATAGATAATAAATGTAGCTCAATCAAAATTCACCTAACTTTCAATCAATCAATCAATCAATCAATCAATCAATCAATCAATTACCCAATCACCCAATCAATCAATGAATCAATCAATCCATTGAATTTCATCAATCGCGCAATCTACCAATGAATCTGTTAATAATTAATCAATCAAATAGTAAATCAGACAATAAATAAATCAATAATATTTATTTATTGATAAAGAAATAAAATAAAGCAAGGAAGTAGTCAATCAGCTCACAGCAAACAACCAACCTGGATACAATGCTGGATCCATTGTAAATATCACTGGCATAGCTTAATGTTGCTAAAGGTCTAAAACCACTGAACTTTGTGAACTTCGCAAGACTTTCTGTGAACTGTTCTAATGCATCCTGGGACTTGTCAACTGCTGAAAGTAGATCAAAACATCCATGCTTGTAAATAGGCTATTGAAAAATACTCAGGTAATAACACTTTGTTCATTAATAATTTTTGTAGTTCACAAATAGTACTTACTGGATATGTTTCCTTGTCTTGTTGCAAAGTAACATTTTTCAAGATCATCAAAATGTTGATGGATTCTCTTCCGCCTTGCAGCCAGACTTGTACTACATAACCTCTTTGCACCCTGTTCAACAAACACAATATAAATTAATTTTTGTGCACAGTTCACTGAAATCTTTTTTACAAAGTTAATTTTAAATAAGAAAACTCTTTATCACAGAGAAACCTAAAACTATAATATTATTAAGCACAGCACTGTGTGCTTATTAACTGAATTAGGTCTGGCTGTACAGGACAAATAATATTTGGCACATGATCAAGGTGGTGTTGTATGGGTCAAGTATACTGTCAAATGACTGAGAGACGCAGAGTCATTTTCGTATGAGTGGGACACAGTGCTGGTAGTATTGTATCCTAGCCATAGTAATTCTAAGAAAACAATTGAACTTTCTGTCATATCATAGAGTATGGTAAAGATATTATTTCCTACTCATACGAAAAACGACTCTACTTTGTAAAGTAACTTGTAACATGTGTAGTATGACTGTCTAAGTGTGCACAGCAGGGAATAGTACTTACATGCTGACTTCCATTAAAGCCATCCTGTGGAGTATCCTCAGATGATTTATCAGGACAAGCTAATTCAACAGAGCTAGCACAACAATAATAAATAAGTCAAAATAGATGTGTCATTCTAGGTTGCTGTAACTATCATAAGACTTGAGTTCACAACTTAAACCTTTTCATTGCTAATTTAAGCCAAGCTTTAATTCACTAACATGACCGATTAACAGGTTACCTCAGTTGGGAGAGCGTTGGTTATTAACCGGGAGGCAGCGGGTTCGATACCCTCAGCCGGACCACCACTCAGGGTCTTTAAATAATTAAGGAGAATGTTTTTTGATTTTTTATAATTGTAAGGGTTTGCGTCTTCTCAGATAACAATGATAAACTAGAGGTCCGTCTCGCCACACTTCACATTAACCATTAATGGGGGGATGTATAGAATGACTGAGGATGCAGGTCACGACCATCCTTGGTGATAGGCCTGCACTAATACATACTAATTAGTAATCAAACTCATGCAAGCTTGTAAAACCGGATTACATACTACAAATAGTAGGAAAAATATTGTAAAGCGCACTCAGACTATGAAATGCACTATATAATCACCTACATTACATTTACCTTCTCCAAAATTCATTTACAAAACAAAATGAGTTCAACAAAATTAATTTCAAAAGGACTAACTAGTTTGTGTGCATTAGCCTTGATGTGAGGTATATATAATGGTCATTTACCTGGTAGATGGATCTACTTCTGCACCAACAGAAATAGGTGCACATTTAGCAGTAGGTGTGGTGGGAACAGCATGATCCTAAAACAAACCATTCAAGATTTCTATCAATAACACTGTAAGAGTCATTAGTACAGTCATTTATTTTCTATTTTGTGAACAATGAACATGACTAGCACAGATTTAAATGGTATTGATAAACATATCGATCATATTGAAAACTTCTTACTAAAGGAAAATCTCACCACTATTTAGAGTATAAAAACCAAAGGTGTACAAACGAAATTACCACTAAATTGTGCTATCTTATGCTAATTCTATTGTTTTCCTTTGTTTAATTAGTGTTGTTTACTATCAAGTACTGTGACATGTAATTACTACTGTTAGAATGCATTCTGTGTGTACTACAATAACTCTACACTTAGATATAACCAAGATCTTCTGTTTATTATGTTATTTCAGAATGAGTTTGACAATGACATACCACTTCTCCCAGTAAAAACCTGCTGTCAGAATTTGATGAGCCTGGTAACATTAGAAAGTTGCGTTCATGATCATCAATCATCTCCTACAATAGAGAATGAGATAAGTTAGGAATTGAAAGAGTCACATCACAATGCAGTGGAATATATTTCTAATATAATAATGTTATCATTAAAATACCTTAACTTTCAGCATATCTTCATCTATTAGCTTGATTTCTTGTGTTAGTTGATCCAGTTGCTAAAATGAAATTGATGCACCCGTAATTGTTAACTAAGATAATAATTAGTTAAGTTGGGACTTTTGGGACTATTATTTAGTTTTAAATATTCATGACCATTTCCCCTCCTAACTACAAAGACTTTGGCTACTTCAGTTGGGTTCTTCTTGTTTTATCTTGATCATGAGAGAGCCTGTACCATGCCATACAGAAGCAGACTGGGCAGATACAGGGAGGGTGCATCATGGTGACCCCCCTGTCCTTATATAAATCCTGCACCAAGTATGCACATGTATCAAGGCCAATAGCAAACAACTATGTCAGTTACCTAGTTGTGATGATCTTACCTCTTGTTTGTGACGTTTTACTTGAATCAAGAAATTGTAAAGGAGCTCATTTTGAGCAGCATTACTATCCTGTCAAAACCATGTTTGTAATAGCATCAATATTAGAGGAATGTTGGAAGCAAAGAAAGGATGAAGGGCAGGAAGAGTGGAAGGGCGGGAAGGGAGGGAAGGACAGGAAAGGTGGAATCGATAAAGGAAGGAAAGGAGGGAGGGAAGGGAAGGAGGAAGGGAGAAAGGGAGGGAGGAAGGGACGAAGGGAAGAAGGGAGGAAGGGACAGAGGAAGGAACAGAGGAAGGAACAGAGAAAGGAACAGAGGAAGGGAAGAATGGAGGAAGGGAAAGAAATGATTAAATAGCCAATGCAAAGAAAGAATGACACTGGATGAACAAAACTCATAAAAAGATAATGAAAGTACATTCATTGACAAAATTCACAAGGTGAAACACACCGCTTCAAGTTTCTGTTTCTTTTGGTTTAAAATCCCAAGTAGATAATTGACATCTTAAAAGAAACAATCAAGAATGACAAGATTAAATAACATACTCTTTAATGATATCACTATTATGGATGAGGTCAAAACAAAAATCCACAGACCTGATATTTGTACACAAATATCTCGAGAAATAATATCAAAATTGAGGTGACTAATATTGCAATTGTTCTAATGCATTCTAAGCTGGATATGTCTACATAGAAATAGAAATAGAAATAGAAATAGTCACTGCACTAATTTCTGAGATGATATTTTAGGTAGCCAAGAGAGTACCCTGGGGTGTATGTACGGGGAACCATTTGCCCAATCTGTGTATTTTTATTTTGACCTCATTCCAAAAAAACATCAACTTACCTGCTAGATTCAATTCATTGTCATCTGAAAACATGTCCTGCAGCTCATGAACAGGATGCTAGGAGAAGAAGAAGAACAGTAATGCATGTTATC
Source organism: Diadumene lineata (assembly GCA_918843875.1). NCBI lineage: Eukaryota > Metazoa > Cnidaria > Anthozoa > Actiniaria > Diadumenidae > Diadumene > Diadumene lineata. Next base: position 15,448,500 of record OU974075.1, on the reverse strand, counting down.
TTCTGAATGTTTGGGATAATTATCTTAACAATCTACAGCTGGCTACCACTTAAATCTGTACTTGGTCATCAAAACCTTTACTTTCAAGCAAGGACAGAAGAACAATCATAAAGCTGGTGAGGAGATAAGGAAAAGGGTTGCCATCTTGAGGAGAAGATTTCATATTACCACACACTCACAGAATTATTGAAAAATTATTAAGAAAACAAGGCGTGGACTCGTACAGCCCCCTTTCCTGTACCAACTCTACTCTAGATCTGCTCTTGTAAAGCTCATTAACCAATAATTACAATTTGCATTATTTTTATTAAATAATGTGATGTGAAAGGATAAGTTTAGCATATCCCTGTCATTCATTTGTCATCAAAACTGCAGGACGGTTTAACTCTGTTGATACTATTCTGCGCACAACTTACTGCAGCACCACCATTTTGATCTGTCTTGATCTTCTTGAACTGTGAATTTTTTTCTTTGTATTTTTGGATTAGTTCATTCACTGAAAGACAAGAGGATGCCTTTCTGTAATTTCACAGTATTTTATCAAAATAACTTTTTACATTTTTTGTTTTGTTTTGTTTGTCCTTTTCCCCTCCTCCTTTTGTTTTATGTGTTATGTTTTCCCTTTTTAATTAGATCTTGTAAATTGATCAAGGAAACAGGATTGCAAAAAGGATTTTTTTCTATGGTTTTTGACAATAATTGACAGTTTGACAGTTGAATATTTTTCGATTGAAGAGGAAAACACATCTCAGATGTCAAATGAAATACATACACAAAAAGTTTGGAAAAATTTGATCAGCTTTTTCAATGATAAAGTTGCATTTGGGACATCGGTTGCTTTCTGTCAGACTTCGGTTGATGCATTGATAACTGAAAAAGATTCACAAATAAATTGAATTATTGAATAATAGATTATTAAGAATAAAGACTAAGTTTGACAGATCGGATTGGTGTTCACTCTGACTATTATCATTATCTTAAATGCTCATCATAGTAATCTTTGATAATGGAGTCATGATGACTCCAAAACGTCCATTGCATTGGTCTTTAATCTAAATACGTTTTTCAAAATGCGTCCCACTCAAAGAATAAATTGAATATTTTAATCATAACATTTCCTAACATGTCAACTGTTTGATATGCTAACTCTGTGAGGAAAGAACTTGGCTGTCACCAAGGAGACTGTAAGTTCAAATTCACAGCCAGACCATCACTCAAGGTCTTAACCCTATTCTTGCCAATATTTTTGAGGGGGGTCCTCCTGACTTGCCAAGGCAAAATACAGGAAAAAAGACTTTAACATTTAAAAAATTATTTCTCAAGGAAGTGTTATCAATACCTAAAAGTTGACATACCAATTTGAAGCTTATAATGTCAGCTTCAATTTGGAGTGTCTATGATGGTGCAATACACATGTTACCATGGTTACCAAGACAAATGTTCCAAAAATATCAGAATACAGAAATTGTACTAGTTTAATAAAAACAAAAAGAAATGCAGGACTACAAATGGGTATCATTTTACAGGTAAAATGAAATAATTTAATATTTATCTCAATATAAATAAATATAAATAGGAAAAATTTGTAATAAATAAGTTTAAATTGAAAAATTTTACAATATTTTAAGATTTAGCAAATGGCTAAAATATCAAAAATTACATAATTATGCTTGTTGTAAAAATATTTATAAATGTCTTTTACATAGATTCTCTTTAACAAAATGTTGTTTGTTTCAATTCTTTAGATTCAAAGTGTTCATCAATAATAATTTCCATGTCGGCGCAAGCTTGTTGCTATGGAAACAACTTGTCAAAGTATAAAAAATATACCAAGCGGCAAAGTATAAAAACTGACCAATTTCAATAAATTGATCAATCAAGCCACAAAACAAAGAAAAAGAAGGCACAATAGCAATTTTTATTTTTTATGTCTTCCTTTTCTTTGTTTTGTGATCAAGACCATCAAAACAGGCTAGATGAACACCAACACCACAGCCCTGGCACACGGTGCGACTTCTCCTTCGCCCTCCTCTCACATCACGCCTTGAACACACAACGCAGTCCTTCTCTTTTCTGCCTTCAAGTTGGCTGATCTTGTGTTGGGGGGTTGGTTGTTGTTCCTGCTGGGTCTGGTTGCCACACAGCTCTTGAACTACAGCACACATAAACTTATATCTGGTCAGGGGGGGTCGGTCAGAAGTGTTGGCCTCGTAGAGAATGTACGCACATACCAACATTCGGTCAATAAGAGCAAAGAAACATTTCTTCCAGTACTTGTGGAAAGCCCTTTCCCCAGCATAAAAATCTACTTTCTGATCTAGTGTGTCAACTCCTCCCATATGCTTGTTGTACTGAGAAACAATAATGGGTTTGGTCTTAGTACCACCACGGCTGACCCGGTGCTCTACCATGCCAGATGGGAGACCAGTTGACAACATAATACAGGGATTCTTTTGAGAGGCTTTTTGCTTCCAACTCAGCACAAGAGTATCCTTGTTTTTGCCATAAATACATTCCTGGATCTTGGGTTTGGCCTCTTTAATCATCTTGTGTATCCCCTTCCTGTTCGATCTCATTGTGCCAGTCAACATCACTCCTTTCTCGTACAAGTGCTCAGCTAGTGTAATGCTTGTATAAAAATTATCAACAAAAAGATGGTAGCCTTTGTGGGTTAGACCTGAAGCATTGATAAGTTTGTCTACCTCATCATATGAGTGTCCTTTATCAGAGGGAGGACCTTCACCCCTTTTTCCACAATAAACTATAGTATGAAGAGGGAACCCAGTTGATGACTCAGTTACTGAGTACAGCTTGACACCCCACTTGTGATGGTGTTTATTGGGGATATACTGTATCAACTGGGTTCTATTCTTCATCCCTATCAGACTCTCATCAATTGAAATGAACTGATTAGGGACATAGTACCTCTTACAGCCAGAATTTAAAGAATCAAGTAGTAGACGGAACTTGTGAAGAGGATCATAGTCAGGGGAATTATGGTTTGCACGGTCAGAGGTGTTATCACTACAGTGTAGAAATCTGGAAATCAGTTGAAAAGTGTTTCTTGACATGATAGATGAAAAATAAGATGTAGAAGTATTACAATATTGTGTGTCCCAGTACATAACTAAGTCCTTTTTACCTACAAGTCCCATATTTATGACCAGTCCGAGGAATTTCTTAAGTAAACAAGAATCAAAGTTCAACTTTCTCCATTTCATCATGCGAACAGATAAGGGTTTACCCTGAGTGATCGTTGAAGATATTTGTTGATCTGCATATTTTCGTGTCTCATTCACAATGCATCTGAGCACTTCTGGTGTCAAAAACAAGCCTAAATAGGTACCTGGAAGTGAATCAGGAGGTGGAATATTTCTAGGACCAACATTTCTAGCAGTAGAGTCTGAATTTTCGCTAAAAATATCACTAGTTTCATCACCGCTATCAAATTCTGAATTAGACATTTTAAACACATTTATTTCAAGTTATGAAGCCAACAACAATCGTGCGTAAATCCACCATCTTTATTTACAAATTCGCACGAAGCTCTTGCAAACTTACCACAAAATATCAGCGATTGATTTGGATTTTGGCTTAGATTTCACTTCGAAAGACACTGCCTTGCTTCCAAGATATTATATTCATATAACAAAACTTTTGATTCGTCAACACAAGTGAATTTAGGCCAATCAAATAAGCTGTAATAACGTGGGCCGATCAAATCGGCCCTTGGCAAGACTAGGTATGTTCCGTGGGCCGATTTAATCGGCCCTTGGCAAGAATAGGGTTAAAAGATTGAGGAAAAATCATTGTCATTTGATTATAATTGTTAAGCTCCATGTCTTCACAGAATATTAAATTTGAGGTCTTGTCGCAATAACTAGTTATGGGGGAGCCTAAAAGAACGATTAAGGACAGAGGTCGATGATACACTAATACATACTAATAATTACTAAATACCAATCAATCTCATGCTTGTAAAACTGGATTATACACTTATATTTTAGCTATTTTAATTCCCAGCTGGACTTAAACCACTGTTACTATTTTTTACTTCAATTTTTCAGCCTCCATCTTTATTTTATTCTATCTTTACAATAGAGTTTCGTTTGTCTAGTATGATTATAAAAACAGGAAAAATAACTAAAAAATATTTTTTTATCGGCAGTATTTTGATAAAGCCCCCTTGGCTGGTTTATTAAATAAAATCAACAACATTTTGATTATAGTTTCGAATAACAGCAAGAAATAATCGAAATTACAAACAAAAAAGTGAAATTAGATCAGATTAAATTCAATTTCAATATCTGAAAAAAATTAGCTCCATTACTTTAAAATGTCATTGACCACTTATCAATCAACGATTAAAGAATTCAAGTCATGTTGTCAGATTAGGTTAGCAGAAATCAGCTGAATATTGGATAACAGTCCGTTGTAAAATTGTCGAAATAAATATGACGAATAAGAACGAAACCAAAAAAAACTTACCAAAATGTATGCCCACACTTGGTCATAAATGCCTCATCGATAGTATCAAAGCATATTGGACTACAAGAGACACATCAAGGAAAACACCAAGGTCAAAATCAAGTATTGAATACGCGGGCACGCAAAAACGCAAACTTGAAGCGTGCGACAAATTTCCTTCTGAAACATCTCGTAAACAGAATGGAAATAAGTTTTAACTGTACAAAGTTGCAGTTTGACGTATTGTCAATAAGCTTACCATAAATAGTCGCTGTTCCTGTCGCTGAAAGAGTTTGTCAGGCCTCCATAAATTGGAGGATGAGGTCTTTTACCTCGCCTCCTTCCCGATCCACCGCGTTGACCACTAGAAGTTGAACTCAACTCACGAGCCATGTTTTCTTGGCAAAGCAACACAAAACTAACTCAAAATGAATCTTAGATAATCGATAAAACCTTCATCTATGTTAAAACAGAGGAAAAAATTGATTTTAACGGTTAATTACTAATTTAAACAAAGAAAAAATCTGTTAACACTTTGTTTATGGCATTTTGGCCTTGACCTAATAGAGCTTGCGCAGAAGAGCGAACAAGATAACGTTCCGGACTCCCTGTGTATGTACTGATTTTTTTTTTTTTTTTTTTTTTTACCTGTTTTCAAGCAAAAAGTGTTGCTTTATTTTATTTTCATTTATTTTTTTTATCTGAAGGCTATAAATTATTTTAGGCATAAGATGTATTAAATATTTGACACAAACACTTACTTGGTCTCTGAACTATTATACCTTAAAACTATTGAAAAGTCAAATGCTAATCATGGGAATAACAAAACAACATCAGCAGCAGCAGTAGAGAGACCTTATACTCAGCAGTACAAAGATGTTGAAATTATTGATGATAAGTGCCAGGCGTTCCTCAGAATCAATTTGACTACCCACAATGCCTCAAAAGCGCGGTATTCTTTAGTTCTCGTTCACATGTGATAGTTGAATGCTGCTTGAATATTGTCAGAAATTACTTAAAAAACTCAACAAAGCGACAATTTCTTAATTTAAAAACTTCAAAAAATACTCTTCTGGAAGTTTTTCATTGCATGATCATGTCATCGCCAGGTAATGCTGTGAAAAATGAAAGTTCTAGCGCCACAAATGGAACGAGCAATGACAGTAGCAAAGCACTACCCACAACTACAACAACAACGTCGTCTTCAGCATCATCGATTAAGGTTTGAAGATCATTGTTATGCTACTCTGCATTTACACAGGTCGCTACCACAAGTTTCTGTAAAACGTTTTGATTCAGAAATCTTTTCACATCCTTTTATAAAATAGATGTTTCAGCAAGTTTTTTCCCTTCAATGTAGCTACATCTTTCACTTGCAACTGTTATTTTATAATGTGCTTATCTATATGTTGGATGTTTTTAAGATGATGTTTATATTAACTGACCATACTGTTTTCTGTAGAAGCCAAGTTATCAGTTGAAATATACGCTATCTGGACACAATAAAGCTATCTCTTCCGTTAAATTTAGTCCCAATGGAGAGTGGCTGGCTAGCTCATGTAAGTCTTAATACAGCCATTTTATACAAGCCAGTCTTTTTTTGAAGATATTGTTAATTGGAATATTAATGTCATTTTATTGGTTGCATGTTCTGATATTTAAATGCCATTAATTAAATGAACAGATCAAGCAGAATAAAGAAGAGGCGATGATGTACAATACTGCAACTACCAGAATTCTTTGCCAACTTTCTTCAGCTGTATTGAAACTTGTGCAAATTGTTCTATTAATCTTCAAAGGGAGTAAAAATTTGAATGTGAAATAGAATTCTCAAAGAATTGTGGTAGTGGCAGTAAAATGACGCCATAATGCAAATCGCCTATTCACAAAATAAATGTCCCATATCATTTTGGTGTGAATATTTAACTTAACTTATTGTTATCAAAACTTTAACAGTAAGTTTTAAGAAAAACATACCTCTGAGCAGTATATAACATGTCTGTGTATACATACATTCAAATAATATTATTATTTGCTGTCAAGCCTTTCTCTAACAAGTATTTTCTGTTTTTGTTCTACATAGTTTTGAGTCATTATTTTTGATATTTTATATAATTTATACATACAACTATCTTCATATTAGACCAATAAATTGTTTGCATTTCACATTGTGAGTAATAGTGGTTGTATTTACAAATAATATAAGATAAGGAAGAAAGTCCAATTATTAATAGAATGGTTGTTGTTATAGCGGCAGATAAACTCATCAAGATATGGGGTGCCTACGATGGCAAGTTTGAGAAAACTATTTCAGGTCACAAACTGGTAAGGTTATTTGTTTATAGATATCCCAGTTAATGTTTGCATGAAATTGTAAGGTCTGAACCCAGGTGAATCAGTGTTAAACAAAGAAATATTTGTTGGAATAACTGGGTGGAAGTAGTCCTTAGAAGGACAGTTTTGTGTGACTGTTGTCATTTAGTGTGAGAAAGGGTCTTATTTCAATTATTGCATAATAAAAATAAGCTTAGTTTGCATTTAAGCAACATTTTTTTTATCTGCAGCAGTTATTCAGACAAGTATATTCTTTATTCAATAACTATATCTAAAGTTCTGATTGATAACATTTCTGTAGGGCATTTCAGATGTTGCTTGGTCATCAGATTCAAGGCTATTAGTTTCAGCTTCAGATGATAAAACTTTAAAAATATGGGACTTTGCTACAGTAAGTGATGTAAAATCCATCAATGACTGATTGCATTTTCAATCAAGTACAGTTAAGATATACATATACATCTGCTAGACAAAACATTGTTCTGAGATTTGGGAAGTTCAGAATTATTAAAGCAAGAGGCTACCTTGTCAAAGCAATTTTCTTTTGTCTTGCATTGTATTGCTGTCCTATATCCTTTAGAAATGCTCAAGTTTATAATCAAACCATTATTTGTATATTGTCTACCATATTTATTGTTCCAAACCAGAAACACAATTTATGAATTATCTGTGCATTGTCTATGTTATGTCTTTTTACAGGGAAAATGTCTTAAAACATTGAAAGGTCACAGTAACTATGTGTTCTGTTGTAACTTCAACCCTCAATCCAACCTGATTGTTAGTGGCTCTGTAAGTGTATGGTGGTTAATGTTTAATTCCTTTAATGTTTTGCTAATATGACTAGTTTTACCCTACTAGTTTGTCATTTACTCACCAAACAGTCATGTAGCCAACAAGAACTTGCTAATAATTCAACATGTGTTCAGGACAATTTATAAAAATCATTGTGTACTTTTTGTGTAAATATTGATTGGTTGAGCATTGGGATGTCTTTGTCAGAACCATCTTCTTCAAAAGTACAGATTTAAATTATCAAATGCAGAACATTTAAAAGGTTTTGTTTCTTTCTATTAACTACTACTTAAAACCAATTACTTGCTTTTGCCTACCCAGACAATCCAAATAAATCACCTAAAGCCTTGGTTGTTTAATAAAATAGCTTTCATTTGTGTGAATGACATGTAAAATACTGTTGTTTTTTTATTTCTTAGTTTGATGAAAGTGTCAGGATTTGGGATGTCAAAACTGGAAAATGTCTGAAAACTCTACCAGCACATTCAGACCCAGTTACAGCTGTATGTACCTGCTATAGGGATTTTCACTGTTGACTAATAAATATATAAAAAAATACAATGAATAAAATGAGATGAAGGTTCTCTGTTACTCTGAGTTTCGTGCTTTCGCACTCGTCAGACAGACTATTTAATGAAGAAACAATTCCTATCTAGTTATATATATACATGTCTATTGTGTTTACATTGTTATCTTAATACAAAGGATGCGGGATTGCGTTACTATTTACAAATGGTGTGAGAGTAACACAACATTAGCTATGAAAATAATCTTGTGAAAACTTTAATGGCTACTAATATGTTTCATGGTTGACATATAAAGGCTTCATAAAGATGAATCCTGTGCACAACAACTAACTTCAAAATATTTCTATGTTAATATAACAACCAGCATCACAATTTCTATTGAAATTACTTGCAATCACTGTCTTGTTGGCAAATGATTAGCAGGGTCTATATACAGACTGTAATGTGACTTTGAAACATGTCTTGCTTTCTTCCGTTTTGTTAAAATGCTTGTGATTTTTTCAGGTTCATTTCAACAGAGATGGTGCTCTAATAGTATCAAGCAGCTATGACGGATTATGGTAGGGTTTCATTGTCAAACTCTTATTTGCAGTTTTAATATTGAAAGCCCAAGAGCATGGTGTTTGTTTAAAGCTTTGTTAATTTTATATTCCCACTAAATTGAAGGTGGCCTCGACTTTATGGTGTTCAAAACCATTAGTTTAATTTACTATCGTCATAGGAGCAAGGATGTTACAGTTGGTCAGTGACCAGCTGTGCAAGAGGCCATGTGCTTGATTCACAAACTGTGGCTTCACATCCTTGTTGCAACTCCTTGCTATTCGATGTAGCTTGCAGTAGCTTTAAATACCCATAAAAAAGGAGCATTGATAGAAAAAAGGGGGGAAAGTGCACACCGTTGGTTTCTTAAGAGACCAGCTTCAATCTGAAGGAACCACCAACATTAAATATAGTTGGGTTGCTTTTCCTTGGATATATGACATTTGACACACTGATAGTGCAACTCTGATACTGCTACAGCTTTATCTTCTAACTGATATTTTTATGCATTGTTTTTCAGTCGTATATGGGACACAGCTTCAGGACAGTGCTTAAAAACTTTAATTGGTATGACACTAACTATATCTAAGCTCAAAAGATCACACATTTAAAGATTATAGTCATGAATGATAAACAATATTCTAATATGTTATTGTTTTGGTATCTATCAGATGATGATAATCCTCCAGTATCATTTGTAAAGTTTTCACCAAACGGAAAATACATCTTGGCTGCTACATTAGACAAGTAGGTCTAACATTAGATGTTTTCATATGAGTATGAAACATAACTGTATCATTGCCGTAATTTCCACGAAGACATTTGAGTTATCTGCAGTATTGTAAACAACTCAGTCCATAAATAGTGTTTACTTACTGGTTCTCTCTGTGAGATCATGTCTCCATTTTTGCAAGTGTTAGGTCGTGTATGTAAAACTTACATTGGGCTAGAAAGTCTGTGCTCAAGAATCTACATGTGGGTCCCTGATGGATTAGTAACATTGAATAATTTTGACGTGGAAGACTATGAAGTTGCAGGAGTCAACTTGTTATTGTTTTGGACTAAGTTGCAACAAGTGATGATTATAAGCACAAACTCTATCTTATAAGAATCATTATTTGATAAAAAAAATTATTACTAAATTAGACTTGTCTTGATTTATTTGTAGTACATTAAAACTATGGGACTATAGCAAAGGAAAGGTGATTACAATTGATTTATTGATAGTTACTTTATCAGTTGTCTGTGCATTTAAATCTAATTAATTCTTATAATAATGTCCAATGGTCTTATGACATCTTTACATTGTTATTTTTTTAGTGTTTAAAAACATACACAGGTCATAAGAATGAAAAGTATTGTGTGTTTGCAAACTTCTCTGTCACTGGAGGAAAGGTAGTGAAAATGTTCATTTTATATTGCTATGTGCAGTTACTATGTGATGATGTTGGTTGGTGTTTGACAATGTTGCTTATTGTTGATAAAAGTGGTGATATCACATGATTGAAATGAAAATGATTGTCATTGTTGTTGATGATAGTACTGATAATGATGGTAATGATGATGATGATGATGAGTTTTGTGGATGTTGGTGAAGGTACTATCAATGGTGATGATAGTACTGATAATGATGGTGATGATGATGATGATGATGAGTTTTGTGGATGTTGGTGAAGGTACTATCAATGGTGATGATAGTACTGATAATGATGGTGATGATGATGATGATGAGTTTTGTGGATGATGGTGAAGGTACTGTTGATGGTGATGATGTTAATAGTGATGTTTGCTGATGATCGGATGTTGTCAAGGATGATGATGATTGATCTTAAAGGCTGCGGTGTTGATGATGATAACATGGCTTTTGTTCACTAATTATGACTGTTCCTGTATACTCGAAGGAGTAAAAAGTTTAAATATGAAAGAATTCCGAAAACTATTGTGGTATAGAGACAGGGGTAAAACATCATCTTGCTTCAGGGTTATAGTATTATCATTTTCTGATACTTCTTGTTGTTATTCACAGTGGATAGTATCTGGATCAGAAGATAATATGGTGTATATATGGAACCTTCAGTCAAAAGAGGTTGCTCAAAAACTTGAAGGACATATCGGTGAGCATGAAGTCTAGATCTACTAGTTGAAAAATGAGTGTAGTTGTTTCACTAGGGGGCGTCCAAAAACCAAGAAAGGGATGGAACAAGGAGTTTGTAACTTCTGATGGGGCACAAAGCATCAATTTTTGACCTTTTTATTTTTAGCTCCACAGTCGAAGATTATACAGTACAGGTCTGACAAAATGTTTGCAGTGTTTAAAAACTTTATAAAAAGCTTAAGTCCCTAATAATTATTGTATGGTTAGCAGTATGAATTTTTATACAAATAGCATGGTAAACAAAACGCCTAAATGTGCAACTTTTTGAACATTCGAACATTTTTTTCCATTACAAAGTAATGAGGGTCTCAAACAAGTAAATGATGAATGAATGCAATGTATATGCATGTGACGCTACAAGAAGCAGTGTAACTGGTCCAACAACTCATATAGACCTCAACCCACTGAGCAATCAATAACCAACCAATGGGTCAATCAATCAATCAATCCATCAATCAATCAATCAATCCATCTATCAATCAAGCATGTATTTCATCATAAACTGACAGGATCATTTGATTTTATTATATTATGATTATTTTTTGATTGTTTTCTCTTTGCCTTTGTTGTAGATGTAGTTCTCTGCTGTGCATGTCATCCAACCGAAAACATCATTGCATCAGGAGCACTAGAAAATGACAAGACTATCAAGATCTGGAAATCAGATACATAGCACAGCCAAGAGGAATAACAGATTTGTCATACATATGTAATTACAACAGTACTATACTACCATCTCTAGGAACAATGTAATATTTGAATACTGAGTACTCAATACTGGGTCAAAGTGTTCATGACATACTGCCTGGTTCATGACCCTATGAATGTACTTTAGATTCTATGTACTTACAGAAGTGTACTTGTGGAGAATACATCGACAGTTTTGACAATGGTCCAGTTTCATATTCTTAATTGCTCAGGCTGAGCTATTTTGTACCAAGTACATCCTGCAGGAATACATCATTCCAAAAACAATATAAATACCAATGATTTTGTCTTGAGTCTTGTCTTGAGTTAATTTACCTACAATAATATTGAGGCTTAGTCTGAGCAATGAAGAACTTCAAACTGAGTTATTCTGATTTTCCTCTATCATTGACTTCAACAATTTCATTACATGAACTCTTGGTAATGAATACAACCTGTTAATGTTGTTACTTTTGTCATTAAGGAAGTTCTCTTCACTCCATGCAGAAGCAGCGGGTCACAGCAACATTTTCCTCCATTTTTTTACCAATGTTATTTTTGCCACAATTTGTTGTTGCCACAACAGAATTTTGTCGCTTCAACTTGCTGCATGAAAACCACCCATTTGGATTGTTGAACCAGTGCAGACCTTGTTGCAGGGACAAGTCTAGTGTGCACCCACCTTTAAGGCCAGCACACACTGAAACACTCCTACGTCAGATGGCCATGTGTACAACCTTGATTGGAGCTGAGGCTGATTGCATGAAGCCTGTATAGTTATCCACTGTAAATTATTACTGCCTAGAGTCTCTTTAGAATTTATCTGCTGGATAGGGATTTATTGTGTGGATAATGCTGTCCAGGCTTTGTACAATCAGTCCCAGGGGGAAAGCTGTTGTAGAGGAACTTTGTTTTGTGAGTATTTGTTGAAGCATTGTGTTTTAGGAAAAAACTTCAGTGTTGGATCTACAATTGTACAAAGGGGGGGTTCATTTGTAAAACATAGCAGACTTTATACATGAAAGTAAAGCTTCAAACATTTTTAATTTAAGACAGGTCCAGTTGATTTATTGTATGAAGAGACCTTTATTGAACTTTAGGGAATATTATTTACCAATTATGACAAGGCTGAGGATTTCAGATATTAGTTACTTATTTTATTTATCAAAGATGACTTGATAGAAAGTGAAAAAGAAACTGAAAGCAACTTTTTTCTCAATCCATGGTACTGACATGTCCTTTAAGTTTGTGTAAGAATGCTTGTGATTGCTTTCATGTTTTACAACTTGTGTAAATTATAATAGTAATAACCATGCGAGAGCAAAATAAAACATCTGATATTTTAAAGTGTATTTTTTGTGAACAAATGAATTGTTGATCAAAGTACTTACTTTGTCTTGTGAAAGTTGAAATGAAGAGTTTCAGAGATGGAATCTCTCAATCTTTCAACAAAAGATCAATTGAAAGAACTCAAATAGGCCCTGCCTTAAACTCGACCCTCTTTTTTTTGCTTGTGAAAATCTCTTGAATTACTTACAGAATGGATGGGAGAAATTCTGAATGTAGGTATTTAGGGATTCCTGTGGAGAGACAACACAGGAAGCCCTATTTAAACTATTGAAAATCCAAAATGGTGGCCTTCGTGGAGACGAAATAGAAATGGATATTTTACCGTCTTATTGAACGTATTTACGAGAGATATGAAGCAAGTAAGAACGGGATTGTATGTTGGAACTAGAAAAGATGCCGAAAATTTTACTGTTTTGAAAGAAAATGCAATTTCACGAGTTTTAACTGTGGACAATCAGGCGCTGGAGGGAAATCATATCGCGGCTATCAACACACTTTATATCCACTGCTTAGATGAAATAACAGCAGACCTGTTAACGTCGTTCGACAAATGCATCGAATTTATAAATGAAGCACTTGCTAACAATGAATCAGTTCTTGTGCACTGGTAAATATATATCGTAATTTTGACAAGGAATGTTCCGGGGAAGGAGGGGGGGGGGGGGGGGGGGGGGTTCTCCGGGGATAAACGATTGGGGATGCTCGTCGGAATTTTGTCAAAAATACCCCTAAAAAAATATCGGATGTTTTTCTAAAGGACGTGGTTTCATTAATTTTTTCATCTCTAAAAGATACCAAAAACATGAGTTTTAGTGCTATTCAACCCCCTAAAAGATACCAAAAAGTGAGTATTTGGCAAATCTCATATTTTAAACCCTAAAAGATACCAAATCACTGATTTTTACCACTAAAAGATACAACAAGCATCCCCGATCGTTTCCCCTCAGAATCCCCTCGGAATGATCGCATACTGACTGTCATGATATACCATACGCAACTACTAGTAAAGTAGTAAGTTATGAATGTGCTCGGACTAGAATACCGAAAACATGGGTTTAAATCCTGCCAAGGGCATATGATATTTTTCTCTTTACATTTCTTTCATTACAATACACCGCACACATTCATAAATTACTACTTTACTAGTGTTCATTCTATGCATACATATTTATGTTGTTCAACTTATCAAAAGAGAAGAATATCGCTCTGGAATGCTCACTGTTGCCGTACACTTCACAATTCAATAGTAATTTATGAATGCGTTCGGGGTGTAGTAATGAAAGAATTGTTAAGAGAAAAATATCATACGCCCTTGGCAGGATTTGAACCCACGTCTTCGGTATTCTATAGTCCGATGTGTTAACCACTACACCACAAGGACAACCACGCTGGAAACGCAGCTGAATTGTGAAGTGTACGGCAACCGTGAGCATCCCAGAGCGATATTTTTCTGTATAGATAAGTTGAACACCGTAAATATGTACGCATAGAATGAACATAGTAAAGTATTAATTTATGAATGCGTTCGGTGTGTAGTAATGAAAGAAATGTTAAGAAAAAAAATATCGTACGCCCTTGGCAGGATTTGAACCCACGTCTTCGGTATTCTAGTCCGATGTGTTAACCACTACACCACAAGGACAACCACGCTGGAAACGCAGCTGTGGTGTAGTGGTTAACACATCGGACTAGAATACCGAAGACGTGGGTTCAAATCCTGCCAAGGGCGTATGATATTTTTCTCTTAACATTTACTTCACAATTCAGCTGTGTTTCCAGCGTGGTTGTCCTTGTGGTGTAGTGGACCACACGTCAGACTAGAATACCGAAAAACGTGGGTTCAAATCCTGCCAAGGGCATATGATATTTTTCTCTTTACATTTCTTTCACTTACCAACTATGGCTACTTACTGACCATAGGTCCATTGCTATTTTATGTACACCCTTGTGGTTGATAATTTTCCTGGTTACAGCCCCATAATCAGAATGGTTTGTACCTGTCTTGAAAGGACAGACTTGAAACATAGGTTGAGTACAGATTTGTTATTCTATTTGTAGTCTTTCAGGTGTGTCTCGCAGTGTTACTATAATCCTGGCATACTTGATGAAGACAGACAACATAACTTTAGATGAAGCTATACAAAATCTTGATGAAATTTACTCTCCAGAAAAAATAGGGTGGGTATATCTCCCGGGGAGGTGGGGGGGAAGGGATGGTGGGTACTACCCTATATAGACTATACGGGGATGATCCGCTGAACAGGGTATGTTTTTTTTTACCTTGGTGTCATGAACAGGGTATCCAATTCTACTAATCCAAACTTCCTGTCATACTCAGAGCCCAAAAAAATAAATTACAATTATTTACAGACATTATATGATTTGTGTAAATATATCAATTCACACACACATACTGCTCTTATCTCTTTTTAAAGTCAACGATCTTATTCCTGCCGACTTCCTGAAAGCAAAATAATTTCTCTCGTCATAAACAGGGTATGGAAGTTAGGTAATTTTTGTCATAAACAGGGTAACTCCTACAAGATCCCAGCGGAACACTCCTACCCCGCTCTGAAGGGAGTACCCCCCTGGGGTATTTCTGTAGTAACTCATAGCATATGCAGGGGTGGAAGAAGATAATATCTGGGGGAGGGGTTGCAGTTGTATTTTTCAGTATTAATTGGTTTTCTATTTTGACAGTCCCAATACTGGTTTTCTTGATCAGTTAAGATTATATGAAGCAATGGATAAAGTAGTTGAGCAGTCAAGTCCTGTTTACAAACAGTTCAGATTAGAACTACTTGCTAGTCAACTACAAGGTGTGTGAGCATGTCTGTTTAGATATAATGCACATACTAATATTACTAGTGAAACAACGACTATCAATAAACCAACTCACTCAATGTTTTGTATTTCTTGATTAGAGGGAAGTCTTTCAGATGGTAGGATATTATCTAAATTTCTTGAAGAAGTAAAAACAAGGAATAACTCCAGTGATAAACTATTTAGATGTAAAAACTGCAGGTAAATCTAGCTTACAATTTGCATTGTAATGTAAGATTGAACATATATTAAGCACTCTCATCTTGACACCTTGGTGATAGGTGTTCACTAATAGTATACTAGTAACTCACCACTAATCAACTTCGTGCTTGTGAAACCGGATTACATATCAATATTAGAGATTGTAAAGTGCATTGAGACACTAGGGGCAATGTGCTATATAAGCACTATATTACATTACATTACAAAAATTAGCATGCAAAAATTGCAAAGATCATTCAAAAGTATTGTTTTTGTTATGTTACTGTGCTGGAGTTTTTTAAACAGAAATGTTGTTAGATATGTTCACTAAATAAATGTCACATAGCCTGAACTCATCTAAAATATGCCAACATTCAAGTCAACTTTGTTGTCATTATTGTTTAGGTACAGAGTATTTGATTCTAGCAGTCTGGTACTACATGACCAAGGCCAGGGCCCTACATCATTTGGGAAAAATAAAAATAAGAACAGCAGCCAGCAACAGAGTATAGAATGTACATCTTTATTCATTGAACCTGTTGAATGGATGTTTGAGGCACTTCTTGGAACTCTTGAAGGAAAGGTAAGTTATATCTGTATAAGAAACAATGATAATTATTTTGTTTGATGCAGTATACAATTCAGTACTTGAAAGACTGAGGTGTTACTGTTTTTTTTTTTCTGTATTACATATTTTGTGTCCGAGAAGGTAATGCAAACTTAAAGCATCTTTAATTTGCTGGGCCAGTTCGGGCAGCACTATCTTCCAGATATATATTCCTGTCCACTACCAAGCAGATTTAGCGATTAGAAATTTGCTTGGTGACTCCTCAAGTTCTTCACTGATGCCTGGTATCTCTCAGTATATCTTGTATTTTTGAAAGTTTCCGACAAGCATCCTTGGCTGGTACTTTTACATGAAATTACCCCACCCCTATTGGGATAAAATATGTACAGGTTATATATAAGTAACAACTCTTGAATGCTTTTATGTAACCATGGACAGCAGTGCTTACTTAATGCAAGAACTGCTTGCAGTATTATTGCATTTTACACTATTTACCCAAATCATACATACATTGTCTGGGGACCATAAATGGCATCCTGTGATCCTTATGGTTGTTATTCTTTCTAGTTACTCTGCCCAAAGTGCAAATCCAGATTAGGATCTTTCAACTGGTCAGGTAAAAAAATAATGTTTAATTTCATTCATTCATTTATTCACTCAATTGTTCATTCATTCAATCACTCATTTATTCCTTCAATCACTCACTCATTCATTCATTCATTCAATCATTCATTCATTCACTCTTTCAATCATTCACTTAATCATTCATTCATCCATTAATTCAATAATTCTTTTACTCATGCATTCATTTATCCATTAATTCAGTCAGTCACACATATCATTCCTCCAGACAATAAATTTATAACATTCTCTAAGCATAATCTTATTTTCAACAGGAATGCAATGTTCTTGTGCATCATGGATAACACCAGCTTTTCAGTTTCACAAGAATAAACTGGACCAAATAAATTCAGTGCCCATCACACAAAACATACGCAGTCCATCATTGATTTAAAATACTCAACCTCGAGCACAGTATTAAGGCCAGTACACACTAGGTGACAAGTCGCAGCAACTTGTCCCCGCGACATGTTGCAGCGACAATTTCCTCCCATGTGTACTAACATTTTTTGGCAAAAATTGTTGTCGCCGCAACAGAATTTTGTTGCTGCGACATGCCGCATGAAATCCAACCGGTTGGGATTGCTGAACCAGTGCACACTGAGGTGACATGTCGTGGTGACAAGTCGCTGCGACTTGTCGTCTAGTGTGTGCCGGCCTTTACTGTATATTATTATACAAGCTTAAACTTCCAGTCATCCACTGTAAATAATTCATGTTATGTATTTTATGTCAATATTGCATGGAATATACTATGTTTCAAAATGGATTATTTGAATATTGGTTACTGAACATCATAAATGTCATCATAATATATCAAATAAATAGAAGTAAATATCATTGTTTTTTTTCTTAGTCTTGTTATCAACCTTGACAGATAATGTGGAAGCCTGGGATGGGGAGAGAGATGAGCAAGGTGCTGAAGCCCAAACGTTTTGTGTCAAAAAGACAATTAATACAAAATAATTTTTTTAATGATTTTTTTTTCAAATTTTGCCTCCATTTTTTTATATGCTATACAGTCTTGAACCTGCTTAATGCTAAACTACAATACAATTTTTACATGTGACTAATGTACATTTCTCTGTGAATTTCTCAGCAATCAATTCTCGTTTACAGTTCAATACTGACATCTGCTGGTTGTGTATTCCACCTTCAACATTTTTCTCTGGTTCGCAAGCAACTTCTTGGTCATTTGCAGTTATTTCAGCATTTTCTTTAGATAGTTCTACTTCATTATATTTTTGTATGTCTACTACTGGAATTGCATCATTATTGTCTTGATTAGTCTCTGCAGTTCTTAGTGCATCAGTGTTGTTACATGTTTTCTGCGCTTCCACTAGTTGTTCTTGCCTTCTAACCATCCCAGTTCTACCTGCTAAAGTTCTGATGAGAATTCTTTCCACTTGCATTCGAGATGGTCTCTTGTATGTAGAAATATTTACCTTTTTGATGTTCGCTTTGCTTGATTGTGTTGTAGCAGGAGGGTTGTAACCTGGTATAACTTCATTGCAAACCTCTGGCATTACCCAATTTAGTTCAGCAGCCCAGTTATCGTCTGCTTTTTTTATTTTTCTAGCTTCTGCAACATTTTTCAGTGTTGTGAGGTTCTTGGCATGTTTGCCAGGTGGTTGCAAGGGTTTGTTGTCAATAAGTACCTCTCTACTTGTGATGCTAACTTTGTGAAAGTAGTTGAGGACATTTTCTGTTAGTTCTTCAAGATTTGTTGGCTTCTTTGCTTTCATTCTGCCCCAAGCAAGCCATGCAATGCAAAGATAATCTCTTACATAGCCAACAAGATGTTTCAGAGAAACTTCTTGTAGTATTGCAGCTTTTATTGTCTATGGAAAGAAAAACGAATTAGTTGGGGCTATGAATAATCAGTCAAAGAAACTCTAGCTCTACTGCTTGCATAGGCCACTGTGTAATTCACACAACAAGCAAGGTTTTCTGTGGGGTTTTTAATTGTCCAATTTTTCATTGGATGTGATGAAGCCTATGATCAACATTTGTGATTACCTTCAATTGTATTCATCAATGTCCTGAATTCTTTATCATTGTTACTATTACCATCAAAAGCACCATAATCATACCATGCAATATCACTTCAATGCAAACATTACTGTAATTACCTTTGCTAGCTGTGACTGATGTACATTCAAGTACTGGCCTCCAGTGACAAAGCACAGTGCATCATACATGTCTTTGTATACTGTACAGTAAGGTATGGTCTCAATACAATACAGGACAACACCCATAGATGCCATTATACGACAAGACTGTAGTGGGTCTTCGTGATATATTATGTTACTATTAGACTGATGTGACACTCTGGTGTTTGATACATGTTCTGGTTCATGATTTCTTTCAGAGGTGTTTTTCTGTGCATTCATGCTGTTGTCTGGTTGTCGGGTTTCATTGTTTTCGGTACTGTTGATTTCATTTTTGTAGATAACAGGTTGTTCACATGAATCGTTAAATGGAAGAACATTGGCTGAAAAAATAAATAAAACAAAACAAAAGTGAGCCAGATGTACAGACTTGTTGACTGGCAAACTACCGGTCAGTCAGAAAAGCTAGTAATGAAAAGTGAACATTAATGAGCTCATATAGACAGCAATCGATCAGTCAATCAATAGCGATATTCACTGTTTACAAACAAACACGTCACAAACGAATTGTTTTGTTGTTGTTATGTGCCAACCACAGCACAAAAGATTCTATTGAAATAAGAGCCAATCACCGTCTGAATGTCACATGAATAACAAAGAAAAACGTCAGCGTGAACATCGCTATACTCAATTAGCTTGCAAATTTTGTCGTTCGAAAAAAACCTAATCCCTCGTATTGTGTTTGCATCTATCATTTTAGGAAACTAAGCTATCAAAATAGCATTATACTTACAAAGAAGAAAGCAAATCTTGGTAGCATCGTGTCTGAAGCTCAAGTTTGACACATGCTGCAAAGGGTAGCCATATTGAAGGGGATTCCCTGCGTTCGTTGCTGCATCACAATAGACATTCGAAAAATCCGATACGTTGCTGAAAAATAGATTTACTCTTGCTCCCGAATTATACTCTTGCTTGAAATGAATCGACGCAATGCGAAAGTCTTTGTTAGACGTTGTTAAATTTCGAGATACGCGAGAAATTGTAGAGTCTACCTTCTTCGAGGAGTTTCCAGGGTTCGAACAAACGACGAACACAATATCAAGTTTCTGTCGTTCGGGCATGTTTTAGAACCTTTTAGAGTATGTAAACTATTTGCTCGGTTATTTTCCCTATACTAGCTAGTTTTTATGCAATACAAGAATGATTTCTTGCAGTACGGATGAAGCTTTTATAATAGCAAGTTATTTCAGAAGTTGCATCATTCGGTTGCACCACGACATGAAAACGGAAGTGACGTACCGGAAGTAAATATACATCTATCAGTTTCGTGTCCAAAAATTATTTACTGTGAATTCTAAGATTTTAAAATTAGATAGAAAAGGAACCATGTTCTGATAATTAATCAAATTGCTAAAATAAAGTTGCTTTAACCCCAGACAGGGCTAATTCATCCAGCAATCTACACTTCAATCACAGGGAACCCAAAGCATTCTCAATGTCTATAAACAATCGAGCAAAATTCTGATTTTCTTGGCTACGGACGCCTAAGACAGCTTAGCTTATATTTTGACCAGATGTAGCCCGCAGGTATGTAGGAAGTGGAATGGGGGTTATTTAGGCAAGTTTTTTTCTATTTTGGGACAAAATGACACAATTCAAACTGAATTCAAACTGAAACAATTAAGGGGACACATTACAGGGCTCTTTAATTTCTTTCCCTTTTAATGCAAGGTATTCAAGAACATTCAGGATAAAAAATGTAACGGCATCAGGATCCCTGTGTTGTACTTGGGTTCCCTGTGCCAAGCAAAAAAAAATGTTAGTATTTCAGTATATATTTTAGGTTATATTTTAAAACGACATAATGTATCTGGAATTTGACCAAAATCACTAATTTGCATAAAAATGCATCATTTCAGGACCACGAGGTGTAATGTTTTGCATCACTCTAGCATTTAGATTTGATAATCACAGGAAATTTCAGAGAGGATGTATGGGTAATAATGAATTTATTTTTGAGCGCGCTAAAAACACAGGAAGCCCAACAAGCGAGTGCATGTACATTGCACTGTGTATGACCAAGAATCAAGTTCACAGAAGAGGTCCTGCAGGTAAATTCGATTGGGGTTCCTGTGCTTTTCGAGGCACGCTCGGGGATGAGACAAAGGACTTTGAGAAAGTCTATCTAGCATTTTGCTTATAAAAAAATTACTTTTTTAGTCATTAAGATATGTTTACTTTTAAATCGAAGTTACTTTAGTCACAAAATTGATGAAAAACCAAATAATAGAGTGTCAGTTTCAAGTTCTTGATTGTTCTGGCTTCGTCAGCCTCAAAAACAGTAGACAATATTTTCTTTTGTGTGAAGTTCATCCTATGGAAATGTGCAGATCTACAATTAATATATAAATGCCTTTACAATGCATAGACAGAGCAATGCAGAACTAGAAGCTTATCAATTACCATAAATGTTTTCAAACTTGATGTCTGTCCTTAATTTTACACCAAATAGAAAATACATGTAACTCTTAAAACTTGTCCTGAAATTACATTTATTATCAATAGGTAAAGTTGAACTGTGCTACTACAAAGGCAGGCAAGTATCCTCAATGTTCTCAACACGGTGTCTAGCCAACATTTCAAATGTCTTCTGCTGCCGTAATAGAGCAGTCATAGCAGCTGTGTTCAAGGCCCATAATGGGTTGTCTGTCTCTGGGGACTGGCTAGGCATCAGCTAAAAAATAACAGAGATTAGAATCAGTAAACTACTCAAGGCATCTTATTAAAACAAGTTCTTGTTCTTATGGTAAAAAGTAAATACAGCTCCATTTTTTGTTGTTGTTGTGTGTGTGTGTTTCCCTCCCTCAGCAAAAATCAAAGATTGTGTAAAACAAATACAAGGAAGATTGTTAGGCACTTTCAATTTTATAGGAAAGACATCAATTAAGATACACTACCTTCATTAGGCGATGACAAAAGATTAAGCCTTTGGTATCCAGCTCAAAGATGGAGAATCCATCAACATATCTAATAAAAGAAGCAAGATCAGGTCATTTTGTTAATACAATAAACAATATGACTGTTTCTTTGATAGCAAAACAGTCATGTCCATCTTTACATGATTGGGTTCTCCAAAGTGCATATTTATATCGGAGTATCTTGTTTTAAAAAAAAAACAAGAGTGTGTATATGAGGTACAATATGATCTGGGTGTTAATTAATTACTATCCCAAATATTTTATAAAGTAAAACAGCCAATAGATGTATAATTATACTTCTGTTTTTTATTTTATTTTTATCATCATAGATGTTTGGTGAAATTGAGCACAATGATAATGAAATTTGTAAGTCACAGTGCTATTTCTATTCAAAATGGTAGCTATAAACTTAACCAAGTGCTACTTAAAGAACAAAATTAGTCAATACCTGCAGTTATCACTGGATTTCTGGTTTCTCAAGACAAATGTATATCTAGGGATACCACTAACACGCCAGCGTACTTTCACATTGCATTCTTTGCTATCTTTGGTTATTTTAAGTATCTCCATTCTGATGTCTGACATGCATGTTTGTGCTGCAAGTCTCATTGCCGTCATCACACATTTATAAGTACGTAAACCACTGTAATAACAAAAAAGAGAAAGCACCACTTTTAAATAAAAAATAAATAAAAAAAACAATAAATAAAGGTCAACAGAAACCAAGACTCAATCTAGTCACAGTTATTGCTAAACGATTGTATGAAAAATAACTTTAACATAGCTCACATAATGGAAGAATGTATCCAGTGTATGCATAACTGACAGTTAACCTAACAGTGATTAGATGTCATTCATTGACAAGGAGAGTATGAAAGTTTATCATCTCTCAAGGAACAATACAATACCATTTAATTGAATGATTACAATACAAGTCAAGTATGGAAATAATTATTTGCCTGTTTTAGTTGAACAAACAACTTACTAATTTAGAGGTTGCATATTCTTTAACAAAAAGGCAACTAAAGATAATAATCAAAATGAGTCATACAATTTTAAATCATCAAGAAAGTAGTTTCTATTTACCTGAAAGTGGTGTTTGTCAAACCATTAATAAATCGAACATTCTTGTGGTAGTGATTATAGCCATGCCCTTTTTGGAAAAATGCAGGTAACTGGAAAATAGACAAAAACATGCTATCATTACAATGGTAGTATAAAAAGATAAGAGAACAATGTCTACACCACCAAGTGAAGCCTGTGTAATAAACATCTAGAGATCTGAAGTTAGGGGGAGAACTTTCTTGTTCCTGTCTTTGACTATTGGAAGCCTGCTACACACAATAAGTCACATCAGTACAATTCCACATGAAACCATTTTAATCTTGTGGAATTCCAGAAATTATCTATAGACTCCTTGCAGTTTGTGAAATGTGGCTCAACCTGGAGGACAAACAGTGGATTTCTGCTCCCAAGAGAGGGAAAACTTTGTTTTGCCCTCCAGATGGGACTGCTTTGATTCTATACCCCCAACATAACTCATGGATTTATTATGCTCCCATTATCCTCTGGGAATTCAGTTCTTTCCACATCAACTCTTTCATTTGTTTTATCCCTGAGACTCACATCTTCCATGGAATTCCAATATCCATCTACAGTTGGGAAGCATGTTTATATTTCTTTTGAATAACACAGTTTTTACCCTCCTCTGCTCATAGGGTACACAGCTTTATTCATAAAACAAGAATCAGACTTTACAGATTTACGTTAAATACCTCATCTCTAAGAGCTTGATAAACAATTGCCAGTAGAAGAGGATCACATTTATCTTCTAATTTCTTTGCCTTCTTTTCTGCTTGATCATCTATACTACTGTATCGAATGGTATTAAATGTCACAATATTTGAAACTGCACCATTCTTACATATATCTTTATCAAGGATTTTAGTTTGATCTAAATTCACTTGACGTTTCTCCTTTAGATGGACATTACTGAATTGATTTGATTTTCCATGAAATCGCCCCAAAGGATAGTTATAGGATATGTTCATGTGATTATCAGTGCTGTAGCCTAGTAATTCTCTTGACTTCATTGCTTCAGAATACACAGTCCTCAGTCTATCATGCCATTTGATATCATACTCCAATGACATCAATGCTAAATGTGTTTGTGATGTTAAAATGTCCAAAGATAATGCTGATTTTGTAGATATGCTCTCTTTAGCTGAAGCATTGTGCCACAAATCTGGTTTGATGTTATCCTGAGTTTTAATGTGATGTAGAGTTGTCTTTGCATAATTTAAAAGACTCAAATCATTTTGTTTTGAATCGCCACTTGGTGGACAATTTATATTATTCAGCTGTTGTGGGACCTACAAGGAATGGTTCAGCAAAACATATTGTTAGTGCATAAGAAGAAAAAAAAATTAAATAAGTAGATAACAAGGAAATGCCAAAGGAAAGTTTAACAATTTTAGTGATATAGTATGCATTTATAACCCATGCATTTGCTAGAATATGTACATTACATTAGAAATAATTTAACATTGCTGCTTTTATGAGAATTATGCACATAAATGACAAAAATAATCGAAATTACAACTATATTGGTTTGAGTAGACATCCGTTGTTCTACTTGACACATTGCATAACATGTTTAAATATAAAATGCGTAATGTGTATGTAATTATAGTAAGGCGATCCACAAATGTGACAAATGTGTTCATCCTAAATATATCGCCTGTCACCTTACACACAACTTTGAATACCTATTAATACCTATTGCCAATTTATTCCTCTGTATAATAATGGTGAATACCGACACATACACAATAAAAAATCAGTATTTTATGGTAGGTTTTCCTCACCTGTTCATAAACGGGGCTACTGGCCGAGGTGTACTGTAAATGGGAATGTACATAGTAGACAGCCACAGAAGCTACTCTAGAGCCAAAAGCAATATGCTTGTTAATTCCAGACCTAAACAGCGCCATACATGACCATTTCGTATTGATGAAGAAAGAGAAAACAATAAAAAACGTTTAGCAAATCCCACACTAGGCTCAAAATCAACCTTCAACTTGAACTGCGCCCACAGGAGTTAATTGATTTGTCCAGCGGATTACCACGCATGCGTATGATTTTCAACCAAGATGGCGACCAAAATGGCTTCTTTGACTGAGGAGATTCAGTATATAAAATTGTATACTTTGCGTCCTGTGATCTTTCATTTCTATCTATTACCCTTTATACCATTGTATATTCTATGGTTGTACGGATGGGTAGTGCTGTATGGAGTCCAGGAGTATTTTGAAGCAGGCATGATTGTGTTGGCGATCATCGGATGTCTTCAAATTTTGTCAGGCCTCTTTTGTCACTGGTCTGTCCATGTACGATCTTTTTTCACATGTACATCGGTAAGTGTTTTATTTGTATGTTGATCCCTATGTCATCCGCGATTCTCTTTCTGTTTGACGCGTGTAATAATCAACAATTGTTTTCAAAATTACAATTCAATCAAACAAAGGACGATCGATGTACGTGTACAATGCTGCCTGCTTCAAATCCGTTTCCGATCGTTTTCTTTTTTTGACACGTCGTCTTTGTCTGATGTTATTTTTCAAAATTACACGGATTTGATAATATTCTGGAATATATCGTTTATTAAGTAAGTGTTTTGCTTATCGTCGACCAGTCAGCGGCTGACAACACTATTAACATGGCTGACTATTAAATCCAGCTCTTTGTCATGTTGCGCGCAAGCATTTATTTTAAGTTTAAATATACGATTTATTCGTTCTTCATCTACTAGATCAAATACTGTCTATAAACTACTGGTCCATTTACTCATTGATTGTTAATTTCCTTTATCTGTCCATTCATTTTAATATTTAATCTTGTTTACAATATATGTTATTTATGCCATGTCTGATTTCATGATAATATTAGTACAATTACATAATTCCTTTGGTATCTGGTTGTTTAGCCCCAGGTTGTTTAGCCCCATATGTCATCTGACCCAATGGTGGTTTAGCCCCATGGTTGTTTAGCCCCAGATGGTTTAGCCCCATATGTCATCTGACCTAATGGTGGTTTAGCCCCATGGTTGTTTAGCCCCAGGTGGTTTAGCCCCATATGTCATCTGACCTAATGGTGGTTTAGCCCCATGGTTGTTTAGCCCCAGGTGGTTTAGCCCCATATGTCATCTGACCTAATGGTGGCTTAGCCCCATGGTTGTTCAGCCCCAAGTGGTTTAGCCCCATATGTCATCTGACCTAATAGTGGTTTAGCCCCATGGTTGTTTAGCCCCAGATGGTTCAGCCCCATATGTCATCTGACCTAATATTGGTTTGGCACCATGGTTGTTTAGCCCCAGGTGGTTTAGCCCCATATGTCATCTGACCTAATGGTGGTTTAGCCCCATAGTTGTTTCACCCCAGGTGGTTTAGCTCCATATGTCATCTGATCTAATGGTGGCTTAGCCCCATGCTATCAGTAGTCTATATATTATGTTGTGCACGGAATCCTTACAGGATAATTGTAATTTACCAATTTGTTATCATGATCCAATCATTCCTTTTGCTGTTTGTGATCATTATGAATAGGAGAGCAATCCATCCAAGGCTACTGTCATCAAAGTAGTCCCTACTCCTAATAATGGATCAGCTGAACTCCTTAACTTGCACCATGATCAAGTAAGTTCCAGACATTCGTGTGATCTATTCCAATAACACCATTTAAAATGTTGCACATCTAAATAATTATTATAATAGATTATTGTACTAGACCATTAATTTTATAAAACTGGAAAGTAAATTACATTCTCAATGAACATTTATATCTGGAACCAGTTGCATGAAGCCTGAATACAGCTATCCATCAAGGAAACACTATTAACTGCATAGAATCTCTATAAAATTCATTTGCTGGACTAAGGATTTATCTAGTTGATAGCACAATTCAGGCTTTAAGGCTTCATGCAACTAAAATGTTTCCCAAATTGTTAGTATAAAATTGAATTTATAGAATTGGCTGCTGTCAATGGTAGCATGCCCCACCATGTAATTTCAGTAATTTAATTGTTTGATAGATTTACTAGCTACTTATTTATTGAGAAATTGTATATTACATTATATAATGGTTATTTATTTAATAAAATTGATTTTCCGGCTCTATTAGGACAAAGATACTGGTCAAGAAGTTATCTGGTTCAAATTCCAAAAAGCAAAATACATTTATGACAATGAAGAAAAGAAAACATTCTGTCCTGTAGACTTTCCAATCAATGAGACATTTGAATACTATCAAAACTGGAAGGGCTATCAAGAGGACGATGTTATCATTAGGACAAGAAATAAATATGGTAGCAACGAACTAGATATGGATGTTCCCAGTTTTATGGAATTGTTCAAAGAAAGGGCAACTGCGCCATTTTTTGTGTTCCAAGTGTTTTGTGTTGGCTTATGGTGTTTGGATGAATACTGGTATTACAGTTTATTTACTCTGTTCATGCTGGTTGCATTTGAAGCAACTCTCGTTCAACAGGTAATTCAATGTCATTGTTATGCATTAACCAAAATATCAACATTTTTGCAGACTAATATAATGATTTAATATATTTAATGAATGTAGAGAAAATTTTAGTATTTCAATACATATTGTATAGCAGTTTTCCAAGAGGATGGGTTTGAAAGCTGAAAGCTCGGATGAATAAAATATTCTGAATACATGGACATAGCAGAAAATTGTTATCTACAATATGTCTTCTACATACAAAGAAACTCTTCAGTTTTACCATTATTTAATCATGTACTTTACCAAAAATGTTTACTTAAGTTTTTAAAAAAAGTTTGTGTAACAGATACATCCCAGGGGAGGGATTTACAATGATTGGATGAAGTTATCCACTTGATAAAAGTTATTCACTGGATAAAGTTGTCCAATGTCTTCTTCATTTTCAGCAAATGAAAAACATGAAAGAGATCAGGAATATGGGCACAAAACCATACCTTATTCAGGTAATAGACATTCCTTTGACAAAGTAGTTATTCTATGATCTGGTGACAGTGGCGGATCCAGGATTCTTCAAAAGCGGGTTCCCATTTGGTTTCACAATTTCTAAAGAGTCAGTGTAGTGAGTAGGAAACAGTACCGTCCGTACTGTAACAAATGTAATGTAATGTGAATGTTGTTATGTAACACATGTGAAAAAGTCTTAAAATGCTTTACAATTCTTTAGGCACACGTTGCTTGATGGGGGTTCTATGGATCCTCTGGATCTGCCACTGTGTGACGATCAGCACATCACAGTTGTGATCACAGTTTTCAATTGCAAAAGATCAATCATAAATATGGATTTCATGCTGTGTTGTAGGTTTACAGGAATAGAAAATGGAGACCAATTCTCAGCAATGAACTTCTACCTGGTGATATAGTCTCAATTGGTAAGTCACTTGGAAATCACTCGTAATGATTAGACTGCATACCTGATCAAAACTGTACTTCACAATTTTTACCTGCTTACCTTGAATTTCTAGGACAAGCAGTGTGAACTTTCTCTAAGTATGTACTGATTATGTAATTGTAACTGTAACAACATTTGTGTAACTGAAATACGTTATTGCTATAATTATGTGATAATATTTTCTATAAAGGGGGTCTGGAGTCCTCCTGCCCTCTGTAACGTTTTGTGATTATCTTCATGTAATATAATGCATAAGGGTGAAATTCGTTCATTCATTCATTCATTTATTCATTCATTTATTCATTCATTCATTCATTTATTCATTCATTTATTCATTCATTCATTCATTCATTTAATATTCAGTTTCATTCATTCATTCATTCATTCATTGTGTTGATTGTGGTATTTTTGATGTGCGTTGTTTAAAATAGGTCGTCCTAAGAACTCTGATACTCTAATACCATGTGATCTTGTTCTGCTACGTGGTTCATGTATTGTGGATGAAGCCATGCTGACAGGAGAATCTGTTCCACAAATGAAGGTTTGTACTTGAAAGTCATTTTATATCTCAGATATATTGATTACTAAAATAAAACTGGATAAAATTACTTATGCATCTTCATCATCATCTGTCACCTGTTGACCTAATTGGTCAAAGTGTTTTAACCATGATCAATTGTCAAATTGTACCTATTTTATCCACCCTTCATTTGTATGGTCTTAATTTCGTCCAAATTTAATTTTGTTTTGAATTGAGGTACATGTACAACAATATGCTTTTTATAAATTTTTAGTAACTGCTTTACATTCTAATTGTGTGTAACTTTTAAATCTTGTATTATGTGTGAATGTTAGGAATCAATAGAGGAAATGCCAGCAGATGAAGTCTTTGATTTAGATCAACACAGTAAACTGCATATGTTATCAGGAGGTACTACTGTGGTGCAGCATTCCCCTCCATCAAAATCAGCTCCTGGAATTAAAGGTAAATAAATATAATTGTTTATCATCTCATATTCATAACATCACATGATATATAATCAAAGCTATATAAACCTTTTTATATTAAATATTTTTAGTCATAGCCCATTCCATTTCTCACTTATTGTCATAGCCCATTCCATTTCTCACTTATTGTCATTCACATTCCATTTGTTTTATTTTGTTTACTTACGATGCCTTCATATTTCTTATTGGCTGCTTTAATGTTCAGTCCACTATTTAAACATCTCATTGTTTTACTTTATTCACTTACTCTGACAAAGGACTAACGTCTGAAATGTCAATTTCTCACTAGCCTTTACGGCAAATCATTTTGTACAAACAATTTAGAGAACACTGACAGTCTGACTCTAGTTTTCAGCCAGTCATCATTTATTCTATATGCACCCATATCATCATTATTAAAATGGTTTCCATCATTAGCATTTTATACAGGGATGGTGGTATAACGCGATTATGCGATTTCGCATAATCAGTCTAAAATCGCATAATCCGCATAATCGCGAAAAAATCGCATAATAAGCCAAAATTTTCACAAGTTTGAGTAAAAAACAAGCAAAATATTGTTACTTCTTGAAAAAAAATAAGAAAAGAAAGGTTTTATTTTGTAAACAAATCTCGAGAAGAGCCTTAAAAACTCCACAAAAACAAGCCTACTCGCGCGATTTTTCGCTTTACCAAAATGCTTTCATATGCCAAAACTTACACACTTTGAATTGCAGTACAAGTTAAATATCAATAATATTTGAAAAAAATATAAGAATACATAGGTTTTCTGTGTAAAAAACTTGAAAAAAACATGAAAAACCCCATAGCACAATCGAGACTCGTGCGATTTAACGTTTATCAACAAGGCGTCACTCGTAATGGCAGAGCGTAGACTAGAACTAGTTTTGTTTTAGCGGCAATTTTAATTGGTTGAAATGATCCAATGAGCTTTGCTGTTATATATCAGAACAATTACATGTGCTTAATTACAATAAATTATTCCAGATTTATGCTTGATTATTCTATTGTAAGATGGATAAATTTTTATTTATGGGCTATGCAGTATTATGGGATTCAGCCCATTCACATTTCCTAACTTACCAGAAGTAGAGCAAGTATACCAGTATTTAAAGAAAAGTAGAAAATAGGGTGTTATGTAATAGTTATGTACTAAATATGACTGACTGGCTAAAAACTAGACTACACAAAATAAATTTAGCATGATTGAGAACTATTTGAACTTTTTGAACTAGTATTGAGTAAGGCTATTTTTTATAAATCAGTATGAAACAGTTACGGTAATTATTTTACAGTTCATGTTATTTTTCAAAATTGAATACTTGAACACAGCTTTGTAAGTATGTGCATGTTTCTTTTGGAGTCGTTATCATAAACTGAGAAATATTGTTTGTTTTTTGTTTGCCTAAATATTTATATTTAGAAAACCTTTCAGTTAATTAACTAAAGATACTAATGAACATCTCTCTCAGGATAATGTCTATAGATAGTACACAGCTTATTGTTATTAAAGAGGTTATGCTGTCAGAACTGTATATTAATAAATCATTAATATGTTTTTCATGTTTTCATTTGACTTAAAAAATATTCTAAACTTTAAATGCTCTCAAAATGGTTTTATACAGTTTTCTGTAATATTGCATAACGTTTTGCAATATTGCGCAATTTTTCCACATAATCAACACTTTTTCCCGCATAATCAATAATTTTTTCCGCATAATTTTATCAGAAATTCCGCATAATTTTGATTTTTTTTCCGCATCATACCACCATCCCTGTTTATACACAAGCACTATCATGGTCAATATAATTATAATATATGAAATATAAAATAATGTGAATGCAACCAACTATTTTTTCCTGTCTTACACATCACTGATTGCATTTTAGTTAGTCCATACATGTTATTGTATTTCCACATTATTGCATCCATTTCTTGTGTGCATTTTAGCTCCAGACAATGGTAGCATAGGATATGT
This sequence comes from Diadumene lineata, assembly GCA_918843875.1. Lineage (NCBI taxonomy): Eukaryota > Metazoa > Cnidaria > Anthozoa > Actiniaria > Diadumenidae > Diadumene > Diadumene lineata. The sequence continues at coordinate 15,416,896 of OU974075.1, read as the reverse complement.
ATTACGCACTGGATTCAATACTTCTCAGGTAAATGTCTGTTTGTTATTTCTTTGTTTACTTAGTCTTTTGAAGGGAGAAGTATGGCTATGTTCAACTTAAGATGTACTTACTACAGGGAGAGCCTTATGTGTCAATGATATGCTACCCCTTCCTTTCTATTGGATAACATGTTCCAATTGGCTGGGCTCTTGGATAACCCTCTTGCATAATCCCATATAACAGTAAACTACTCTTACTTTAATTACTATAATTATGGCTGTGATCACAAATCATGTACAAATCAAAACTTTTATTTTTATTATTAAAACTAACTACTTATGGTCTGGTACAAATTTAAAATAATGATAAATTATGTTATGCTACCATAAAATATGTCTTTCTCAAACCTGCTGCACTGAACTGATGCTCAGATAGTAGAATTTTTTGCCACATCAGTTATATCTAGTTTCAAACTTTTTTTCTCTTATGTGACATTTTAGTCAAAGTTGTGCACATTTCAAACTTTTCATTTGTTTTTGTCTGTCCAGGGCAAGCTGCTGAAGACCATTCTATTTGGCGTAAAAAGAGTGACAGCTAATAATCTGGAGACATTCATGTTTATTCTGTTCCTTCTTATCTTTGCTATCTCAGCAGCAGCTTATGTCTGGATTAAAGGTATGTCCACAAAATGTGAACTGCAGGCAATTTCCTAGATATGATTGGATGATGTGAAATGTTTCCAGCCATAAATATTTATGGTATTTGCTTTTTCAGGTAGTGAAGATCCAAATCGTAATCGCTACAAACTATTCCTGGAATGTACATTAATCCTGACATCTGTTGTACCACCTGAACTACCTATAGAGTTGTCACTTGCTGTCAATTCATCACTTATAGCTCTGCAGAAACTAGGTAGGTTTTTGCATTACATGCATCACGTAGTTCCTTTAGAACCAAACAGAATGTTATGATATGGTTGGTATTTTCTCTATTTTTCTCATCGTCTTGATAACCAAATTAAAGAAATAAAAATTAGTTTAAGAATACTGTCAGTACCAGTTACAAATTAATTAAAGTAAATTAACCCTTTCGCTCCTGGAGATTTTTGGCGTTTTTAGTCGTTTTTTGACACATACAAACTTTTAGCTCGTCCAGAGCAGTTTGTTTTTTACTTCGATCAAGATTCCTGTGTTTTTGTGTTACTGGGGAGGCATGAAGCTGGTAAACAGGTTTAACGCGTTTGAAACAGGTTTTCAGTCTAATCAGAACTTTGACAAATTCGCATCATTCGTGATTTCGTCGTTGTTTTTTGCTATTGATTTGCCTCTAAACGCTTCTGGAACAGCATCATTAAGCTTTCTAGTTGTGATGAGTTTGAAAGAAATCAAGCAGGTGAGATGATTTCGAGTAAAAATTAGTGTTTTTTTCGCACTCGTGAATCTTGGCGACCGCTGAAGAAATCATCACTTAAAGACTGTTTTAGAGGCAAATTCTCGGACTGCCGCGTGTATTTTTGCAAGTTTTGGCGATCAAAGAACACAACAAGCCTGAAAATTCGGCAGAATTCCGAGGTAGCGTTATACTTCTAAAAAAAACTTGAAATGGGGGGAGGCTATGACGGCTGCCGAAAATTTCGTTGATTTCTCAGAATGCATTGCAGTCGTGTTTTTATGGAAACGCGTGTAGTTAGAACTAGGCATGTTCTTAGGGCTTTAGCGCTGTAAGGGAAATGAAATAAAACTTGAAAAACTTGCATACGCTTAGTAGAAGGACTGAATTTTTATAGGATATGAAACTTTTTGTTTGAAGACAAGGTTTTTAGCCAAAACATTCGACCTGCAAAATGTGTGGTTTTCAACATCTGAAAATAGTGAAAAAACATGATTTTTTTGCTTTTTAAGGTTTGAACTGTATGTTTTTGCCAAAATTGCTAGTTTCGTCAACCTGAATGGTACTTAAAAGTTAACCACATTCCTAGTGTTTGCTTTCAATGGTGATTTATGGCATGAATGACTAAATTCAGGAATATATGATTTTTTAAAGCAAGGTAGTTGTCTACGGCCGGCTGAGGCCGGCACAGGAGCGAAAGGGTTAAACTATTATTTGTTTTAGGTGTGTATTGCACAGAGCCTTTCAGAATACCTTTTGCTGGCAAGATTGATATTTGCTGCTTTGACAAGACAGGAACACTGACTAGTGACAACCTGGTTGTACAGGGTGTAGCAGGTCTCAAGTATGTAACATTCTTTGTCACTACCATTGTCAACAAAATCATTATCTTCATGGTTATATTGTTATCATCACCATTATCATCATCATCACCAATATTATCACATTCCTTGCCACAGGAATTTGTACAATCCTACTAGTAAAAGGTGTACTGCCTACTTATCCAACTATACCACAGATATGCGCTGTTTATGCTAGTTAATAAAAGTTACTTATTTACTTATGGGCTTATTGTCTCTTTGATATTCTCTTGTAGGAATGATGATGAACTGAGTTCTATTGCAGAAATCCCAGACGAAACACTCCATGTGTTAGCATCATGTCATTCTCTAGTCTGTCTAGATGACACACTTGTTGGTGACCCTCTAGAGAAAGCTGTGCTTCATTCAGTGGATTGGAGACTCACTAAAGGTAATGGATATGAGAAGCTTCAGTCAATGAAGGAAAACGTAGTGTGATAGTAGTGTGAAATACAAAATGTAAATTGATTGTCTTTCACTGAAGATTAGCTCAGAAAACAACCTGCAGTGGCTAGTTCCCTTTAGATAGAAATTGATTCCATTTCCTTCATCATTCATTCAGATATGTATTGTTTTAGCTACTGGTATACTGGTGAGCAAGGTTATTTGATTAGGTTTTTGGTACTTTTGACATGTGAACTGTTGGTTATGAGTGAAGAAATGTTTTTACACTAAGGTCAATGACCTTCAATGTACATATAATGATAATACAATTTATTTCTGTCTCAGCGCAAACATGGTGTCTGTGTACTAGGATGATGTAGTATGAATAATAATATTTGATCATAATAGAATGATATATAATAATAATATAATAATAATAGAGTAATAAACAGTGTTAAAAATCTACGGTATTTGATGTTTTGTGCTTTTTTGATAAGGTGACCTTGTATTACCCAACAAAGGAAGAAGAATAACCATGCGTATCAATCACCGTTATCACTTCTCTAGTGCTCTCAAGAGAATGTCAACAATTGTATCAGCACAAACCCAAGGCTCTACTACTAGTACTTACTTTGCTGCTGTCAAAGGTGCACCAGAAACACTAAGAAATATGGTGAGTTATAATATACATTGGTCATTGTGTCATTTTTATACATGCATTGTAGAGTCATGTTCGCTTGGGTTGGAAACAGTATGGTTAGGGTATTGCTAATATAAGGAAGATGGTTCAAATGTTTTCTTAGAAATTATGGCTACAATACAGTGCCCTTTTTTATAGATATTATAAGGAGTAATACTGTATGATAATATGTTGTAAATAGATGTGCAGAGTCCTTTGTCAGAGTTATAACATTTCATATAACTTATTACTGTTTCTATAGCAACACCAACGCATCCCACTCTGGTAATTTATTAATTTTATCTCTATATTATGATAATGTGATACTATCAATCTAAATGGCAAGTTTATCCAGCCATGCTTCATACACACTACTGACCTGCAGTTTCATCTTATGTTAATATTTGTTTGTGTGTTTGCTTACTTTCAGTATACCAAAGTTCCAGAGAACTATGATTCAGTATATAACAAATTAACATGTCAGGGATCAAGGGTATTAGCACTTGGATACAAAAAACTTGGAGAACTTTCTGCTAAAGATGTAAGAGTTTACCAGACTAACATTATCATATTATGTTCAAGTTAAAGTAAGAATAGTATTATCTTCTGGCTCCATGTATACCTCCTTACCACTTACAACATCCTTTCAACCTTACATCATTAATTTTATAGTTAAAGATTGTTTGTAATTTATTATTATTTATTTTGATCTGAAAGCCTTTCAAACACCATTTCTTTGTTTGTCATTCTGTCAATACTTGGACCACCATTTGCCATTGGTACTCCACCTTAAATGTAATCAAACCCTTCACTCCCTTTATAGCGCATGTAATCTACTGATTCTCTGCAGTGCAGAACCTTGATCAATATAAAAGAGAGTAGAACAATAAATTGTACTTGAATATCTCCACCTCTGTTTCTTTAGATTCGTGATCTATCACGTGAAGAAGTAGAAAGTGATTTAGAGTTTGTTGGCTTTGTAATTATTGCATGTCCTCTTAAAACGGATTCCAAGAATGTTATTAAACAGATCATTGAATCATCACATCATGTAAGTACCAATAAAATGCCAAACTAAATACCATGCTATGAGTTTGTTGATTATTTACTCTTTTTACAAATATATTTCCCTACTTTGTTGTTCTTTTGTCCTCATCAATGTCAATCTTTGCTTTGCATGTTGCTTGTGAGCCTCCAAAATGAGCTATGATCTTGGGTATTACATAATCATAAAAGAAATATGTTTTATGTCTAAATTAAAAGTTAAGATAAAAAGTATGCCATTATTTTAAAATCTATGAAAAAAGCTTTGATAAACTGCAATGAAAAAGGTGTAGGACACGTAATAGTCTTTGTCTGATTAATGAGGCATATCCCAATGCAATATCAAAAATCATGGTTCTGTAAAGTAAATTGATGTGGAAGAAACATAGTGAACTCATCTAAAATATACCCACATACCAATCAACCGTACATTTAGTCATTCCAATGTGTTTGTTGATGGTGTAGGTTACAATGATCACTGGTGATAACCCACTGACTGCCTGTCATGTGGCTAAAGAACTACATATCACCAAGAAAGAAACTCTGGTGATGACGCACTCAACAATGTCACAGAACCACACAGGTAGGGGTTTCACTTATCTAATGTTAAATATTATGTGTAGAAGTTGAAAAACTATATTAGTTGAAAAGTGAGCTGAAATATGAGAAATCATTAAATTTAAACATTTCTTTCATATTTTTTGTGGAGTTTTGCAACTTTTAGTTGAGAGTTTAATTCAAATCAAAAGCCAACATTAATATCATTGCTTGATTGCAAAACCATTCTTTAAAAGAACTTCAATCTTGATGCCATCTTGTATGTTTCAGCTGAGGATGAGTGGCACTGGGAACCAGTAGATGGATCTCACAAGCTTCCTCTTCTTCCACCTTCTGGTCCTCGTGACTTCACCTCCAAGTACGACTTGTGTCTAACAGGAGAGGTATGAACAATGTTGATTATGATGGAGGTTGATGATGATGACACTAGACGATATGACAACAAATGGTGATGATTGTGATGGTCATGATGATGATGATGGCAGTAGAATTTATGGCAACAAATGGTAACATAAAAAGAAGTGTAATTATATAATATTTAAACATTTTACAACAGGACACTCCATCTGCCTAGATTAGTACTCATGCTATTTGCAGATGGAGTGTCTAGAAATTATTGTTAATTTTTGATATTTATTGAAAAATAAAATCTCACCATGATGATGATTACATTGATGATGGTGATGACAATGGTTGATAACTATTAATGACAATAGTAGTATAATGATGGTGATGTCAATGATGTTGATAATAATTATTGACACTGCTCACTACACATTTTTATGATAAAGAATAACCTTTAATGTTTTAGGCAATCTCATACCTCCAATCTGAGTCCAATAAAGTAAAGTTCCTTGAAACAGTGCTTCCTTGTGTTAGAGTATTTGCCAGAGTCTCTCCTAAACAAAAGGTTAGAAAACAGACAAACAGACAAGCAAATAGACTAGCAAACAGACAAGCACATAGAAAAACAAACACGCAATCAAATATACTAGCAAATAAACAAGCAATACTATTGAACAGACAGACAAACAATAATTGTTTGTCTGTCTGTTCAATAGTAATTAGAAAAAAATAGTTATTAGAAAAAAGAAAAAGAAATAAACAGCCAGGCAATTTTAAACAAAACATCCTCCCTACAAGTTGTTTTTAACAACCATAACTTTGGGTTTTAAAAAACATAACCTAACAAACAGTCAAATAATTTACGTACAATCAGTTTTTCTTGATTTGTTTTTCATACTTACGTTCATTTTACCAGCTCTAACAGCAGTCTTCTTGTTTGCTTCACAGGAGCTTGTAGTAACCAAACTTAAAAGCATGGGATATATAACACTGATGTGTGGTGATGGTACTAATGATGTCGGAGCCTTAAAACATGCTCACTGTGGTATGTAGCTGGATTTATTTTACCTAGTCCCCTCCCCTCACTGTTTAGGTAGCTGGATTTATTTTACCTCTCCTTCCATTTTTCTATCAGTGTCTCTTGTATCAATATTGTACAAAGTGAACTGAATGAAAAGTAAAACTGACTTTTCTTTCAGGGACAGCAGAGTGTGTTGTGAAATGGGGGTGGGGGGGTGGGGGTAAAGACTGCTGATGGCAGTTTTTTTTCCCGGAAAAGTTTGAAATTATAACCCTTTGAAATATACAGTTTCCAACATTTTAACAGACTTGAGAAGAGCTGGTTCCTGCTCCGTGGTCCCTGTGTTTTCCTTTGTTTTTAGTTAATTAGTTGTTGATGGTAATATTGTGTGGTAACTGATGATGAATTTTACTCTGATTGATGGTGTTATCTGTCTGTATTTGATTGACAGGTGTAGCCCTTCTTGCTGGTGCACCAGAACATGACAAGAAAAGAAGCAACAAACACAAAGAAGATAATGCAACAGCTACAGTGGTTTGTATTTGTGCATTATAACAATAGTATTTTGACTTGCTTAGCTTTCCATAAGTTAAAAAGGATAAACAGAATGAATTCATTGTATCAATCTAATATTTAGATAAACAATGGACAAAATCATATCTTCTTCTTCAGTGTATCTTTTTTAATTTATTTTTTTTTTTCAAATTGTTGAGTGGTCCTGGCTTCTAGCTTTTCATGGAATTGCACTAGTTCACTATGGTGTCACTTTTTTTGTGGAGGATAAAATGGCCAAACCAGTTTAATCTAAAATAGTCTGGTTTTGAAATATAAAATTAATGTGTTTATATTTGCCAAATAATATTCAGGGTGAATTTGTGTTAATTCGAATTCCCTCAGACGACCATGATTCTTTGCATTTAAACTATATATTTTAAGATTGTTTTGAGATGACGTCATAGTTAATTAGGGCAATATTATAATTGGTTTTTACCAGTGAACATGACTTTTGAAACATCTTTGCTATCATTACTAGAATGAAGAAAAGAAAAGTAACGACATCAGCATAGTATCAAGAAGTAGAATTAACGCAGCACAGACAAGAGGCACTTCACGTGCAGCTAAGATGAGAGCAATGGCAAGAGGTGAAGATACGGCAGGAACCAAACAAGACCCTCAGGTACTTTGCCTTTCATTATTTTGGGTCACTTTTGTTATTGTTTATAACTTGAAAGTAACAGTAACAGTAATAGTGCATGTATTTGCTGCATTCACAACAACAAACAACAAACCAAAGTCATGAACAAGTGATTGTTATATTAGAAATAAATTTAAGTAACATGTTAAATATTCCAACTGGCTGGAGAACAAACCAGTTGGTTATTTACACAGCATGGGCCAGTGACCATAGCAGGAATTTAACCAGAGACTGCCAGATTGCAAGACCAATGCTCTGGCCATGCTGCCTTTGAAAAGTCAAATTGATTTGTTTTGGTAAAACTGTTATAGAAAAAGCTACAAGAAATGTTAAAACAGATTGATGAGATGGATGGCAATCAAATTGTACAACTTGGTGATGCTAGTATTGCTTCTCCTTTTACCTCTAAACACTCCTCCATTAACTGTGGTAAGAGAACACACTGTTAAATGTTTGGCCATACCAATACCATACCTAATTCATATACAACACAATACCTCACCACACCATACCCTTGCAATATGATACCTAAACCATACCAAACCATACAAACCCTTGCCATACAATGATACCATACCATACCATACCTACACCATGACATACCATACCAAACCATACCATACCATATCATACCATACTATACCATGCCATGCCATGCCATGCCACATACCATTCCATACCATACCATATCACACCATACCATACCATGCCACACCATATTTAACTGTTGTGTTTTCCCCTTACCATTAGTAATCCTTGTTTATTTCCAGTGAATCACATCATAAAGCAAGGTAGATGCACATTAGTCACTACTCTACAAATGTTTAAAATCCTGGCTCTTAATGCACTGATCTTGGCGTATAGTCAAAGTGTTCTCTATTTGGATGGAATCAAGTTCAGCGATGGGTAAGAAATAAAAGTTTTTTTCTATACAGGGATTTGACTGACTCCAAATGACCACCATCTTTGATATCAAGTGTAATAAAATAATCAATAAAATGTACACCAAAATAATACAAAAACGTGTTTTTATTTAAAACCTTAATTTTTCATGATATTGCCCAATCACATAAAGTTCCTCTATTATGTTGTGACTTTCCAAAGATAGTAGATATGTGGAGTTTTAACAACCTGGGTGAACTCAGATGACATCACAAGTTACATTCACTCTTGGGTTAGACAATACTACACAAACAACAATCAGAGCTCCAAATGCTTACATCAGGGTTCAAACCATTAATTCTCACTCATTGTCTTGTTTTTCAGTCAAGCTACCTTACAAGGTGTTCTTCTTGCTGGATGTTTTCTCTTCATATCAAGATCTAAGGTATGTGTGTGCATTTTGTCGCAGAGTGAGAAACATACCATATAGTAATTGTATGGATCACTTCATTTGACTGTCCTGTTAGTTAGAAAATCTATTGCAGAAAGTGGTAGATTTGCATAATACAATCTAAGTTTAATTTGCCTCTCGATATTGTGTGATGATTTCATAGTTCTGCAGTTGGTAGAGTAATTTACACTGGAAATACTCAAGTTGAATCTCATTTAAGCCTCTTCCTCTTTTTGTTAGTTTTTTTTTGTTATCTTTGATAATTTGTTATTCATAATCTCCTCATTTACAGACAGCCAGAAACTAGAATTATACCTTTTTTATTTGTTTCAGCCTCTTAAAGTTCTGTCTAAACGCCGTCCATTGCCCAATATTTTTAACTTTTACACCATATTGACAGTATTGGTGCAGTTTGCTGTTCACTTTGTTGCTCTTATCATTATGGTAAAGGAAGCAAAAAGACTTACTCCATCAAGGTACGTTATTGATCCCACAATGCTGGAATATTATTTATAGTTTAAGGGTCAACCATGGTGCATGGGATATTTTTTTAAACATATTTTTTTCTCTGTGTTTTCTCCAAGAGCTAATAGCTTATCTGGAGAGAATACACAGTATTTTTACATTTTTTTTATGATGGAAAAGGTGATAAAAACATATACGACAATATACTACAGAAAGCACAAGAAAATAGAAAAAAAAGGAAAAAAATTGCAAATTCAATGTTGATAGTACAAATCATTTCAAATTGAAATCTATCCACATCTTTGCGTGTATGGTATATGTTCATTCTATTTTGCTGAGGAAGAAAGATTGTACAACTCATATAAAAACTTTTGTGGCATGATAGAGAACAACACTTCAAACAAGCTCAGTCCAACCATTATAATTATTGGTCAATCTAGTAGGAATCATACAGGGATCACAGCAGTGACCATCACAGGGGAGGATCGAAAGATTTGAAAGGGGGAGGGGGGAGGGTGCACCTTACAGATACCAGCTATGTTGTGGTAATTCAAGAACACAATGTATACAAATAACATTTCCCAAAAGAGGGGGTACCTGTCTCCTGGCATCACCTTGTATTCCCCCTGCATCAATCAAATGCCAATAAACACTTACAACAACACATTTCTTATGATAATGTATACAATCACTAACAAGAGAGCAAAAGTCTTTTGTTTTGTCCTCCAGATGGGGTTGGTCTGAAGGGATCTATACTGTGCAATAACTAACACTAACGAGAGAGCAAAAGTCTTTTGTTTTGTCCTCCAGATGTGGCTGGTCTGAAGGGATCTATACTGTGCGATAACTAACACTAACGAGAGAGCAAAAGTCTTTTGTTTTGTCCTCCAGATGGGGTTGGTCTGAAGGGATCTATACTGTGCAATAACTAACACTAACGAGAGAGCAAAAGTCTTTTGTTTTGTCCTCCAGATGTGGCTGGTTTGAAGGGTGATAAGCAGTGCAATAACTAACACTAACGAGAGAGCAGAAGTCTTTTGTTTTGTCCTCCAGATGTGGCTGGTCTGAAGGGATCTATACTGTGCGATAACTAACAATATCATTGTTTTACAGTGCAGCACATTTTGTCAACCTAGAGTCCAAGTTTGAGCCTACAATCTTGAACAGTACTGTTTATATTGTATCCATTGCATTACAATTACTCACCTTTGCTGTTAATTATAAGGTAAGTAAAACCTCTACACTGCAAAGGTTACAACACAATGCAAAAATGTATGACCTGTTTGAATGTATGAACACATTACTGGGCATCTGCTTGTCAACCTAATTCACTATGACGTCATAACAAAACAATCTTCAACACAGAGGATTATGGTAGTGGGATTGGGTCAAATCAACAGAATTCATCCAAAAAAACTGTTCTAAAACCTGTATTACTTCAGGAAAAGAAGTGGAACAACCCCAAAAATCCCCAGAATATTATTTAGCGCATATTATATCTGGAAACCAGACCATTTTAGATTAAACTGTTTCACTAGAAGCAATTTTTTTTGAATTCTCTATTGAAATGTTGATAATTTCCCCAATGTAAACTAGCGATGACATGATAATTAATTAGGGCAATTCTGTGTAGTCTGTAGCTTGATTGGTTTAAAGCTAGTCACGCAAGTATGCAAAGACATTATCGCTAGTCATACCAATAAACATTTAGGTGTAAAAGATACTGAACTATTATAAAGTCTTTGGCAGGACTCTGAATTGTTTGTATCTTTCATTCCTTCGATTCTTATTCATGTTTGGTTTTGTTTAGGGTCACCCATTCATGGAAAGTCTAGTAGAAAACAAGCCATTGATTTATAGTTTATTATTGTCTGGTGGATTTGTAGTCATGTTGATATTGGGCCAGATACCTGATGTAGCACAACAGTTTGAAATTGTGCCCTTTCCAAACAGAGTGAGTTGTTCTACTGAGTTATACTATTGTATTTCTTTCTTATTTTTTTCTTTCTTTCTTTCTTTCTTTCTTTCTTTCTTTCTTTCTTTCTTTCTTTCTTTCTTTCTTTCTTTCTTTCTTTCTTTCTTTCTTTCTTTTTTTTTTGTTTTTTTTTTTGTTGCAACATTTATTCTTTACTTTGTTTATGTGTTTTTCACTTTAAAGACGTTTCTGTGTAAATGAACTTATTCCATGCTGACATTTTATGAGACTTTGCATGAAAGTATTTCAATATATGAGATTTGAAAATAAAATTGAAAAAGGGGTCACCTTCTTCAAACTTGGAGCTACAATGAGCAGCAAAATGTGGTTGGTGAAATAAAGAAACCGAAACAGGCTTAAATTAAAACAACCACTTATTTGTCTTTTGTATTTCCATTTCAGTTCCGCGAGAAGTTCCTGTATGTACTTGTTGCAGATGTTGTGGCTGTTTATCTACTGGATCGCATATTAGAATTTCTATTTGGTTCCTCCAAGCTTAGGAAACCTTAGGAAATCAATATTAGAATTATTGTAAACAAATATATTTAAGTACATTAAGTATGCTGGTAATAAATATGATAAAAGTGCAAATATAATGCAAGTTGTTCATATACTGCCACTTGCAAAACCTTTAAATTTAAATATATTTCGAAATTATTTGAAAATTGATCAAGAGAATTAAACTGTCTAAAAATTGCAATCCATTACATGGAATATTAATGTTATGTAAAGAGAAGTTGAACAATTAGCACGTTATTTACTGGGACCGATGTAAACTATATGTTTGTGGACCCTTGACCGCAGATAAAACAAAAATGTTCGCGGCTATGAATTTTTAAAAAAAATCTGAAGCACTACTTATTTCAAACAAGACCATTTTCTAAGTATTTTATTAACTTAATTTGCCGATATATGGCAGATATGTATATACAGTGGAACAATTGTCCTCTACTAGGTGTAACACCAACCCAACCCGCTATAAACTGAAATAAATGAAAAATAACCCATCACCAACCCCTGAAACTAATACTAGATTATCAGAAAATAAAAAAGTGGAATTGTGATGCGCATTTTGAAGATAAACAACTTTCATGTTTTTTTTTCTTTCATAAACAAAAGCTTTAAAATACCACACGTTATTCCCTTAAAAATATTTGGTCGTCGGTGAAATAAACGCTTCCAAAAATGTATGGTTAGAAAGATGACAATGCGCAAAATTTTATCTGAAGTAAGCCTTGCAAGTTGCAAGCGGTGGCCGGGTGAACGCGCGCGTCAAACCAAAAGCAGAAACCAAATGCTTTTTTATTCAGTCAATTAAAAATGGGGATGTTTGACAAGAGCGTGTCAAATTAGCCAATCACGTTCAAAAATTCAGATGAATGACAGCAGAATGAATATCAGTCTGTTCGGAACTGTCAGTGTATCAAGAGCTGTAACCTTCATTTGAGCAGAAGTAAAAACAAGTCAACAGCACTTTCAGACGTGAATGTTTTTAATCCTGAACCATTTAAATGTGACAACGAAGAAAATCAAAAATAGAAAAATAAGTGAAAAAAAGAATAAAATGAGTGTTTTAAAAACAGCTAGCCGACTTAAGGCCATATCTCCTTTGAAGGCACCGGTCTTTATTTTCTTGAAGAAACTACTAGATCATGCAGGCTGGATCTTGCAGAGAACGTTTGATGATGATGTAGTAGTTCAAGTTATACTACTAAAGTGGATACACATCGAACGCCTTACTACATGCGCATTGAATTCGTCAATTTAGAATTTGATAGATGTCTGATTCGACGCTAATTTTTTAGACTATTCGTTCTATTGAGGGATTTATTTGATCAGTTTGTAAATTCGTTTAATAATTTATATTGTGAATGTTAATTAGTAGATGTACAACTATCACAGAACAAAAGCAATAGATTGTGTTACTATGCAACAACTCAAAGCTATTGCTCTATCACTTTCTATGAGCGATAAAACTTCTAATCAGTCCATTTTATCATTTCACCTGCTTTCCAAGTCATTCACGCGGTAGAAACCTCTTCTGCATAGATCTACAATCGTGTAACTAACGTAAAAACGTAAGTCAAAATTGAATTAGCTCTAATGATTACTTCATAAATGATCGATTTTATCATGAAAAAAGAGATAGTTTGAGAGCAGCGGACATTCTCGGACCCATCGCAATAGAATAGGATCGAGTGCATAACCGCAAAACAGCCATTTAATTTTAAGAGAAAAATGAAAGAAAAGGGAAAAAACTACTGTGATAACCCAAATACAAGAACCCAACCCTTTTTCGAGCAGTTGCTAAACTGGTTCATATATATTTGGTGTTGAAAAATCAGGGTAAAAACAAAAATAATGTATCGTTATATACCGTTTTCATTACAAACCAATATAAAATAGTGTATACAACAATATACAGTAAAAATCCGCATATAAGAACCTAAAATCTAACAACCTGTCAGGCTGAAATTTTCATTTTAAGCACCCTGCACATAAGAACCATTTCAGTCTGAAAGAGTAAAAATAGGTTCAAACTTTTTTCTTGTAAATGAAAAATAGAGTGCTAAACTAACTGTTGTGCACTAATTGTATGCAACAGTTATCACTATTTAGTAGTAAATAGCACTAAATGAAAAAATAAAACAATAGAATTAGCATAAAATAGCACTATTCAGTGGTATTTATGTGCACACTTTTGGTGCGTGCATTTTAGTATTCTGGGTGCTATACACTGTACATATGCAGGATATTGTTTCGTGTTTATCTTTACCAATCTTTACTTGACCATCTAAATCTAGTTTTTTTAAGTACATTGAGTGACAGTACAAATTAAGGACCTGATTAAGAACCTAGACAGACAAATTGATCAAACTCTCACTGAGAACTATCGACGCTTGAAACCTGTACCCGCAAGCAACGTACCGCTGAAAACGCCGCGCGCGCCAAATCCCGCCAAAAGACAACATAAGAATAACACAAGGAATTATTATTCAATGCTTATAAGCATTTTTCGTCATTTGTTCTTCAAAAATGTCAAAACATGGTTCCGTTCAAAAATTTTTATCTCGAAAACGATTAATTGATAAATTCTCTATAAAATATCTTTCTAAGAAAAAAATCGTCGTGAATTTTTGCTTAAGTAATCAGGACCCTTAATGTAGCATCACCTAATAATTAGCTTAGTTATCTTTTATATAAGAACCAGTGATTCAATTTTAGCCTAAAGTGTTAATTTTAGCAAGCTTCCGTTGCACCTGTGTCATGTTAACTGTGTAACTTTTATTTGTAACTTTATTTTCTTTTAAATTCTATGAATAATTATAAACTCACCATCCTACAAATAGCAAAGCCAGTCTAGGCAGGTTGGTGTTTCTATTTCATGAGTAATATATAAATCAAAATTAGATTACATTACATTACAATGGACAATTTTTTTACATTTAAAATAATTAAAAAACAAAACATCTTTTACATAGACAATAAACATTTTTCTCGGTTACATTGACAAAATAACGAAGACATTTTTCCTTTTTTTACATAAACAGAAAACGATTTTTTTGACATAACATAAAATGGAGAAGTAGAAATTTATTTGTATTTATTTATTTATATTTATTATTTAAAGTGAATACAAGCAAAATAAAAAAAATAAATATATATATATATATTTTTTCTTTACTATTTCAGGTTACACGAAATCATCAAAACTGCTGTCTCTCTCTGAGTGGATATTACAATGAAGTTTCTTCCAGTGGTTCTTACTGTGACTCTGCTCGGCCTCTTCGTTACAAGTGACGTCATTGACCTTGATTACCCATGGATAACCACGATCGCAAACCGTAACCATGGTTATGCATTAGAAGGTCACGTGATCAAGACACTGTCTTTGTTTCTTCCTGACTGTATTGCAGCATGTCAAGAAACATTGAATTGCTTTTCAATCAATTATGCGGACTATAAGAACGGGACGTTCGTTTGTGAATTAAATCGGTCAAACAAAAGACAGAATAAAACGTCATATGGACCAAAGCAACACTACGAATACATCGAGGTACATTGAAACCGTATTAATAATTCGCGTGTATTAGAGTAATGGTGGTGGATAGGTAAGGAAATTTTTATCTTGCAAACCCTTGCACCTAGTCATGGAAGATTTTGTTGTTGTTTGCCTTGTTCTTTGCCTGAACTTCAGTTCTCTTATTTTATTTTTATTATTGTTATCATTATTATTTTTTTTATTATTTATTTATTTATTTATTTATTTATTTATTTATTTTTTGCGTTAAAATTATAACGTCGTGTTATTTTTTTAATGGTTTTTCCATGTCATCACATTGTAACGGTCTATCCGATCTCCAAAAAGCAATAAGGTGTATCAAGCCCCGTTAACCATATGCTGCATCAAAGCAAATTAAAGAACAACAAATGGATGGATGGTGGAAGCGCAGAGGGAGAGGGGAGGGGGAGGGGGGGGGGCATTTTCATAAAATGTTTCCTATCTAATAGTGTTATACTAGTACTTAGTGCTATCAACTATGCATGATGGATGTATGGTGACTATTATCGTTATTCTTTATTTCCAAAACAAACAAATATAATCATCATTATCCACAATACATCATTATTACTTGTTATTGGAAATTAGATGCTGGTCTACCTTTAGAGAAGAGGAGGACAAACTCAACTCAACATAGTTGTCATTGATGTTTATTTTTACTGCCCAACAGAACACTCAATATTGTGATGGAAATGCTTGTACTGTTAGAGAAGGTGAGCCATTAATTAAAGTTGAAGGATTGATTTGTTCGGTATAGTTGCAAGGTTGGTTTGTGGATGTGATGAACAAAACGATGATGATTACGATGATGATAATGATGATGATAATGATGATGATGATGATGGTGATGACAATGATGATTATGATAAAGATGATGATAATGATGAGGATGACGATGATGAGGATTACGATGATGATTGAATTAATTGATCATTAGATGCGTGGATGATATTTCATAATTCCATCGTTTCGGGTTGTTTCTCTTAGCTCTCGAGGATGATTGGTTCAAGTTCAATCAGTCCAAGTTCAAGATATTTTATAACAAATTGTCTTGGGAGGCAGCAGAGACCCATTGTCAATCCCTTGGCGGTAACCTGGCCTCAATTCATTCTGAAACTGAAGATCGATTCGTAAAAGAAACATTGTTACAACGTAAGTCAAACGAGGTCACGTGACTTATCTCCACAAAATCAATTATGTAAAAAAAGTAAAATGTGAAAAATCTGAGCAGAACCTTATTGATAGAAATCAGCAATTACGAAGTTCCAAGTTTATTATTGATCTCTTCTTAGAAATCGTTCACAGACATTTGGTACTTTTACTAATTTTCGGAACGAGAAATTAAGTGATAAAAAAGGTTTTGTTAAATATAACAATCGCAAATAAAGATAAATAGGTTTTTAGTCTCAAGAGCTTTCATTTAGCGTAAAACGTATCGACTCGTATTATAGCTCGTTTATACATTCTTGACAATCGGCGCATGCGCATTAAATGACCACCCTGCTTGCATATGTTGGTGTTTCTGTCAGAAAAACAATCCATGACAATGTATTTTTTGAAATACCTTTCTTTGTTTTTTCACAGCAATCTTTTTGTCGAACAACAACATCAAGTGAGTAATGGCAATGTGATCCTCACATGTTTATTATGACGATGTTGATCACATGATTATGATGGTTTCATGATGATGTTCAATGATGATGATGGTAATAATGTTTATGATGGCGATGGTAATGATGATGATGATGATGATGGTAATAATGTTTATAATGGTGATGGTAATGATGTTGATGATGATGATGATGATAATAATAGTGATGATGGTAATGATGATGATAATGATGGTTATGATGTTGATGATAATGATGATGATAATAATAATGATGATGGTGATGGTAATGATGTTGATGATGATGATAACAATAGTGATGATGGTAATGATGATGATAATAATAATGATGATGGTGATGGTAATGATGTTGATGATGATGATGATGGTAATAATGTTTATGATGGTGGTGATGGTTATGATGTTGATGATGACGATGATGACGATGTCAACAAAATAAAGCGTTTTTTCGATAAAAAAGGTATATTAAAACCTTTTCTTCTATTCAAGCGCCTTTATTGGTGGTGCAAAGCGAGTAGTTAAAGATGGTAAAGATGCCGTGGAGTTTGATGGAGTGAATGACTACGCTACAACACCAAATGTTAACTTCCGTACAATCGACTTTACGTTTGCGTATTGGATGTATCCCAGAGCATATGGTTTTTGTAATCTGATCAATGATAAAGAAGGAAGTTTGAGGCATTTCTCTTTTTATATATATTACACTTCAGTGTCGTTCCAGTTTTTTAACACTGATGGCAATAATGTTGTAGGTGGACTTTCCCTACCAGTAAGGTATGATCAGTACACAAAAAGCACGTATAAAATTGATGATTTGTTGCGATCAGATTTTTTAAAATTTTCTGTTAATATTTTAGAGTGTAAAGGAAGGAGGAGGAAGGGAAAAGGAGGAGGAACGGAGAAGAAAACTGGGACGAGAGTCCAAGGAAAACGAGGTGGGGAAGGGAAATGAGAGCGATCAGTAGATGAAGAATTAGAAAAAGAAGACATTGAAGTAGATGGAATAGGTGATTTACATTATGGCGTCATATATTACCAATACCAGAATGCTTTGCTGACTTTCTTTTGTATAGCAATTTTTGCAAATTGCTTTACTTATCTCCAAAGGGATTAAAAATTTAAGTATGAAAGAAAATTTGCAAAGAATGTGCTCACAGACAAAATGTTGTTAATAATCAATGTAATATCAATTTTCTAGTGATGTGCCACTGAATCAATGGAGGCATATAGCTATTACATGGGATAGGAGAAAGAAACTTTTCAATCTCTATCTGAATGGTGTAGTGAAAAAGACTAAGGTACCACTAGAGGCTAATGTTGATCTTTTTGACACTGGTCAACCAAACATTGACATCGGGGCAGTGGATAATACGAAATTCTTCAATGGTTTCCTGGCTAATATAGCAATATTGCCTACAGCATTAAACCAGCAAGATGTCAATAATCTGAAAGGTGTGCAATTTTCTGTTCTTTCTCTGTCAATAATGCTGCTTAAGAGTATTTAAAGCAACAACAAGCTACAGTTACTTAACAGAACAAAGTCGAAACAAGGATGTGCGTCACTGGGAATCGAACTCAGTACTTCCAGCTCTAACCAGCTACGCCATCCTAGCTCCTTATTACATTCATCATGACTCACAATAGTCAGATCGAGCCGGATCCCAGGGTCGGTGCCCACCATTTTGATTTATTTTTATAGGAAGTTCTTTTTTTTATTTATCATCAGTATTTTGTTTAGTAGTGTCCCCCCCCCCCCCCCCCCTTTTAAAATTTCTGGATATGCCACTGATAGTCGCATAGAGTACATTACGTCAATGATGATGCGAATATCACGATTTGCTGCTTATATACACTACTACATTACTACACTACTACACTTACTACACTACTACACTACTACACTACTACACTACTACACTACTACACTACCACACTACTACACTAGTACACTACTACACTACTACACTACTACACTACTACACTTACTACACTACACTACTATACACTACTACACTACTACACTTACTACACTGCTACACTGCTATACACTACTACACTACTACACTACTACACTACTACACTACTACACTACTACACTACTACACTACTACACTACTACACTACTACACTACTACGCTACTACACTTAAAACGTAGGTACTTGCCGGAATAAAAATGATGTTGAAGATATGATTTTATTGAGTGACGATAATAACAATTTTTGATGGTTAAGATTTTATATATTTAAGATAATGGAGTTATAAATAAGGTTGTAGCTTTGTAGTGATTGTTCGATGCCGGTATACACGAGGTAGTTTACCACTGACTGAAACAGAACATGAACATGAAAAATGCTTTTCGTTTGTACCACAATTTCACACAAATATAAGGTATTGTGTATCGATGGTTGTGCTCCAGCTCACCCAATATAAAGGAATCGCAAATCCACTCAATAATTGCTTTAAGATTCCGGAATCCTTCACGTAGGATCCTGAATCCAGAACCTTGAAATCTGGAATAAAAAATCTTGCGAATCTGGAACCAGGATCCGAACCCAGGATCCGAACCCTTGGAATCCGGAATCCTCCGATTGAGATCCGAAAACCATAGCATGGACGGATTAGAGCTGAACGATCGGATTAGAACGGATTAGAGGTGGTATGTGAATTGAGTTTGTTTGATGCGCTTGTTTTCAGATGGTCTTCTATTTGGTCCATGGATTGGTTTGCATGATAACATACAAGAAGGTAACTATCAGTGGTCAGACGGTTCAACAGTTTCCTACAAACCTACAAGCATCGTAAACCACGAAGACAACGATTGTGTGTACTTTAGAAAGAAAAGCAATATCCAAGTATTTTGGTTAGGTAGAAATTGCAATAGACCTCAAACATTTATTTGCAAAAAATAAAAGCAGTCACAGGATGTATTATTATAAGTAATACCATGTCACGAGGGAAATTAGTGATTAAATTTCCCCGAATAGCGAGGGAAATTTTGTTGAAGTCCGGAGGGCGCAGCCCAAGGTGATCATCTGTGTAAATACCACATCTACAAAAAAAATACTCGTTTCTGATTGGTTGATTGCTGTGAATTTTCTTTAATTACACTCAACTTTCCCGTTGTGCTTTTCGGTACAATTAAAGCAAAGGGAATTGTTTTCTTCACTCGCTTTTTTGAAGATGTAGTATCAATAGGAAATTACACCTAAGTTGTCGATGAATCAATGAAAAATTCCGTTTGTATTTGATGAAAGAGGCAGAATAACACTTGTGCTTTGCCCCTTCCATGAAACACGCGCGGTATTTTTCATTAGTTCTTTTCGAACGGTGTAATTTAATTTCCTTTACGTACTAAACGCTGTAAATTCATAACAATTTATTAGTTTTTTTTAACGTTCATGTTTTTTGATATTTTCATCACTGTCTAATTTTCCGTATATTTGCAATAACAACCTTGCTGCATCGATCACATGCATGACTTTGCAGTTCTGTAAACTAAAAATACATTCTTTCGGTCTAACCGGAACATACCATCATCGATAGTTTATCACGTTGTAATTAAACAAGGAATTACATTCACAGCAGCCTTAGTAGACTTTGTATTTGTTAAGGACCTTTAAGTACAGACCTAAGTACGGAGCTGAGTAGGACTGATAGTGGTCTTGTGAAGTAATTTAAGTGCAAATGTCTGTAAGGATCGAGCAAAATTTTCATTTTCTTGGCCACGGCCCCAAAAAATGACCTAGCTCATATTTTGTCTACAGGTAGGCCTAAGTACGTAGGTAATGGAATGGGGGTTCTTTAGGCAAGTTCTTTTTTAATTTAGGAGAAAATAGACAATAATCGAATTTGACGAAAATTGACAAAATTCGTCACGCGAGTAGTAAAAAAATAACTACTTTCTCATACCACGAAATCGTACTTTAACATCAAACTGTGGTTTAATTTTTGGATATTTGTGTAGACCGAGCATTTGACATGGACTTTGTAATTGTTTTGAGTCGTTTTGTAGGATTTTGAGAGAATTAGAAGTCATAAAAGTAGAGGTACTTAAGCTTAGTTCGATTTAACGCAAGACATCCCATTACAAAACAGGAAAAACATATATGTGGTAACGCTTGAAAATTGTTGATACTCTGGCCATGTAATCTACTTGTGATGTTCTTTCAATCTATGTATTTTTTAGTTTGGTTTTTACAAACGTTTGTAAAATAATTGGCATCAAATTATCATGAATTTTGCATTTTCGCTACATTGAAATTGACAACAGTCTGACAAACTTTGAATACATTATTCCTTAAATATTGTCAAAAATTATTAAATTGAACTTGATTTCGCTACCTGATTATTTGGTGTAACCAGCAAAATATATAACACAACGGATAAATTATTTTTTTTAGTTTTGTTTCTGTCGCAAAACCATTTTTGTTTTTGTTAATTTGACGGCAAAAACAAGGCAAGCCGGCGGAATCAATTGCCGTTTGTGCTTCGATCATTTGTAAACAACCCTAACACAAGCTTGACGATTATAGTTGGATCTGTAATAATATTTTTTTTGAAAGCCATAAATGTTATTCTGGTTATTTCATTTATTTATTTTTTCAAGATCAATTTTTAGTTTAGTCTGAGAAGAGCTAGTGCTGGCGGTCCTCAGAATGGTAACTTCACAGAAATTAAACACTTTATAAAAATCGCTCCCATAGAATAAGTTTTTACACGACTGAAGATTGGAATATCATCTTGCCGTTTGATATAAGAATTTCTCAACTTTTTATTTAATCGCTGATTGCTGATAGATTAAAATGTATTCTTTTCATAACTTAAATATGCAGAAGCTATAAATAGACGTCAACTTAAAAAAAAACTATCATAAAATTATACAGCGTAATTTCTATTGAGAAACTCATGAATGAGTTCTTTATTAGTGCTAAATCTATATATCTTAATGATAACATTATAAGTAGATATGAATGATCATGTGTGTAGGTAATCGACACGTCTCGTCTTGGCAGAATGCTAAGTTTATAACAAATTACCATAAAGCCATTCAAATGCCCTAATAAAATTAAAGTACAAAGTACGGCATAGTACTTCATAGTACAGTAAATGTAATCAACAAATGGCAATAAGGCTGTGAAGTAAATGATGTTTTGGTCGATGTCGCCCGTAAAAATTAGTGAAGTAAAAACTTAATAGATGATAATAGATTGGAAATTATATCAGCATAAAATGAACAGCAAAGATGATTGTACAAGAAAATGGTTGAAAATAGAATTTAGCACTAAGAATCATGGTCGTCGGAAGGGGGTCGAATAAATGAGCGCAAATTTGCCCTAAATAATATTTGGGATATATATTTGGGATAAATAAACACATTTGATATGTTGAAACCAGGCTATTTCAAACTACAATGGGATTATTATTTTTTTTTTCGAATTTTCTATTGCGTTTAGTTTTTATCCTCCACGTAATCAAAATGTTACGTCATAGTTAATTAGGGCAATTGCTGTTTCTAAAATTGCATTTTTGTATCTCTATTATCATCACCTATATTCTTCGTCGATACAGTCTAGATCTGTTAGACCTGTGTAACAAAACGGTCAACTCACGTTTTGGATGTTGGTTCTTCATTGAAAACAAATCTCAACTATGTGCGATTAATTACAACTAATCATCACCGTTTGTTATATAAAGTGGGTGCCACGCATTAACTTAAATATAGTGTAATATACTTATCGCTACGAAGGCTATGTTTATTGGTATCCTATAAAAGATCTTTTGCTGGTATATCAGAGAGCTTCAAGTATCGATTTTGTACTCAATGGGATCGGGTCCACAGTTTGAGTTCGATCACGCCCTGCGCATAACTTGATTAATTAAACGAAAGTCTGGTACTCATATTTTGTTTTTGTTTGTCAGCTTATTGCTATGCTTATTTCACGTTACTAGCAAGCTTTTTTTCTCCGCATACAGGTGTGCCTCCGTGTAAACAAATCTGGAATCAAGGATACACACAAAATTTGTTTTTGGAATCCGGAAACCTTTACTTGGCATTCGGATCCAGAATTTCGAAATGCGGAATCCAAACTTAAGAATTTCGAATATGAGCCTTTAGAATACGGAATCCTCACATTTGGATAAACCCTTTCCGGACTCCCTTACATGGGGCGAAGCTTTTGCACAACTTAGGCCCTGAAATTTTTCAAGCACAAACGAGGGGGGGGGGGGGGGGATTTGAAAACAAAGATAGGAAGGTCTTGAAAAACGTTTTTTTGACTATATATAAATGAGTTTAGTTTATTTTAAAATTTGCTATAAAAACAAATTGTTTTTACACCTCGGCAAAGTTAATGTAATTTTTAGACCATATTCTATGGAATTTTTGAATATGACCTGTTTTATTATGCACTTTTATGATTTATATACCATTGTTCACGCTAAGTATGATATCTCCATATATAAGACACACACATATATATATTGAATATGAATAAATCGTTCCTGATTTAATTTTCGTGCTACTAGGTTGTTGTAGAATGCATGGAATGAATTCTATTAAATTTTTATCGATCTACTTTTATATCCTGCCTTATTATATAGAGAGTAGTATCTTATTCAAAAGGAGTTTGTAAAACTGTTCAATATGTACATGAAATTTGTCATAAAGTAACCACATAATGCAGGAATGTTATGAAATTAATATTTGTGCCATTTTTAACTAAGTAAGTAGATTTTTAATTTTCAAAGTAAAATAATACACTTCAACATTTTTTTTAAATAAAATATCAATAATATTCATATAATCCGGTTAATATGAAATATTTTTCTGTCGTTTGAACAATTGTTTTGGCTGCTTTGCACACATATGCATATCATTAGCATTTCATTTTCCGTACATTCTCAATTGTACGTTTAAAGTTAGTAATAATGCGAAAGCGATCTAATGATTGTTATAGCATCAGAACCTTGTATTCACTTATAAAGACGCATTTATGGATTGGAAGTAAGTAGAAATATTTTAGATAAGAAAAAGTTATAATGAGTAACTTGTTCAAGTGCTCTCAAATTGATAGAATGTTAAAATTGAAGATTCAAAGAAAAGTCAAACGGCAACAATACTAAAGCTTATCTTTCCGAGAAAAATCCTTATTTCTTTGGCAATAGATTAGTCTTATTTGCAATTATTCAATGGGTGATTAAAACAATTGAAAATGTTTATTCATTATGATCGACACACGAATGGCAATCGATGCCGCCGGCTTGCCTTGCTTTGCCGTCGAATTAACAAAACATGGTTTTGCAACAGAAACAAAACTAAAAAAAATAATTTATCCGTTGTGTTATATATTTCGCTGGTTACAACAACTAATCAGGTAACGAAATTAAGTTCAATTTAATTGTTTTTGATAATACTTAAGGAATAATTTATTCAAAGTTTGTCAGACTGTTGTCAATTTCAATGTAGCGAAAAGGCAAAATTCCTGATACTTTGATGCCAATTATTTTACAAACGTTTGTAAAAACCAAACTAAAATATATATATAGTCAAAGACCATCACAAGTAGATTATATGGCCAGAGTATCAATAACTTTCAAGCGTTACCACATACATTTGTTGCCTGTTTTGTAATGGGATGTTTTGCGTTGAATCGAACTAAGCTTAATAAGTACCTCTACTTTTATGACTTCTAATTCTCTCAAAATCCTACAAAACGACTCAAAACAATTACAAAGTCCATGTCAAAGGCTCGGTCTACACAAATATCCAAAAATTAAACCACATTTTGATGTTAAAGTACGATTTCGTGGTATGAGAAAGTAGGTGTTTTTTTACTACTCGCGTGACGAATTTTGTCAATTTTCGTCAAAATCGATTATTGTCTATTTTCTCCTAAATTAAAAAAGAACTTGCCTAAAGAACCCCAATTCCATTACCTACGTACTTAGGCCTACCTGTAAACAAAATATGAGCTAGGTCATTTTTTGGGGCCGTGGCCAAGAAAATGAACATTTTGCTCGATCCTTACTGACATTTGCACTTAAACTGTCGCGCTGACTAGAGGATGTATCATTCTGACAGTCTTGTTCCTAGTCCGACTTGTTGTAAAACCTTTCGCAAACCTTGTGATCAGCTACTGATTATATTTATGATAATAAAAGAGCGATTAGAACATCGATCCAATCCTGGACTAGTTTATTCATTCGTCCATTCATTCATTCATTCATTCATTCATAATTAATTAATCAATTCATTCATTCATTCGTACTGATTATATTTATAATAATAAAAGAGCGATTAGAACATCGATCCAATCCTGGACTAGTTTATTCATTCGTCCATTCATTCATTCATTCATTCATTCATTCATTCATTCACTCACTCACTCACTCATTCATTCATTCATTCATTCATTCATTCATTCATTCATTCATTCATTCATTCATTCATTCATTCATTCATTCATTCATTCATTCATTCATTCATTCATTCATTCATTCATTCATTCATTCATTCATTCATTCGTACTGATTATATTTATAATAATAAAAGAGCGATTAGAACATCGATCCAATCCTGGACTAGTTTATTCATTCGTCCATTCACTCATTCATTCATTCATTCATTCATTCATTCATTCATTCATTCATTCATTCATTCATTCATTCATTCATTCATTCACTCACTCATTCATTCATTCATTCATTAGTTCATTCATTCATTCATTCATTTATTAATTAATTCATTCATTCATTAGTTCATTCATTCATTCAATTTCGTCGTTCGTTGAGGGTCTCAATGGGGGTGTAGCTTTGACGGTTGACGGCTAAAAAATCGTCATTTTGACGGTTGACGACTAAATTTCTGGCATTTTGACGGTTGACGGTAAATCATAGTACCTGACGGTTAAGTTACATGGTTGAATATTAATATGGCAAGTTTTTAATACTTAATTTATAAATAAAATTCTAAATAATCGCTAATTCAGACTGAATTCACGTCAATAAAGTGATTTTTCCCTAGTATTCGGATACTATAATATTTACAATATATTTGCAATCATATAACGCGTCGCTGCTTTAATTTTTTTAATTATAATTATTTTTTCAGAGCGTGTGATTATAGACTTAGACTTAGTCTCATCGATATTAGCCTGAGTACCAGGCCTTCTCTCTGAGATATTTTACCTAAATTTAAATGAACATTTTCATTAACTTTTTGCACACTTTATCACAAAAAAGTCAAAATTACAATGTTTTGACCTCAAAGACCATATATTTTTTATTTCAAAATTTTAAAGCTGGGTTTATGCCAAACATAAAAATGGAAAAATAATTGGGTGTCACCGTGCTAATTTTAGAGCTATAAGCAAAAAACGCGCGGAGAATAAACTAAGATGATTTCAATGTTTTGGACGCGCGGGAATGGGCACTAGTTGCTTTTGAGGCCCGTATATTATGCTATGATGTTATTTTTTAACAAAAAGTTCAAGAATGACCATATTTTGGCTCTAACGCAAAATTTCTTTTTCAATCGCACGATAAATTTTATTTAAATTCACATGTGCGAGCAGGATGTGCAGTAGCAAGGGTCCCGAACTACCTTAAGGTACCAGGGGACAAAATCGATGTGACTTTTTGAAACTCACGTAACAAGTAAAGTTTAGACGTTAACCCTAGAAAAGTATATATTTTTTGAAAGCTAAAAGAACAAATAATGTGATTGTGTAGTTTATATGGTTGATAAAGTTTTAATAAATAACTTATTAAATTTTGAACAAAAATTTAGCGGTCATTTAAAAAAACTTTATTCTCCACCAAAAATTACTTAATCATCATGAAAACTATTTTGCCTTGTTACCAAACTCATCAACTTAAAAACCGTGTCTCATTTTTGTAAAATGGTTTTTCGTTTTAGAGATAACATAAAAAATGTTCAAAAAATTGATTTTTTGAGGAAAAAAATTACCAAAAAATGATCAAAAGTCAATTAAAAATTAACAAAGACCTAAATCAAAAAAGTGAGACACGGTTTTTAAGTTGATGAGTTTGGTAACAGGCTAAAATAGTTTTCTCATTGGTTAAGTAATTTTTGAATGAGAATAAAGTTCTTAAAAATGACCATTCTTTTTTTGTTCAAAATTTAATAAGTTACTAATTAAAACTTAATCAATCTTATAAACTACACAGCCACATTATATGTTCTTTTAGCTTTCAGAAAATATATACTTTTCTAGGGTTAACTTCTAAACTGTGCTTGCTACGTGACTTTTAAAAAGTGACCACGATTTTGTCCCCTGTTACCTTAAATATGAACAATTAGATAAAATGAGTCTACTTACAATTTTTGTTTGTGTGTTTTTTTTACTTTTTTATCATCTGCAGTGTATAATTCAGTCAAACTACCTGTGCAGGAATCTCTTGTAGAATTGTTATTTCGACATTTCTCCGACTACGGGCTTTTCTGATTCTTCTGCCCCTAACGGAAGCATTAGTGTCGATTTATCTTTATGATTTTTAACTGAAAAATAGCTTGTATCTCACCGAAAATAAAAGAACCCGTATTTGCTTCATGTTTTTTTATCTTTTGTTTTGTTATGTCTTTTTCTTTGTTTGTTTTTTTTTTTTTTTTGTTTGTTTGTTTGTTTTGTTTTGTTTTGTTTTTTTTTTTCTTAGTTTTGTTTCATGAAGAAATCCATAGTTTTCCGGCAATTGATTTGAAAAGCAGCGAAACAGCACGTTATTTTATTATGGTTTGAATAAAAAAATATTAATTCGAAAAAATTCCCATGGGATATGGGGTAATGGAGGTTTGAGAGATCCAATCGTAAACCCCACTGATCCTCCACCCCCTCCCTATGTTCAGATGTCACGACAGGTTACTCAGGCTACACCTCTCAAACCCGTTATAGAACACTCTTGAATTTGATTGGTTACCTCGTACCCAAGAGAATTGAACCCACGTGATCAGCATACTATTAACGGGTGAAAGACTAAAAGTTTTTCGATTCTATAAAATGTCAAACGCCTGACTAGCTCAAGGGGTTAACCATGTATGGTCTAGTGGCCGGTTAATCTCTCACTCCCTGATCTTTTGATTAGAGCTATCTGGGTATTTGACAACACTACTAGGGACCGGGGTAATGGGAAATAAGGTAGGTGAACAAGGTAAGTGGAAATGTGATAATATCGTAAACTGACTAGACTCTAATTTCATTTTTTTTTTTTTTTTTTTTTTTTTTGCGTACACGTGATCGATCCCTTGATAGGTCAGACTTTTTTTCTTTTTATTCTAGTTTCTATATGATACTTTTTTTACTTCTTGTTCTTCTTTGATAAAAAAAAAACACATTTAAAATAATCAATAAAAAGATAAGACAAATGCCAAAATTTTGTAAAGCTAATATTTGGGAAAGTTATACTTGAACTTAGGGACCAGGCTACGCAACAACAATAGCACCAGTAACAAGGGTAATATTCTCCTTTTGTCCAATCCCAAATTTCGAGTATTATTTTCACGTCATGTAATGCGCATTGTTTACGTAAACGAAATTGATGTATTGTGACGTCATGCCACCTTCATTTTCTACAAACAACAATAGCGCTTGACGTAGCGCGCATTTTGCGTAAACAACAACCTCGAAGTCGTTTAGAGCTCTTCTTCGTAAACAATAGCCTTCACTTTCACCTCATGTAATGCGTATTATTTGCGTAAACAATTGATTGCTTTTGTGACGTCATGTAGCGCGCATTTTGCGGAAACAATTACCTTTATTTTTACGCCAATTCACGTCCTTTTTCTGTAAACAACTTCTTGTTGACGTCATGTACGCGCATTTTACGTAAACAACTGCTATTGTTTTCACGCTATTTCTGTAAGGATTTTCACTCTATTTTGGAGTGTATTTTCTGCAAAACAACCTTTTTGGCGTCTTGTAGCGCGTATTTCGAGTAAAACAAGAACTTATATTTTGCGTCATGTAGTGTGGTTTGCTCTCATGAACAATTGTATTTATTTTCATTCCATTTTACGTGCATTTTCTGTAAAGTCATGTAGACACCCATTTTGCGTTATCAATTGAATTGCTTGCATTTTGACGTCATGTATTGCGCATTGTTTCCGTAAACAAATGCTTAAATTGTCACGCCATTTTCCGTTTATTTTACCTAAAACAACCTTGAATATTACGTCATGTAGCGCGCACTTTTGCGTAAACAAAAGTTTGCATTTTGACATCATGTAATGTACATCGTTTGCGTAAACAATAGCTTAAGTTTTGACATCATGTAATGTACATCGTTTGCGAACACAATATTCTCGATTTTGACGTCGTGTAATGCGCATTTTGCATAACCCTTTAGGGGCCAATGGTTTATATTTGTACGAAAATCACCGACTAGGCATTAGATAAATATATAACTTCACCAAACAAGTCTTCTGTGCTACAAATCATCTTTCAAAATACACACTAGGAAGATGATCAACTTTTTATAGTAGTTAAACCATCAAAAAGTCAGCTGTCACTTCAAAATTTGCCCATTTTGCTTAGGTTTTAAAAGTATTTAAATCTTTATTTTCATTTACTTATTTATTCACTTGCAACTTAATTAGTATCTAAAATGGTATTTTATATTCAATTAACTAATTGATTGATTAATTGATTGATTGATAGCTTCAGAACCTTGAACTTCCCTATGTTCAAAGCAACGTGCTTTGGTTAACTAGGATCATTAAGAATATGTGAAAACCTGGTTTTTCTCTGGCGTAATAGTATTTCCATGGGAGAAAACAAGCCAAAATTAGCAAGGTCACAAACTTGAATCCCACAAGAAAAATCCATGTGTGCAAAGAACGGGTAAAGGCGGCTGCTTTCAAAATAATATCAGCACAAAATTGAATGCGTCTAGTACGTTATACTTACAATTTTTTTTTTTTTTTTTTTTTTGGTGTTTTTTTTTTTATTATTATTATTATTATCATCTGCAGTGTATAATTCAGTCAAACTGCCTGTGCAGGAATCTCTTGTAGAATTGTTGTTTCGACATTTCTCCGACTACGGGCTTTTCTGATTAGTATCGATTTATCTTTATGATTTTTAACTGAAAAATAGCTTGTATATCACTGAAAATAAAAGAACCCGTATTTGCCTCATGTTTTTTATTTTTCTTTTGTTTTTTGTTTTTTTGTTTGTTTGTTTTTTGTTTTGTTTTTTTTTTCTTAGTTTTGTTTTATGAAGAGATCCATCCATAGCCGGCAATTGATTTGAAAAGCAGCGAAACAGCAAGTTATTTTATTATTGTTTGAATGAAAAAATAAAATTAATTCGAAAAAATTCCCATGGGATATGGGCTAATGGAGGTTTGAGAGATGCAATCGCAAACCCTCCACCCCCTCCATATGTTCAGATGGCACGACAGGTTACTCAGACTACACCTCTCAAACTCGTTATAGAACACTCTTGAATTTGATTGGTTACCTCGTTCCCAAGAGAATTGATACCCACGTGATCAGCATACTATTAACGGGTGAAAGACTAAAAGTTTTTCGATTCTATAAAATGTCAAACGCCTGACTAGCTCAAGGGGTTAACTATGTATGGTCTAGTGGCCGGTTAATCTCTCACTCCCTGATCTTTTGATTAGAGCTATTTGGGTATTTGGCAACACTACCAGGGACCGGGGTAATGGGGGAATAAGGTAGGTGAACAAGGTAAGTGGAAATGTGATAATATCGTAAACTGACTAGACTCCAATTTCTTTTTTTTTTTTTTTTTTTTTTTTTTTGCGTACACGGGATCGATCCGTTGATAGGTCAGACTTTTTTTCTTTTTATTCTAGTTTCTATATGATACTTTTTTTTACTTCTTGTTCTTCTTTGATAAAAAAAAACACATTGAAAATTATCAATAAAAAGATAAGACAAATGCGAAAATTTTGTAAAGCTAATATTTGGGAAAGTTATACATGAACTTAGGGACCGGGCTAAGCAACAGCAATAGCACCAGTAACAAGGGTAATATTCTCCTTTTGTCCAATTCTATATTTCGAGGACTATTATCACGTCATGTAATGCGCATTGTTTACGTAAACTAAATTGATGTATTGTGACGTCATGCCGCCTTCATTTTCTCTAAACAACGATAGCACGTGACGTAGCGCGCATTTTGCGTAAACTACAACCTCGAAGTCGTTTAGAGCTCTTCTTCGTAAACAATAGCCTTCACTTTCACCTCATGTAATGCGTATTATTTGCGTAAACAATTGATTGCTTTTGTGACGTCATGTAGCGCACATTTTGCGTAAACAATTACCTTTATTTTCACGCTAATTCACGTGCATTTTCTGTAAACAACCTCTTGTTGACGTCATGTACGCGCATTTTACGTAAACAACTGCTATTGTTTTCACGCTATTTCTGTAAGTATTTTCACTCTATTTTGGAGTGTATTTTCTGCAAAACAACCTTTTTGGCGTCTTGTAGTGCGTATTTCGAGTAAAACAAGAACTTATATTTTGCGTCATGTAGTGTGGTTTGCTCTCATGAACAATTGTATTTATTTCCATTCCATTTTACGTGCATTTTCTGTAAAGTCATGTAGACACCCATTTTGCGTTTTCAATTGAATTGCTTGCATTTTGACGTCATGTATTGCGCATTGTTTCCGTAAACAAATGCTTAAATTGTCACGCCATTTTCCGTTCATTTTACCTAAAACAACCTTGAATATTACGTCATGTAGCGCGCACTTTTGCGTAAACAATAGTTTGCATTTTGACATCATGTCATGTACATCGTTTGCGAACACAATATTGTCGATTTTGACGTCGTGTAATGCGCATTTTGCATAACCCTTTAGGGGCCAATGGTTTATATTTGTACGAAAATCACCGACTAGGCATTAGATAAATATATAACTTCACCAAACAAGTCTTCTGTGCTACAAATCATCTTTCAAAATACACACTAGGAAGATGATCAACTTTTTATAGTAGTTAAACCATCAAAAAGTCAGCTGTCACTTCAAAATTCGCCCATTTTGCTTAGGTTTTAAAAATATTTAAATCTTTATTTTCATTTACTTAATCATTCACTTGCAACTTAATTAGTATCTGAAATGATATTTTATATTCAATTAACTAATTGATTGATTGATTGATTGCTTGATTGATTGATTGATTGCTTGATTGATTGATTGATTGATTGATTGATTGATTGATTGATTGATTGATTGATTGATTGATTGATTGATTGATTGATTGATTGATTGATTGATAGCTTCGCAACCTTGAACTTCCCTTTTTTTCAAGCAACGTGCTTTGGTTAACTAGCATCATTAATAATATGTGAAAACCTTGTTTTTCTCTGGCGTAATAGTAACTCGATGGGAGAAAACAAGCCAAAATTAGCAAAGTCACAAACTTGAATCCCACAAGAAAAATCCATGTGTGCAAAGAACGGGTAAAGGCGGCTGCTTTCAAAATAACATAAACACAAAATTGAATGCGTCTAGTACGTTATACTTACAAATTTTTTTGTGTGTTTTTTTTTTTTTTTTTTTACTTTATTATTATCTGCAGTGTATAATTCAGTCAAACTGCCTAAGCAGGAATCTCCTGTAGGACCTTCGTTCATTCAATTGTTCATTCATTCGTTTATTCATTCGTTCATTCATTCGTTCATTCAATCATTCATTCAATTCCTTCGTTCGTTCGTTCGTTCGTTCATTTAATTGTTCATTCATTCGTTCATTCATTCATTCGTTCATTCATTCATTCGTTCATTCATTCATTCGTTCATTCATTCATATAACAATAAAACTTCTAATAAGTCAATGATATCATTTCACCTGTTTCACATGTCATTTACAGTAGACTGAAACCTCTGGTCCGATCAGATTTACAATCTTGTCGTAAAAAGGTAAAAACAAACGAATTAATTGTACCTAATACTTTTAGATTTATACTATGAGATGGTCTTAAAATTTAAAATAGAAATGATAAAACAAGACTCCTACGCGTGGCAAGAGTTTTGGAAGCCATTGATATAGAAAGGCTAAAACATAAATAGAAAAAAAAGCTAAGTGAGTTGCATATATATCCGTATTTTTCATTTTTTTTATTCAGTTTAATTATTATTCTTTCAATCACTGAATTGCCAATTAGTCTTAATATTACGTTCCTGGTAAAGGGCACAGACATCTCAGACGTATCACAAGAAGGTGTTGTATGAGTATCGCCGTCTCTAAAGAGCCATAAAACGACTGCAAGGGTCCATACAATTGCTGAAAAAAATTAAAAATCACAGTTTTTTCGAGTTTTTCCTAGAAAACACTATGTGTTTATTTGCACCCTGGCCGCTGAATTTGAACAATCCCAGCGACTTAGATCACTTTTTTGGCGATCGTGACGATCTCAGCGATAGTGGCGAGTATATGGAAACCGGGTCTAATGCACCTATCAGCGGCTTTCCCCTGGGGTTGACCCCGGGCTGACTAGGGAGATAGGTGGGGGAATATAAGTAGATTGGATCCAGTTATTGCCCCTGGGGTAGGGACAATTAGTGACATTGATTTTGTTGTGAAATTTCTGGGGTGGGAGATTGTGATTTTTGTTATTACGATGAAGGGACATTGTACATTACTGAATGCCTTGACCAGGGGACATTGGAAAGGACATTTTCTCTTCCCCAGGGGAAAATTATCAACATTGTTTATGAATTTTTACAATCTCCCTGGTCAGCCCTGGGGTCAACCCCAAGGGGAAGCCGCTGATAGGTGCATAAGGTCCATTGTATCTGGCTCAATGTCGACATTGATTAATGATACATATAATAAAATATAAACATTAAACAAGTTTTCATATGATAATTTGTGCAAAGGTAACTCAGACGTTTTATAAAAAGATTTGGTCACAAATCGCAAGACAAACACAAAATGAAAACCCATTTGAAAAAAATTGAAAAAATGTTTAAAATCTTTATAATCTTTTATTCGAATCATTCAATGACATGTGCAAAACTAAATTGTGCAATGCAACATTTTGTCACACTTGCAAATTTTTCGTGCAACTTTGTCTCTCAACTTGTCAACAAAAATGGTTGCAGGTTGCAACAACGCTTTTGCGTTTTTCTCACGAAAGCTCATAAACAACTAAAATGCGCACTTATTACATTTAGCGTTAAAATGTTATTACATTTAGCGTTAACCTATTTATTACTTTTAGCGTGAACAGTTTAATATATTTAGTGTTAAAACGTTTTTATTACATTTAGCGTCAAAATTCTTACATTTAGCGTTAGTATTACATTTAGTGTTAACATTTATTACATTTAGCGTTAGTATTACATTTAGCGTTAATTATTACATTTAGCGGTGAGACAACATGCTCGCGTGCAATTTGCAACATATTGAAAATTTTTCAATATTAACTCCACGCAGTTCAGTCTTTCCTTTTTTCCTTTTTGCTCGACATCTTTTACAATGACGTCAGCAAGCACTCGCTTTTTAACACCTGCTTTGTTATCGGCCATGGCTAGCGAATTCGATGAATGCTCGAATATTTCAAATTACGCTTTCAACTACAAAACCGAGAGCAACGGAATTGCTACTTGCAACTTGCAACAATTTTTTTTTTGCGCGACAAGTTGCACGAAATATAAATATTCCAAAAAATAAATAAATTTAATAAAAATATAAATTTAGATAAAAAACAAAACTATAATGAAATCATAAAATTTTGACATAGCCTAAGTCGCATTTCAACAAGCTAAATTAGTTCACAATCAATTAATCGATGATTCCAAGTGAACAAATATTGATATTGTTCTAAACTATTGTTAGCTACAAACACAAGCAAGAACACCAACAAAATGCTGCCTCTCTCTGAGTGGATATTACAATGAAAGTCCTTCCAGTGGTTCTTACTGTGACTCTGCTCGACCTCTTCGTTACAAGTGACGTCATTGGCCTTGATTACCCATGGGTAATTGGAACTGCAAGCCGTAACCATGGTTACGCATTAGTAGGTCACGTGTTCAAGACATTGTCTTTATTTCTTCCCGACTGTATTGCAGCATGCCAAGAAAAAATGAAT
This sequence comes from Diadumene lineata, assembly GCA_918843875.1. Taxonomy (NCBI): domain Eukaryota; kingdom Metazoa; phylum Cnidaria; class Anthozoa; order Actiniaria; family Diadumenidae; genus Diadumene; species Diadumene lineata. The sequence continues at coordinate 15,381,884 of OU974075.1, read as the reverse complement.
TGCTTTTCAATCAACTATGCGGATTATAAAAATGGGACGTTCGTTTGTGAATTAAATCGTTCAAGCAAGAAACGGAATATGACATCGTATGGACCAAAGCAACACTACGAATACATCGAGGTAAGCTGGTACAGTGAGTTAGAAATTTACTAAATAAGGGGTATTGGTTTTCCTGGCTTGGCTTCAATTCCCCAGACCGGACGATCACGTTGTGTTTTTAGGACAATTTAATTTCTCAGTTTCTCTAGGTATCTATAGACACACACGCGCGCGCGAGCGCACAAAATACAGATAGACAGAAATACAGGTAGACAGACAGAAATACCGACAGACAGACAAAAATACAGATAGACAGACACAAATTAAGACAGACAGAAATACAGACAGACACAAATCCAGGCAGACAGACAGAAATACAGACAAACACAAATACAGGCAGACAGACATAATACAGGCAGACAGACACAAATACAGGCAGACAGACAGTAATACAGGCAGACAGACACAAATACAGACAGACAGACACAAATACAGGCAGACAGACACAATACAGGCAGACAGACACAAATACAGGCAGACAGACACAAATACAGACAGACTGACACAAATACAGGCAGACAGACACAATACAGGCAGACAGACAGTAATACAGGCAGACAGACACAAATTAAGACAGACAGACACAACTACAGGCAGACAGACACAAATACAGGCAGACAGACAGAAATACAGACAAACACAAATACAGGCAGACAGACATAATACAGGCAGACAGACACAAATACAGGCAGACAGACAGTAATACAGGCAGACAGACACAAATACAGACAGACAGACACAAATACAGGCAGACAGACACAATACAGGCAGACAGACACAAATACAGGCAGACAGACACAAATACAGACAGACAGACACAAATACAGGCAGACAGACACAATACAGGCAGACAGACAGTAATACAGGCAGACAGACACAAATTAAGATAGACAGACACAACTACAGGCAGACAGACACAAATACAGGCAGGCAGACACAAATACAGGCAGGCAGACAGTAATACAGGCAGACAGACACAACTACAGGCAGACAGACACAAATACAGGCAGGCAGAACCGTACATTTACATATTCTTCATACATTAATGATTTTCTATAAATCATTAACGTTGATTTTATGTATTTTCAATCAGTCTGAATTCTGCGATAAAAATGGCTGCTCTAAAAGACAAGGTGAGAAAACGAAAAAAAAGTTTCTCGATTTGGTGCATTTGGATGGATAGCGTTTGATGATTATTACAACGTTTCATTGAATGGCTAGATGGCTATTCGACTGACCGACTGACCGAGTGACCGACTGACCGACTGACCGACTGACCGACTGACCGACTGACCGACTGACCGACTGACCGACTGACCGACTGACCGACTGACCGACTGACCGACTGACCGACTGACCGACTGACCGACTGACCGACTGACCGACTGACCGACTGACCGACTGACCGACTGACCGACTGACCGACTGACCGACTGACCGACTGACCGACTGACCGACTGATTGGTTGATTAGTTGATTAGTTGATAAGTTGACTGATTGATTAGTTGACTGATTGATTGATTAGTTGACTGATTGATTGATTAGTTGACTGATTGATTGATTAGTTGACTGATTGATTGAATGGTAAATTAATCACGTTTCAGTTATCGACTATGTTTTATACTTTTTTTAGCTCTCGAGGATGATTGGTACATGTTCAATCAGTCCAAGTTCAAGCTATTTTATGACAAATTGTCTTGGGATGCAGCAGAGACCCATTGTGAGTCCTTGGGGGGAAACTTGGCCTCCATTCAATCTGAAACCGAAGAACAATTTATGCAGCAAATTGTGTTGACTCGTAAGTAAAAATAACAAATAATGACAGATGTTCTTTTTAAACATATGCTCTTCTCTAATAAACCATAGTTGAAGAGTGAAGACTTGTTGCAGAACATTTCACAGAGTTAAACGATAATAAATAAATACCGCCGTGGGCACCTAACATAGCCGTAACGACACGTTTCCAGCCTATGTGAGAAGCCCGGTGCAGATAGCTTGAAAATATGTATTGGTGTAGTTTTAGATCAAGCAAGGAATGATGTCACTAGTTCAAATGAATCTATAAAAGTTTTTTTGACTTAAAAAATGGACGATGATGTACAAATATCGAAAGTATTGTTTAGATTGTCTTTTACAGCCTAGTACTGTCTAATTAAACTTCAAATTACAATTACAATTACAATTTATTTCCAAATTCAATATATTTACAAATGTTTTAGCCTGCATTTAGCTCTTTAGCTAGTCTAGACAGGCTAGATTGTTCTATTTAATCATAAAGTAGTTTTATAAATATGGCTATATATAATGTGAATGTTTGTCCATCAAGAATTCAAAAATGCACAAAGTACACTTCGAAGTAACAGCAACTCTTTAACGAATGTTTATGCATTTTTTGTAAATTCTACTCTAATTTTCAATATTTTATAATTTCCAATCTTTCACAGCAGCCAACAACGTTATATTGAGCAACAACCTTGATCAATACAGGTGCGTGATGGTGATGATGATTTAGATGATGACAGTGATAGCGATGATGATAGTGTTTATAGTGATAGAAGTGAGAGTGCCTGTGGTGATGATGAAGCTAGTAACAGTCATAATGATGATGATGATGGTGGTGATAGTGATGCTAATAATCATAGTGTCAGTGATAGTGATGATGATGATGATGATATCATGATCAGTTATAGACTCGCAGACTCAGGACAAAACAATGGATTTCTGTTTTCAGCTCCCAAGAGAGCAAAATCTTTTGTTTTGTCCTCCAGATGGGGCTGCTTTGACCTCACATACAAGAACTCTATTGTTATTATTATAATAGAGTGTTTTTTTGATAATTCGTGAAACAACGTATAATAACTTAAGAGTAATAAAGGGTTATAGAGTGCACGCACTAAAAGTGTACACGCACTAAAAGTGTGAAACAGTTGTCACTATTTAGTGGTAAATAGCACTAATTAAACATAGGAAAACAATAGAATTAGCATAAAATAGCACTATTATGTTTCTACAATAGCAGACCTTTAGTATTGACTTTCGTCCTAGCTGACTTATTCAATCAATCCGGAAGGAGGATCCCGTAAAAAGGTTAAAGGGGTGTTTTCTTCTTTACACCCTCCTTCCAAATAATGATGATGATAATAAAGACATTGATGGCGAAGTGTGCGTGTATTGTGAATATTTGTTGTTGTTTTTTCAAAGCCTCTATGGTAATACACATAAAGTTCTACATGAAGGCAGAATGTCCTTGGACTTTGACGGAAATGGTGATTACGCACTTATACCAAGCCGAGATTTTCGTACAACTGACTTCACGATTTCTTTATGGGTTTATCCAAGATCTTACAACGGTTTACTTGTTCCTACCAATCTCCTGAATAACAGAGATGGCGCTAATGCACAGTTCTCCATTTATATATGGTCCAATGTGAATTTTGATTTTAAAAATGTGTACGGTAAACAGATTGCAACTGTTCAATTCCCTAAAGGGTATGTATGTTCATAAAGCACAAGTGATGGTGGTGATGGAAATACTGGAAATAGTGTTGATACTTGGTGATACTGCTGGAAAAAAATTGAAAAACTTAGATGTAAAGGTTGATCTAATGCTGATAGAGCAAAACTAGACTCCCAACAATTGAGTTCGGAAGAAGTGATGGAGGGAGGTTTTTGGATGGACTTCTGAGTGATGTTGTCATTCTACCATACGCAATGAACCAACTGAGTATCCAGTCTCTGAAAGGTATGCATTTACAAACAATGTACACCAAGCTATGGAAACTACATGAGAGACCGAATGCTACCAGAGTTTGCAATGTTGACTATTTTTGAAGAGAGACGATAGATGATAGTCTGATTTTAATTGAGGAAATTGATCAAATTTTAAGCTTTTAAATGTGGCATCTTTGGGGTGTGTTAAAGCCACAGGTAACCCAATCTCGCTATTTATCTCAAAGAATATATGGGAATTTTTAGTTAGGTCGAAAAGTATATCAATGAAATATCAATTAAGGTACAACAACTCACCTCATGTGTCAGTCTGTTCATTTTTCATTTTCATAAGCAGTTCGAGTGAACTTCACTCACATAAAGCTTCCATTTGTATTCCTTGAGATAAGTAACGAGATTGGGTTACCTGTGTTGTAACATTTCGTCCATCTAAATTATTTTTGAGCTATTATTATTATAACTAGGGTCAAAATATGTTTGCAACTATGCATCTTAAATGTATTTTTTTTTTTTTTCAATTTTCTGACGATCATTTCTAATGATCGTTTATCTGGTGGACTAACAAGCGATTCTAGTTAGTATCTACTGTTATGGTCCACCAGCATGAACCACAACATCTTTGTATCTTGGCTCTCTCCCCCGGTAGCCAAACGTTTGTTGTTGTTGTTGTTGTTTTCGTCCTGCATTGATTATGTTCATCATTTTTCAGATGGAAAGCTGTTCGGTGGCTGGATAGGTTTCCATGATAAGAACCAAGAAGGAGCACTTCAATGGTCCGACGGTTCACCGCTGTCCTATATGCCTAAAGGCTTCGCAAACACAGATGTAAACGATTGTACTTACTTAAGAAAAGAAGAGAAACCCACTCTTCGATGGGTGGCTAAGGCTTGTACAGAAATCCATCCATTCGTTTGTGAAAAGCACTAAGCAGTTAACTCAGTTAAAACATTTGAAAGCATTAATTTGCATTGGGATTTGAAAATATTAAAGTAGAAAAAAGCATGTGGATCCCTGACATGTAAAGCAAACGACGTACCCATTTCGTTTGGGGAAACTTTGAAAAAAACCCTATAAAACACCAATGCCTTAAAACAATGCCTCGTTTTTGGCAGGACCCAGACGTGTCCTCAAAAGACATACAAAATTTACGAACTGAACACGATTATGTCACGCATAAATCAGTAGTTATTTTTTCCTTGTAAAAGTATTTAGTCGTATTTGGTTTTGAGAATTTTACGAATTTCTTTAAAAAAAATGGATTTCACAATAGCACACCAAGTAGGCATTTACTACTACTGGTACCTTCCATTCATATCAGTTTTTTCAATCCTGCAGTTTTTCACAATAAGACAAAGAAATATTCCCAAATTCCTTGAAATATCAATTCACAACAACAGTTTTTAAAATATCAATCTACATTTTATTTGAAGGCTATCGCCATTTTGACAATTGTATTTCAATACAAAGGCTTTATCTAATAAATGAAACTATTCAATGCCTCGTCTTGGTTTATTAGTTATACGTTAGGAAACACAAAATTGAATGAGTCTAGTACGTTATACTTACAATTTTTTTTTGTATGTGTGTGGTTTTTTTTACTTTATTATCATCTGCAGTGTATAATTCTATCAAACTAACAGGAATCTTTTGTAGAATTGTTATTTCGACATTTCTCCGACTACGGGCTTTTCTGATGTTCTGCCCTTAACGGAAGCCTTAGTGTCGATTTATCTTTATGATTTTTAACTGAAAAATAGCTTGTATATCACCGAAAATAAAAGAACCCGTATTTGCTTCAATGTTTTTTCTTTTGCTTTGTTTTGCTATATTTTTTATTATTATTATTATTTTTCTTAGTTTTGTTTTATGAAGAGATCAATAGCTTTCCGGCAATATTGATTTGAAAAGCAGCGAAACAGCAAGTTATTTTATTATGGTTTGAATGAAAAAATATTAATTCGAAAAAATTCCCATGGGATATGGGGTAATGGAGGTTTGAGAGATCCAATCGTAAACCCCACTGATCCTCCACCCCCTCCCTATGTTCAGATGGCACGACAGGTTACTCAGGCTACACCGCTCTAGACTCTTCCTCAGTCTCTCGCTCCGTCGCTACGCTCTCCGCATAGAGACTGTTACACTAGAATCTCGCAAAGGATTATAGGTCCCACAAATGTGGGACCCGGGATGCTTTGCGTAACATTAGTAACAAGTTTGAACAAGAACACATAGAACAAAAACACAGACCGGGTCCCACGGGCTACTGTACAAGCCGCCAAAGTCAAAATTCCTTTGATTTCAGTCGTGTAAGCTCGAATTACGATTCAATCAATACATTTCACGAAATATTAAGCTCAATATGTACAGGCATTTCATTCACAACCAATAGTTCAATAAAGATTGATTTCGATACGTTTTACCTACGTGTTTTACAAGTGATCGGGTTCGAAGTTTGCGCTCCATTTGTAAGCAAAGTTTGGAGCTCTAAAAGTCAAAGAAACAGACTTCACAGAGCAAAAAATACTTCCTGAGAATCTCAATAAATACCATGCATGTTCATTTGTAAGCCAAGAAGCTATAATTTAAAAAATGAACCAAAAAATGACCGTTATACTGCCAGCGGCAATCGTTGAATTCCACTGCTCAACGTTGTCATTGTTTATAAATTTTGTGATTTGCATACGACCAATAGGAATTCAGCTACGAATCAGATTCTAACGGCCAATCAAAGACTCGCTACTATTCTGGTGTAACGGTCTATATGCGGAGAGCGTAGCGACGGAGTGAGAGACTGAGGAAGAGTCTAACACCGCTCAAACCCATTATAGAACACTCTTGAATTTGATTGGTTACATCGTTCCCAAGAGAATTGAACCCACGTGATCAGCATACTATTAACGGGTGAAAGACTAAAAGTTTTTCGATTCTATAAAATGTCAAACGCCTGACTAGCTCAAGGGGTTAACCATGTATGGTCTAGTGGCCGGTTAATCTCTCACTCCCTGATCTTTTGATTAGAGCTATTTGGGTATTTGGCAACACTACTAGGGACCGGGGTAATGGGGGAATAAGGTAGGTGAACAAGGTAAGTGGAAATGTGATAATATCGTAAACTGACTAGACTCCAATTTCATTTTTTTTTTTTTTTTTTTTTTTTTTTTTTTTTTGGCGTACACGGGATCGATCCGTTGATAGGTCAGACTTTTTTTCTTTTTATTCTAGTTTCTATATGATACTTTTTTTTACTTCTTGTTCTTCTTTGATAAAAAAACACATTGAAAATTATCAATAAAAAGATAAGACAAATGCGAAAATTTTGTAAAGCTAATATTTGGGAAAGTTATACATGAACTTAGGGACCAGGCTAAGCAACAACAATAGCACCAGTAACAAGGGTAATATTCTCCTTTTGTCCAATTCTGAATTTCGAGGATTATTTTCACGTCATGTAATACGCATTGTTTACGTAAACGAAATTGATGTAATGTGACGTCATGCCACCTTCATTTTCTACAAACAACGATAGCGCGTGACGTAGCGCGCATTTTGCGTAAACAACAACCTCGAAGTCGTTTAGAGCTCTTCTTCGTAAACAATAGCCTTCACTTTCACCTCATGTAATGCGTATTATTTGCGTAAAGAATTGATTGCTTTTGTGACGTCATGTAGCGCGCATTTTGCGTAAACAATTACCTTTATTTTCACGCTAATTCACGTGCATTTTCTGTAAACAACCTCTTGTTGACTCATGTACGCGCGTAAACAACTGCTATTGTTTTCACGCCATTTCTGTAAGTATTTTCACTCTATTTTGGCGTGTATTTTCTGCAAAACAACCTTTTTGGCGTCTTGTAGTGCGTATTTCGAGTAAAACAAGAACTTATATTTTGCGTCATGTAGTGTGGTTTGCTCTCATGAACAATTGTATTTATTTCCATTCCATTTTACGTGCATTTTCCTGTAAAGTCATGTAGACACCCATTTTGCGTAATCAATTGAATTGCTTGCATTTTGACGTCATGTATTGCGCATTGTTTCCGTAAACAAATGCTTAAATTGTCACGCCATTTTACCTTCATTTTACCTAAAACAACCTTGAATATTACTTCATCTAGAGCGCACTTTTGCGTAAACAATAGTTTGCATTTTGACATCATGTAATGTACATCGTTTGCGTAAACAATAGCTTAAGTTTTGACATCATGTCATGTACATCGTTTGCGTAAACAATTGCTTGAGCTTTGACATCATGTCATGTACATCGTTTGCGTAAACAATTGCTTGAGCTTTGACATCATGTCATGTACATCGTTTGCGTAAACAATAGTTTGCATTTTGACATCATGTAATGTACATCGTTTGCGTAAACAATAGCTTGAGCTTTGACATCATGTCATGTACATCGTTTGCGAACACAATATTCTCGATTTTGACGTCGTGTAATGCGCATTTTGCATAACCCTTTAGGGGCCAATGGTTTATATTTGTACGAAAATCACCGACTAGGCATTAGATAAATATATAACTTCACCAAACAAGTCTTCTGTGCTACAAATCATCTTTCAAAATACACACTAGGAAGATGATCAACTTTTTATAGTAGTTAAACCATCAAAAAGTCAGCTGTCACTTCAAAATTTGTCCATTTTGCTTAGGTTTTAAAAATATTTAAATCTTTATTTTCATTTACTTATCTATTCACTTGCAACTTAATTAGTATCTGAAATGGTATTTTATATTCAATTAACTAATTGATTGATTGATTGATTGATTGATTGATTGATTGATTGATTGATTGATTGATTGATTGATAGCTTCAGAACCTTGAACTTCCCTATGTTTAAGGCAACGTGCTTTGGTTAACTAGGATCATTAATAAATAATATGTGAAAACCTTGTTTTTCTCTGCCGTAATAGTATCTCCATGGGAGAAAACAAGCCAAAATTAGCAAGGTCACAAACTTGAATCCCACAAGAAAAATCCATGTGTGCAAAGAACGGGTAAAGGCGGCTGCTTTCAAAATAATATCAACACAAAATTGAATGAGTTTAGCACGTTATACTTACAATTTATTTAATTTTTGTTTATTTTTTATTTTTTATTTTTTATTTATTTATTTATTTTTTTTTTTTTTTTGGTGTGTGTGTGTTTTTTTTTTTGCTTTATTATCATCTGCAGTATCTTGTAGATTTGTTATTTCGACATTTCTCCGACTACGGGCTTTTCTGATGTTCTGCCCTTAACGGAAGCATTAGTATCGATTGATCTTTATGATTTTTAACTGAAATATAGCTTGTATATCACTGAAAATAAAAGAACGCGTATTTGCCTCATGTTTTTTTTCTTTTGTTTTGTTTTGTTTTGTTATGTTTTTTTTTTTTTTTTTTTTTCATAGTTTTGTTTTATGAAGAGATCCATAGCCGGCAATTGATTTGAAAAGCAGCGAAACAGCAAATTATTTTATCATTCTTTGAATGAAAAAATATTAATTCGAAAACATTCCCATGGGATATGGGCTAATGAAGGTTTGAGAGATGCAATCGCAAACCCTCCACCCCCTCCATATGTTCACATGGCACGACAGGTTACTCAGGCTACACCTCTCAAACCCGTTATAGAACACTCTTGAATTTGATTGGTTACCTCGTTCCCAAGAGAATTGATACCCACGTGATCAGCATACTATTAACGGGTGAAAGACTAAAAGTTTTTCGATTCTATAAAATGTCAAACGCCTGACTAGCTCAAGGGGTTAACCATGTATGGTCTAGTGGCCGGTTAATCTCTCACTCCCTGATCTTTTGATTAGAGCTATTTGGGTATTTGGCAACACTACTAGGGACCGGGGTAATGGGGGAATAAGGTAGGTGAACAAGGTAAGTGGAAATGTGATAATATCGTAAACTGACTATACTCCATTTTTTTTTTTTTTTTTTTTTTTTTTGCGTACACGCGATCGATCCGTTGATAGGTCAGACTTTTTCCTTTTTATTCTAGTTTTTATATGATAGTTTTTTTACTTCTTGTTCTTCTTTGATAAAAAAAACACATTGAAAATTATCAATAAAAAATTAAGACAAATGCCAAAATTTTGTAAAGCTAATATTTGGGAAAGTTATACATGAATTTAGCGACCAGGCTAATAAGCAACAACAATAGCACCAGTAACAAGGGTAATATTCTCCTTTTGTCCAATTCTATATTTCGAGGATTATTTTCACGTCATGTAATGCGCATTGTTTACGTAAACGAAATTGATGTATTGTGACGTCATGCCACCTTCAATTTCTACAAACAACGATAGCGCGTGACGTAGCGCGCATTTTGCGTAAACAACAACCTCGAAGTCGTTTAGAGCTCTTCTTCGTAAACAATAGCCTTCACTTTCACCTCATGTAATGCGTATTATTTGCGTAAAGAATTGATTGCTTTTGTGACGTCATGTAGCGCGCATTTTGCGTAAACAATTACCTTTATTTTTACGCCAATTCACGTGCATTTTCTGTAAACAACTTCTTGTTGACGTCATGTACGCGCATTTTACGTAAACAACTGCTATTGTTTTCACTCCATTTCTGTAAGTATTTTCACTCTATTTTGGCATGTATTTTCTGCAAAACAACCTTTTTGGCGTCTTGTAGCGCGTATTTCGAGTAAAACAGGAACTTGTATTTTCGGTCATGTAGTGTGGTTTGCTCTTACGAACAATTGTATTTATTTCCATTCCATTTTACGTGCATTTTCTGTAAACCCATTTTGCGTAATCAATTGAATTGCTTGCATTTTGACGCCATTTTACGTTCATTTTACCTAAAATAACCTTGAATATTACGTCATGTAGCGCGCACTTTTGCGTAAACAATTGTTTGCATTTTAACATCATATAATGTACATCGTTTGCGTAAACAATAGCTTAAGTTTTGACATCATGTCATGTACATCGTTTGCGTAAACAATTGCTTGAGCTTTGACATCATGTCATGTACATCGTTTGCGTAAACAATTGCTTGAGCTTTGACATCATGTAATGTACATCGTTTGCATAAACAATAGCTTAAGTTTTGACATCATGTAATGTACATCGTTTGCGTAAACAATAGCTTAAGTTTTGACATCATGTCATGTACATCGTTTGCGTAAACAATAGCTTAAGTTTTGACATCATGTCATGTACATCGTTTGCGTAAACAATTGCTTGAGCTTTGACATCATGTCATGTACATCGTTTGCGTGAACAATTGCTTGAGCTTTGTCATCATGTAATGTACATCGTTTGCATAAACAATAGCTTAAGTTTTGACATCATGTCATGTACATCGTTTGCGTAAACAATAGCTTAAGTTTTGACATCATGTCATGTACATCGTTTGCGTAAACAATAGCTTAAGTTTTGACATCATGTCATGTACATCGTTTGCGTAAACAATTGCTTGAGCTTTGACATCATGTAATGTACATCGTTTGCGTAAACAATAGCTTGAGCTTTGACATCATGTCATGTACATCGTTTGCGAACACAATATTCTCGATTTTGACGTCGTGTAATGCGCATTTTGCATAACCGTTTATGGTCCAATGGTTTATATTTGTACGAAAATCACCGACTAGGCATTAGATAAATATATAACTTCACCAAACAAGTCTTCTATGCTACAAATCATCTTTCAAAATGCACACTAGGAAGATGATCAACTTTTTATAGTAGTTAAACCATCAAAAAGTCAGCTGTCACTTCAAAATTTGTCCATTTTGTATGTATGTATGTATGTATCTTTGTGGGTGACAGATAAAGCATATTGCTTTTTTCCAATCTGGCCCTTTGGGGGACTTTTACGGACTGCTATTATGCAGTTTACAAACATGAGTGTGTGTTAGTGATTAGTGCCCCCGATGTTAGTAAGTACAGACACTGAGGATGGTCGTACCTGCGTCCTCAGTGGTTCTTTAACGTCAACAACTGGATTAGAGTATAGAGTAGACGGGACCTCCGATTTTACGTCGTTATCTTTTAAAAGTATTTAAATCTTTATTTTCATTTACTTATCTATTCACTTGCAACTTAATTAGTATCTAAAATGGTATTTTATATTCAATTAACTAATTGATTGATTAATTGATTGATTGATAGCTTCAGAACCTTGAACTTCCCTATGTTTAAAGCAACGTGCTTTGGTTAACTAGGATCATTAATAATATGTGAAAACCTTGTTTTTCTCTGGCGCAATAGTATCCCCATGGGAGAAAACAAGCCAAAATTAGCAAGGTCACAAACTTGAATCCCACAAGAAAAATCCATGTGTGCAAAGAACGGGTAAAGGCGGCTGCTTTCAAAATAATATCAACACAAAATTGAATGAGTTTAGCACGTTATACTTACAATTTATTTTTTTTGTTTATTTTTTATTTTTTATTTTTTTTTGGTGTGTGTGTTTTTTTTTTTTTTGCTTTATTATCATCTGCAGTATATAATTCAGTCAAACTGCCTGTGCAGAAATCTCTTGTAGATTTGTTATTTCGACATTTCTCCGACTACGGGCTTTTCTGATGTTCTGCCCTTAACGGAAGCATTACTATCGATTGATCTTTATAATTTTTAACTGAAAAATAGCTTGTATATCACTGAAAATAAAAGAACCCGTATTTGCCTCATGTTTTTTTTTCTTTTGTTTTGTTATGTTTTTTTTTTTTTTTTTTTTTTCTTTTCTTAGTTTTGTTTTATGAAGAGATCCATAGCCGGCAATTGATTTGAAAAGCAGCGAAACAGCAAGTTATTTTATCATTCTTTGAATGAAAAAATATTAATTCGAAAACATTCCCATGGGATATGGGCTAATGAAAGTTTGAGAGATGCAATCGCAAACCCTCCACCCCCTCCATATGTTCACATGGCACGACAGGTTACTCAGGCTACACCTCTCAAACCCGTTATAGAACACTCTTGAATTTGATTGGTTACCTCGTTCCAAAGAGAATTGATACCCACGTGATCAGCATACTATTAACGGGTGAAAGACTAAAAGTTTTTCGATTCTATAAAATGTCAAACGCCTGACTAGCTCAAGGTTTTAACCATGTATGGTCTAGTGGCCGGTTAATCTCTCACTCCCTGATCTTTTGATTAGAGCTATTTGGGTATTTGGCAACACTACTAGGGACCGGGGTAATGGGGGAATAAGGTAGGTGAACAAGGTAAGTGGAAATGTGATAATATCGTAAACTGACTAGTCTCCATTTTTTTTTTTTTTTTTTTTTTTTTTTGCGTACACGGGATCGATCCGTTGATAGGTCAGACTTTTTTCTTTTTATTCTAGTTTTTATATGATACTTTTTTTACTTCTTGTTCTTCTTTGATAAAAAAAACACATTGAAAATTATCAATAAAAAATTAAGACAAATGCCAAAATTTTGTAAAGCTAGTATTTGGGAAAGTTATACATGAATTTAGCGACCAGGCTAATAAGCAACAACAATAGCACCAGTAACAAGGGTAATATTCTCCTTTTGTCCAATTCTATATTTCGAGGATTATTTTCACGTCATGTAATGCGCATTGTTTACGTAAACGAAATTGATGTATTGTTACGTCATGCCACCTTCAATTTCTACAAACAACGATAGCGCGTGACGTAGCGCGCATTTTGCGTAAACAACAACCTCAAAGTCGTTTAGAGCTCTTCTTCGTAAACAATAGCCTTCACTTTCACCTCATGTAATGCGTATTATTTGCGTAAAGAATTGATTGCTTTTGTGACGTCATGTAGCGCGCATTTTGCGTAAACAATTACCTTTATTTTTACGCCAATTCACGTGCATTTTCTGTAAACAACTTTTTGTTGACGTCATGTACGTGCATTTTACGTAAACAACTGCTATTGTTTTCACTCCATTTCTGTAAGGATTTTCACTCTATTTTGGCGTGTATTTTCTGCAAAACAACCTTTTTGACGTCTTGTAGCGCGTATTTCGAGTAAAACAGGAACTTGTATTTTCGGTCATGTAGTGTGGTTTGCTCTCATAAACAATTGTATTTATTTCCATTCCATTTTACGTGCATTTTCTGTAAACCCATTTTGCGTAATCAATTGAATTGCTTGCATTTTGACGCCATTTTACGTTCATTTCACCTAAAATAACCTTGAATATTACGTCATGTAGCGCGCACTTTTGCGTAAACAATAGTTTGCATTTTGACATCATGTCATGTAAATCGTTTGCGTAAACAATTGCTTGAGCTTTGACATCATGTAATGTACATCGTTTGCGTAAACAATAGCTTGATCTTTGACATCATGTCATGTACATCGTTTGCGAACACAATATTCTCGATTTTGACGTCGTGTAATGCGCATTTTGCATAACCCTTTAGGGGCCAATGGTTTATATTTGTACGAAAATCACCGACTAGGCATTAGATAAATATATAACTTCACCAAACAAGTCTTCTGTGCTACAAATCATCTTTCAAAATAAAAACTAGGAAGATGATCAACTTTTTATAGTAGTTAAACCATCAAAAAGTCAGCTGTCACTTCAAAATTTGTCCATTTTGTATGTATGTATGTATGTATGTATGTATGTATGCATGTATCTTTGTGGGTGACAGATAAAGCATATTGCTTTTTTCCAATCTGGCCCTTTGGGGGACTTTTACGGACTGCTATTATGCAGTTTACAAACATGAGTGTGTGTTAGTGATTAGTGCCCCCGATGTTAGTAAGTACAGACACTGAGGATGGTCGTACCTGCGTCCTCAGTGGTTCTTTAACGTCAACAACTGGATTAGAGTATAGAGTAGACGGGACCTCCGATTTTACGTCGTTATCTTTTAAAAGTATTTAAATCTTTATTTTCATTTACTTATCTATTCACTTGCAACTTAATTAGTATCTAAAATGGTATTTTATATTCAATTAACTAATTGATTGATTAATTGATTGATTGATAGCTTCAGAACCTTGAACTTCCCTATGTTTAAAGCAACGTGCTTTGGTTAACTAGGATCATTAATAATATGTGAAAACCTTGTTTTTCTCTGGCGCAATAGTATCTCCATGGGAGAAAACAAGCCAAAATTAGCAAGGTCACAAACTTGAATCCCACAAGAAAAATCCATGTGTGCAAAGAACGGGTAAAGGCGGCTGCTTTCAAAATAATATCAACACAAAATTGAATGAGTTTAGCACGTTATACTTACAATTTATTTTTTTTTTGTTTATTTTTTATTTTTTATTTTTTTTTTGGTGTGTGTGTTTTTTTTTTTTTTTGCTTTATTATCATCTGCAGTATATAATTCAGTCAAACTGCCTGTGCAGAAATCTCTTGTAGATTTGTTATTTCGACATTTCTCCGACTACGGGCTTTTCTGATGTTCTGCCCTTAACGGAAGCATTACTATCGATTGATCTTTATGATTTTTAACTGAAAAATAGCTTGTATATCACTGAAAATAAAAGAACCCGTATTTGCCTCATATTTTTTTTTTCTTTTGTTTTGTTATTTTTTTTTTTTTTTTTTTTTTTTTTCTTAGTTTTGTTTTATGAAGAGATCCATAGCCGGCAATTGATTTGAAAAGCAGCGAAACAGCAAGTTATTTTATTATTCTTTGAATGAAAAAATATTAATTCGAAAAAATTCCCATGGGATATGGGCTAATGAAGGTTTGAGAGATGCAATCGCAAACCCTCCACCCCCTCCATATGTTCAGATGGCACGACAGGTTACTCAGGCTACACCTCTCAAACCCGTTATAGAACACTCTTGAATTTGATTGGTTACCTCGTTCCCAAGAGAATTGATACCCACGTGATCAGCATACTATTAACGGGTGAAAGACTAAAAGTTTTTCGATTCTATAAAATGTCAAACGCCTGACTAGCTCAAGGGGTTAACTATGTATGGTCTAGTGGCCGGTTAATCTCTCACTCCCTGATCTTTTGATTAGAGCTATTTGGGTATTTGGCAACACTACTAGGGACCGGGGTAATGGGGGAATAAGGTATCGTAAACTGACTAGACTCCATTTTTTTTGCGTACACGGGATCGATCCGTTGATAGTCAGACTTTTTTCTTTTTATTCTAGTTTTTATATGATACTTTTTTTACTTCTTGTTCTTCTTTGATAAAAAAAAACACATTGAAAATTATCAATAAAAAATTAAGACAAATGCCAAAATTTTGAAAAGCTAATATTTGGGAAAGTTATACATGAACTTAGCGACCAGGCTAATAAGCAA
Source organism: Diadumene lineata (assembly GCA_918843875.1). NCBI lineage: Eukaryota > Metazoa > Cnidaria > Anthozoa > Actiniaria > Diadumenidae > Diadumene > Diadumene lineata. The sequence continues at coordinate 15,365,822 of OU974075.1, read as the reverse complement.
CAACAATAGCACCAGTAACAAGGGTAATATTCTCCTTTTGTCCAATTCTATATTTCGAGGATTATTTTCACGTCATGTAATGCGCATTGTTTCCGTAAACGAAATTGATGTATTGTGACGTCATGCCACCTTCAATTTCTACAAACAACGATAGCGCGTGACGTAGCGCGCATTTTGCGTAAACAACAACCTCAAAGTCGTTTAGAGCTCTTCTTCGTAAACAATAGCCTTCACTTTCACCTCATGTAATGCGTATTATTTGCGTAAAGAATTGATTGCTTTTGTGACGTCATGTAACGCGCATTTTGCGTAAACAATTACCTTTATTTTTACGCCAATTCACGTGCATTTTCTGTAAACAACTTCTTGTTGACGTCATGTACGCGCATTTTACGTAAACAACTGCTATTGTTTTCACTCCATTTCTGTAAGTATTTTCACTCTATTTTGGCGTGTATTTTCTGCAAAACAACCTTTTTGGCGTCTTGTAGTGCGTATTTCGAGTAAAACAAGAACTTGTATTTTCGGTCATGTAGTGTGGTTTGCTCTCATGAACAATTGTATTTATTTCCATTCCATTTTACGTGCATTTTCTGTAAACACATTTTGCGTAATCAATTGAATTGCTTGCATTTTGACGCCATTTTACGTTCATTTTACCTAACACAACCTTGAATATTACGCCATGTAGCGCGCACTTTTGCGTAAACAATAGTTTGCATTTTGACATCATATAATGTACATCGTTTGCGTAAACAATAGCTTAAGTTTTGACATCATGTCATGTACATCGTTTGCGTAAACAATTGCTTGAGCTTTGACATCATGTCATGTACATCGTTTGCGTAAACAATTGCTTGAGCTTTGACATCATGTCATGTACATCGTTTGCGTAAACAATTGATTGAGCTTTGACATCATGTCATGTACATCGTTTGCGTAAACAATTGCTTGAGCTTTGACATCATGTCATGTACATCGTTTGCGTAAACAATTGCTTGAGCTTTGACATCATGTAATGTACATCGTTTGCGTAAACAATAGTTTGCATTTTGACATCATGTCATGTACATCGTTTGCGTAAACAATAGCTTGAACTTTGACATCATGTAATGTACATCGTTTGCGAACACAATATTCTCGATTTTAACGTCGTGTAATGCGCATTTTGCATAACCCTTTAGGGGCCAATGGTTTATATTTGTACGAAAATCACCGACTAGGCATTAGATAAATATATAACTTCACCAAACAAGTCTTCTGTGCTACAAATCATCTTTCAAAATACACACTAGGAAGATGATCAACTTTTTATAGTAGTTAAATCATCAAAAAGTCAGCTGTCACTTCAAAATTCGTCCGTTTTGCTTAGGTTTTAAAAGTATTTAAATCTTTATTTTCATTTACTTATTTATTCACTTGCAACTTAATTAGTATCTGAAATGATATTTTATATTCAATTAACTAATTGATTGATTGATTGATTGATTGATTGATTGATTGATTGATTGATTGATTGATTGATTGATTGATTGATTGATTGATTGATTGATTGATTGATTGATTGATAGCTTCAGAAACTGGAACTTCCCTATTTTTAAAGCAACGTGCGTTAACTAGGATCATTAATAATATTTGAAAACCTTGTTTTTCTCTGCCGTAATAGTATCTCGATGGGAGAAAACAAGCCAAAATTAGCAAAGTCACAAACTTGAATACCACAAGAAAAATCCATGTGTGCAAAGAACGGGTAAAGGCGGCTGCTTTCAAAATAATATCAACACAAAATTGAATGAGTTTAGCACGTTATACTTTCAATTTATTTATTTTTATTTATTTTTTATTTTTTATTTTTTTTTTACTTTATTATCATCTGCAGTGTATAATTCAGTCAAACTGCCTGTGCAGGAATCTCTTGTAGATTTGTTATTTCGACATTTCTCCGACTACGGGCTTTTCTGATGTTCTGCCCTTAACGGAAGCATTAGTATCGATTGATCTTTATGATTTTTAACTGAAAAATAGCTTGTATATCACTGAAAATAAAAGAACTCGTATTTGCCTGATGTTTTTTTTTTCTTTTGTTTTGTTTTGTTATGTTTTTTTTTCTTTTTTTTTTCTTAGTTTTGTTTTATGAAGAGATCCATAGCGGGCAATTGATTTGAAAAGCAGCGAAACAGCAAGTTATTTTATTATTCTTTGAATGAAAAAATATTAATTCGAAAAAATTCCCATGGGATATGGGCTAATGAAGGTTTGAGAGATGCAATCGCAAACCCTCCACCCCCTCCATATGTTCAGATGGCACGACAGGTTACTCAGGCTACACCTCTCAAACCCGTTATAGAACACTCTTGAATTTGATTGGTTACCTCGTTCCCAAGAGAATTGATACCCACGTGATCAGCATACTATTAACGGGTGAAAGACTAAAAGTTTTTCGATTCTATAAAATGTCAAACGCCTGACTAGCTCAAGGGGTTAACTATGTATGGTCTAGTGGCCGGTTAATCTCTCACTCCCTGATCTTTTGATTAGAGCTATTTGGGTATTTGGCAACACTACTAGGGACCGGGGTAATGGGGGAATAAGGTAGGTGAACAAGGTAAGTGGAAATGTGATAATATCGTAAACTGACTAGACTCCATTTTTTTTGCGTACACGGGATCGATCCGTTGATAGTCAGACTTTTTTCTTTTTATTCTAGTTTTTATATGATACTTTTTTTACTTCTTGTTCTTCTTTGATAAAAAAAACACATTGAAAATTATCAATAAAAAATTAAGACAAATGCCAAAATTTTGAAAAGCTAATATTTGGGAAAGTTATACATGAACTTAGCGACCAGGCTAATAAGCAACAACAATAGCACCAGTAACAAGGGTAATATTCTCCTTTTGTCCAATTCTATATTTCGAGGATTATTTTCACGTCATGTAATGCGCATTGTTTCCGTAAACGAAATTGATGTATTGTGACGTCATGCCACCTTCAATTTCTACAAACAACGATAGCGCGTGACGTAGCGCGCATTTTGCGTAAACAACAACCTCGAAGTCGTTTAGAGCTCTTCTTCGTAAACAATAGCCTTCACTTTCACCTCATGAAATGCGTATTATTTGCGTAAAGAATTGATTGCTTTTGTGACGTCATGTAACGCGCATTTTGCGTAAACAATTACCTTTATTTTTACGCCAATTCACGTGCATTTTCTGTAAACAACTTCTTGTTGACGTCATGTACGCTCATTTTACGTAAACAACTGCTATTGTTTTCACTCCATTTCTGTAAGTATTTTCACTCTATTTTGGCGTGTATTTTCTGCAAAACAACCTTTTTGGCGTCTTGTAGCGCGTATTTCGAGTAAAACAAGAACTTGTATTTTCGGTCATGTAGTGTGGTTTGCTCTCATGAACAATTGTATTTATTTCCATTCCATTTTACGTGCATTTTCTGTAAACACATTTTGCGTAATCAATTGAATTGCTTGCATTTTGACGCCATTTTACGTTCATTTTACCTAACACAACCTTGAATATTACGCCATGTAGCGCGCACTTTTGCGTAAACAATAGTTTGCATTTTGACATCATATAATGTACATCGTTTGCGTAAACAATAGCTTAAGTTTTGACATCATGTCATGTACATCGTTTGCGTAAACAATTGCTTGAGCTTTGACATCATGTCATGTACATCGTTTGCGTAAACAATTGCTTGAGCTTTGACATCATGTCATGTACATCGTTTGCGTAAACAATTGATTGAGCTTTGACATCATGTCATGTACATCGTTTGCGTAAACAATTGCTTGAGCTTTGACATCATGTCATGTACATCGTTTGCGTAAACAATTGCTTGAGCTTTGACATCATGTAATGTACATCGTTTGCGTAAACAATAGTTTGCATTTTGACATCATGTCATGTACATCGTTTGCGTAAACAATAGCTTGAACTTTGACATCATGTAATGTACATCGTTTGCGAACACAATATTCTCGATTTTAACGTCGTGTAATGCGCATTTTGCATAACCCTTTAGGGGCCAATTGTTTATATTTGTACGAAAATCACCGACTAGGCATTAGATAAATATATAACTTCACCAAACAAGTCTTCTGTGCTACAAATCATCTTTCAAAATACACACTAGGAAGATGATCAACTTTTTATAGTAGTTAAATCATCAAAAAGTCAGCTGTCACTTCAAAATTCGTCCGTTTTGCTTAGGTTTTAAAAGTATTTAAATCTTTATTTTCATTTACTTATTTATTCACTTGCAACTTAATTAGTATCTGAAATGATATTTTATATTCAATTAACTAATTGATTGATTGATTGATTGATTGATTGATTGATTGATTGATTGATTGATTGATTGATTGATTGATTGATAGCTTCAGAAACTGGAACTTCCCTATTTTTAAAGCAACGTGTGTTAACTAGGATCATTAATAATATTTGAAAACCTTGTTTTTCTCTGCCGTAATAGTATCTCGATGGGAGAAAACAAGCCAAAATTAGCAAAGTCACAAACTTGAATACCACAAGAAAAATCCATGTGTGCCAAGAACGGGTAAAGGCGGCTGCTTTCAAAATAATATCAACACAAAATTGAATGAGTTTAGCACGTTATACTTTCAATTTATTTATTTTTATTTATTTTTTATTTTTTATTTTTTTTTTTACTTTATTATCATCTGCAGTGTATAATTCAGTCAAACTGCCTGTGCAGGAATCTCTTGTAGATTTGTTATTTCGACATTTCTCCGACTACGGGCTTTTCTGATGTTCTGCCCTTAACGGAAGCATTAGTATCGATTGATCTTTATGATTTTTAACTGAAAAATAGCTTGTATATCACTGAAAATAAAAGAACTCGTATTTGCCTCATGTTTTTTTTTTCTTTTGTTTTGTTTTGTTATGTTTTTTTTTTTCTTTTTTTTTCCTTAGTTTTGTTTTATGAAGAGATCCATAGCGGGCAATTGATTTGAAAAGCAGCGAAACAGCAAGTTATTTTATTATTCTTTGAATGAAAAAATATTAATTCGAAAAAATTCCCATGGGATATGGGCTAATGAAGGTTTGAGAGATGCAATCGCAAACCCTCCACCCCCTCCATATGTTCAGATGGCACGACAGGTTACTCAGGCTACACCTCTCAAACCCATTATAGAACACTCTTGAATTTGATTGGTTACCTCGTTCCCAAGAGAATTGATACCCACGTGATCAGCATACTATTAACGGGTGAAAGACTAAAAGTTTTTCGATTCTATAAAATGTCAAACGCCTGACTAGCTCAAGGGGTTAACTATGTATGGTCTAGTGGCCGGTTAATCTCTCACTCCCTGATCTTTTGATTAGAGCTATTTGGGTATTTGGCAACACTACTAGGGACCGGGGTAATGGGGGAATAAGGTAGGTGAACAAGGTAAGTGGAAATGTGATAATATCGTAAACTGACTAGACTCCATTTTATTTTCGTACACGGGATCGATCCGTTGATAGTCAGACTTTTTTCTTTTTATTCTAGTTTTTATATGATACTTTTTTTACTTCTTGTTCTTCTTTGATAAAAAAAACACATTGAAAATTATCAATAAAAAATTAAGACAAATGCCAAAATTTTGAAAAGCTAATATTTGGGAAAGTTATACATGAACTTAGCGACCAGGCTAATAAGCAACAACAATAGCACCAGTAACAAGGGTAATATTCTCCTTTTGTCCAATTCTATATTTCGAGGATTATTTTCACGTCATGTAATGCGCATTGTTTCCGTAAACGAAATTGATGTATTGTGACGTCATGCCACCTTCAATTTCTACAAACAACGATAGCGCGTGACGTAGCGCGCATTTTGCGTAAACAACAACCTCGAAGTCGTTTAGAGCTCTTCTTCGTAAACAATAGCCTTCACTTTCACCTCATGAAATGCGTATTATTTGCGTAAAGAATTGATTGCTTTTGTGACGTCATGTAACGCGCATTTTGCGTAAACAATTACCTTTATTTTTACGCCAATTCACGTGCATTTTCTGTAAACAACTTCTTGTTGACGTCATGTACGCTCATTTTACGTAAACAACTGCTATTGTTTTCACTCCATTTCTGTAAGTATTTTCACTCTATTTTGGCGTGTATTTTCTGCAAAACAACCTTTTTGGCGTCTTGTAGCGCGTATTTCGAGTAAAACAAGAACTTGTATTTTCGGTCATGTAGTGTGGTTTGCTCTCATGAACAATTGTATTTATTTCCATTCCATTTTAAGTGCATTTTCTGTAAACACATTTTGCGTAATCAATTGAATTGCTTGCATTTTGACGCCATTTTACGTTCATTTTACCTAACACAACCTTGAATATTACGCCATGTAGCGCGCACTTTTGCGTAAACAATAGTTTGCATTTTGACATCATATAATGTACATCGTTTGCGTAAACAATAGCTTAAGTTTTGACATCATGTCATGTACATCGTTTGCGTAAACAATTGCTTGAGCTTTGACATCATGTCATGTACATCGTTTGCGTAAACAATTGCTTGAGCTTTGACATCATGTCATGTACATCGTTTGCGTAAACAATTGATTGAGCTTTGACATCATGTCATGTACATCGTTTGCGTAAACAATTGCTTGAGCTTTGACATCATGTCATGTACATCGTTTGCGTAAACAATTGCTTGAGCTTTGACATCATGTAATGTACATCGTTTGCGTAAACAATAGTTTGCATTTTGACATCATGTCATGTACATCGTTTGCGTAAACAATAGCTTGAACTTTGACATCATGTAATGTACATCGTTTGCGAACACAATATTCTCGATTTTAACGTCGTGTAATGCGCATTTTGCATAACCCTTTAGGGGCCAATGGTTTATATTTGTACGAAAATCACCGACTAGGCATTAGATAAATATATAACTTCACCAAACAAGTCTTCTGTGCTACAAATCATCTTTCAAAATACACACTAGGAAGATGATCAACTTTTTATAGTAGTTAAATCATCAAAAAGTCAGCTGTCACTTCAAAATTCGTCCGTTTTGCTTAGGTTTTAAAAGTATTTAAATCTTTATTTTCATTTACTTATTTATTCACTTGCAACTTAATTAGTATCTGAAATGATATTTTATATTCAATTAACTAATTGATTGATTGATTGATTGATTGATTGATTGATTGATTGATTGATTGATTGATTGATTGATTGATTGATTGATAGCTTCAGAAACTGGAACTTCCCTATTTTTAAAGCAACGTGTGTTAACTAGGATCATTAATAATATTTGAAAACCTTGTTTTTCTCTGCTGTAATAGTATCTCGATGGGAGAAAACAAGCCAAAATTAGCAAAGTCACAAACTTGAATACCACAAGAAAAATCCATGTGTGCCAAGAACGGGTAAAGGCGGCTGCTTTCAAAATAATATCAACACAAAATTGAATGAGTTTAGCACGTTATACTTTCAATTTATTTATTTTTATTTATTTTTTATTTTTTATTTTTTTTTTACTTTATTATCATCTGCAGTGTATAATTCAGTCAAACTGCCTGTGCAGGAATCTCTTGTAGATTTGTTATTTCGACATTTCTCCGACTACGGGCTTTTCTGATGTTCTGCCCTTAACGGAAGCATTAGTATCGATTGATCTTTATGATTTTTAACTGAAAAATAGCTTGTATATCACTGAAAATAAAAGAACTCGTATTTGCCTCATGTTTTTTTTTTCTTTTGTTTTGTTTTGTTATGTTTTTTTTTCTTTTTTTTTCCTTAGTTTTGTTTTATGAAGAGATCCATAGCGGGCAATTGATTTGAAAAGCAGCGAAACAGCAAGTTATTTTATTATTCTTTGAATGAAAAAATATTAATTCGAAAAAATTCCCATGGGATATGGGCTAATGAAGGTTTGAGAGATGCAATCGCAAACCCTCCACCCCCTCCATATGTTCAGATGGCACGACAGGTTACTCAGGCTACACCTCTCAAACCCGTTATAGAACACTCTTGAATTTGATTGGTTACCTCGTTCCCAAGAGAATTGATACCCACGTGATCAGCATACTATTAACGGGTGAAAGACTAAAAGTTTTTCGATTCTATAAAATGTCAAACGCCTGACTAGCTCAAGGGGTTAACTATGTATGGTCTAGTGGCCGGTTAATCTCTCACTCCCTGATCTTTTGATTAGAGCTATTTGGGTATTTGGCAACACTACTAGGGACCGGGGTAATGGGGGAATAAGGTAGGTGAACAAGGTAAGTGGAAATGTGATAATATCGTAAACTGACTAGACTCCATTTTTTTTGCGTACACGGGATCGATCCGTTGATAGTCAGACTTTTTTCTTTTTATTCTAGTTTTTATATGATACTTTTTTTACTTCTTGTTCTTCTTTGATAAAAAAAACACATTGAAAATTATCAATAAAAAATTAAGACAAATGCCAAAATTTTGAAAAGCTAATATTTGGGAAAGTTATACATGAACTTAGCGACCAGGCTAATAAGCAACAACAATAGCACCAGTAACAAGGGTAATATTCTCCTTTTGTCCAATTCTATATTTCGAGGATTATTTTCACGTCATGTAATGCGCATTGTTTCCGTAAACGAAATTGATGTATTGTGACGTCATGCCACCTTCAATTTCTACAAACAACGATAGCGCGTGACGTAGCGCGCATTTTGCGTAAACAACAACCTCGAAGTCGTTTAGAGCTCTTCTTCGTAAACAATAGCCTTCACTTTCACCTCATGAAATGCGTATTATTTGCGTAAAGAATTGATTGCTTTTGTGACGTCATGTAACGCGCATTTTGCGTAAACAATTACCTTTATTTTTACGCCAATTCACGTGCATTTTCTGTAAACAACTTCTTGTTGACGTCATGTACGCTCATTTTACGTAAACAACTGCTATTGTTTTCACTCCATTTCTGTAAGTATTTTCACTCTATTTTGGCGTGTATTTTCTGCAAAACAACCTTTTTGGCGTCTTGTAGCGCGTATTTCGAGTAAAACAAGAACTTGTATTTTCGGTCATGTAGTGTGGTTTGCTCTCATGAACAATTGTATTTATTTCCATTCCATTTTACGTGCATTTTCTGTAAACACATTTTGCGTAATCAATTGAATTGCTTGCATTTTGACGCCATTTTACGTTCATTTTACCTAACACAACCTTGAATATTACGCCATGTAGCGCGCACTTTTGCGTAAACAATAGTTTGCATTTTGACATCATATAATGTACATCGTTTGCGTAAACAATAGCTTAAGTTTTGACATCATGTCATGTACATCGTTTGCGTAAACAATTGCTTGAGCTTTGACATCATGTCATGTACATCGTTTGCGTAAACAATTGCTTGAGCTTTGACATCATGTCATGTACATCGTTTGCGTAAACAATTGATTGAGCTTTGACATCATGTCATGTACATCGTTTGCGTAAACAATTGCTTGAGCTTTGACATCATGTCATGTACATCGTTTGCGTAAACAATTGCTTGAGCTTTGACATCATGTAATGTACATCGTTTGCGTAAACAATAGTTTGCATTTTGACATCATGTCATGTACATCGTTTGCGTAAACAATAGCTTGAACTTTGACATCATGTAATGTACATCGTTTGCGAACACAATATTCTCGATTTTAACGTCGTGTAATGCGCATTTTGCATAACCCTTTAGGGGCCAATTGTTTATATTTGTACGAAAATCACCGACTAGGCATTAGATAAATATATAACTTCACCAAACAAGTCTTCTGTGCTACAAATCATCTTTCAAAATACACACTAGGAAGATGATCAACTTTTTATAGTAGTTAAATCATCAAAAAGTCAGCTGTCACTTCAAAATTCGTCCGTTTTGCTTAGGTTTTAAAAGTATTTAAATCTTTATTTTCATTTACTTATTTATTCACTTGCAACTTAATTAGTATCTGAAATGATATTTTATATTCAATTAACTAATTGATTGATTGATTGATTGATTGATTGATTGATTGATTGATTGATTGATTGATTGATTGATTGATTGATAGCTTCAGAAACTGGAACTTCCCTATTTTTAAAGCAACGTGTGTTAACTAGGATCATTAATAATATTTGAAAACCTTGTTTTTCTCTGCCGTAATAGTATCTCGATGGGAGAAAACAAGCCAAAATTAGCAAAGTCACAAACTTGAATACCACAAGAAAAATCCATGTGTGCCAAGAACGGGTAAAGGCGGCTGCTTTCAAAATAATATCAACACAAAATTGAATGAGTTTAGCACGTTATACTTTCAATTTATTTATTTTTATTTATTTTTTATTTTTTATTTTTTTTTTTACTTTATTATCATCTGCAGTGTATAATTCAGTCAAACTGCCTGTGCAGGAATCTCTTGTAGATTTGTTATTTCGACATTTCTCCGACTACGGGCTTTTCTGATGTTCTGCCCTTAACGGAAGCATTAGTATCGATTGATCTTTATGATTTTTAACTGAAAAATAGCTTGTATATCACTGAAAATAAAAGAACTCGTATTTGCCTCATGTTTTTTTTTTCTTTTGTTTTGTTTTGTTATGTTTTTTTTTTTCTTTTTTTTTCCTTAGTTTTGTTTTATGAAGAGATCCATAGCGGGCAATTGATTTGAAAAGCAGCGAAACAGCAAGTTATTTTATTATTCTTTGAATGAAAAAATATTAATTCGAAAAAATTCCCATGGGATATGGGCTAATGAAGGTTTGAGAGATGCAATCGCAAACCCTCCACCCCCTCCATATGTTCAGATGGCACGACAGGTTACTCAGGCTACACCTCTCAAACCCATTATAGAACACTCTTGAATTTGATTGGTTACCTCGTTCCCAAGAGAATTGATACCCACGTGATCAGCATACTATTAACGGGTGAAAGACTAAAAGTTTTTCGATTCTATAAAATGTCAAACGCCTGACTAGCTCAAGGGGTTAACTATGTATGGTCTAGTGGCCGGTTAATCTCTCACTCCCTGATCTTTTGATTAGAGCTATTTGGGTATTTGGCAACACTACTAGGGACCGGGGTAATGGGGGAATAAGGTAGGTGAACAAGGTAAGTGGAAATGTGATAATATCGTAAACTGACTAGACTCCATTTTATTTTCGTACACGGGATCGATCCGTTGATAGTCAGACTTTTTTCTTTTTATTCTAGTTTTTATATGATACTTTTTTTACTTCTTGTTCTTCTTTGATAAAAAAAACACATTGAAAATTATCAATAAAAAATTAAGACAAATGCCAAAATTTTGAAAAGCTAATATTTGGGAAAGTTATACATGAACTTAGCGACCAGGCTAATAAGCAACAACAATAGCACCAGTAACAAGGGTAATATTCTCCTTTTGTCCAATTCTATATTTCGAGGATTATTTTCACGTCATGTAATGCGCATTGTTTCCGTAAACGAAATTGATGTATTGTGACGTCATGCCACCTTCAATTTCTACAAACAACGATAGCGCGTGACGTAGCGCGCATTTTGCGTAAACAACAACCTCGAAGTCGTTTAGAGCTCTTCTTCGTAAACAATAGCCTTCACTTTCACCTCATGAAATGCGTATTATTTGCGTAAAGAATTGATTGCTTTTGTGACGTCATGTAACGCGCATTTTGCGTAAACAATTACCTTTATTTTTACGCCAATTCACGTGCATTTTCTGTAAACAACTTCTTGTTGACGTCATGTACGCTCATTTTACGTAAACAACTGCTATTGTTTTCACTCCATTTCTGTAAGTATTTTCACTCTATTTTGGCGTGTATTTTCTGCAAAACAACCTTTTTGGCGTCTTGTAGCGCGTATTTCGAGTAAAACAAGAACTTGTATTTTCGGTCATGTAGTGTGGTTTGCTCTCATGAACAATTGTATTTATTTCCATTCCATTTTAAGTGCATTTTCTGTAAACACATTTTGCGTAATCAATTGAATTGCTTGCATTTTGACGCCATTTTACGTTCATTTTACCTAACACAACCTTGAATATTACGCCATGTAGCGCGCACTTTTGCGTAAACAATAGTTTGCATTTTGACATCATATAATGTACATCGTTTGCGTAAACAATAGCTTAAGTTTTGACATCATGTCATGTACATCGTTTGCGTAAACAATTGCTTGAGCTTTGACATCATGTCATGTACATCGTTTGCGTAAACAATTGCTTGAGCTTTGACATCATGTCATGTACATCGTTTGCGTAAACAATTGATTGAGCTTTGACATCATGTCATGTACATCGTTTGCGTAAACAATTGCTTGAGCTTTGACATCATGTCATGTACATCGTTTGCGTAAACAATTGCTTGAGCTTTGACATCATGTAATGTACATCGTTTGCGTAAACAATAGTTTGCATTTTGACATCATGTCATGTACATCGTTTGCGTAAACAATAGCTTGAACTTTGACATCATGTAATGTACATCGTTTGCGAACACAATATTCTCGATTTTAACGTCGTGTAATGCGCATTTTGCATAACCCTTTAGGGGCCAATGGTTTATATTTGTACGAAAATCACCGACTAGGCATTAGATAAATATATAACTTCACCAAACAAGTCTTCTGTGCTACAAATCATCTTTCAAAATACACACTAGGAAGATGATCAACTTTTTATAGTAGTTAAATCATCAAAAAGTCAGCTGTCACTTCAAAATTCGTCCGTTTTGCTTAGGTTTTAAAAGTATTTAAATCTTTATTTTCATTTACTTATTTATTCACTTGCAACTTAATTAGTATCTGAAATGATATTTTATATTCAATTAACTAATTGATTGATTGATTGATTGATTGATTGATTGATTGATTGATTGATTGATTGATTGATTGATTGATTGATAGCTTCAGAAACTGGAACTTCCCTATTTTTAAAGCAACGTGTGTTAACTAGGATCATTAATAATATTTGAAAACCTTGTTTTTCTCTGCTGTAATAGTATCTCGATGGGAGAAAACAAGCCAAAATTAGCAAAGTCACAAACTTGAATACCACAAGAAAAATCCATGTGTGCCAAGAACGGGTAAAGGCGGCTGCTTTCAAAATAATATCAACACAAAATTGAATGAGTTTAGCACGTTATACTTTCAATTTATTTATTTTTATTTATTTTTTATTTTTTATTTTTTTTTTACTTTATTATCATCTGCAGTGTATAATTCAGTCAAACTGCCTGTGCAGGAATCTCTTGTAGATTTGTTATTTCGACATTTCTCCGACTACGGGCTTTTCTGATGTTCTGCCCTTAACGGAAGCATTAGTATCGATTGATCTTTATGATTTTTAACTGAAAAATAGCTTGTATATCACTGAAAATAAAAGAACTCGTATTTGCCTCATGTTTTTTTTTTCTTTTGTTTTGTTTTGTTATGTTTTTTTTTCTTTTTTTTTCCTTAGTTTTGTTTTATGAAGAGATCCATAGCGGGCAATTGATTTGAAAAGCAGCGAAACAGCAAGTTATTTTATTATTCTTTGAATGAAAAAATATTAATTCGAAAAAATTCCCATGGGATATGGGCTAATGAAGGTTTGAGAGATGCAATCGCAAACCCTCCACCCCCTCCATATGTTCAGATGGCACGACAGGTTACTCAGGCTACACCTCTCAAACCCATTATAGAACACTCTTGAATTTGATTGGTTACCTCGTTCCCAAGAGAATTGATACCCACGTGATCAGCATACTATTAACGGGTGAAAGACTAAAAGTTTTTCGATTCTATAAAATGTCAAACGCCTGACTAGCTCAAGGGGTTAACTATGTATGGTCTAGTGGCCGGTTAATCTCTCACTCCCTGATCTTTTGATTAGAGCTATTTGGGTATTTGGCAACACTACTAGGGACCGGGGTAATGGGGGAATAAGGTAGGTGAACAAGGTAAGTGGAAATGTGATAATATCGTAAACTGACTAGACTCCATTTTATTTTCGTACACGGGATCGATCCGTTGATAGTCAGACTTTTTTCTTTTTATTCTAGTTTTTATATGATACTTTTTTTACTTCTTGTTCTTCTTTGATAAAAAAAACACATTGAAAATTATCAATAAAAAATTAAGACAAATGCCAAAATTTTGAAAAGCTAATATTTGGGAAAGTTATACATGAACTTAGCGACCAGGCTAATAAGCAACAACAATAGCACCAGTAACAAGGGTAATATTCTCCTTTTGTCCAATTCTATATTTCGAGGATTATTTTCACGTCATGTAATGCGCATTGTTTCCGTAAACGAAATTGATGTATTGTGACGTCATGCCACCTTCAATTTCTACAAACAACGATAGCGCGTGACGTAGCGCGCATTTTGCGTAAACAACAACCTCGAAGTCGTTTAGAGCTCTTCTTCGTAAACAATAGCCTTCACTTTCACCTCATGAAATGCGTATTATTTGCGTAAAGAATTGATTGCTTTTGTGACGTCATGTAACGCGCATTTTGCGTAAACAATTACCTTTATTTTTACGCCAATTCACGTGCATTTTCTGTAAACAACTTCTTGTTGACGTCATGTACGCGCATTTTACGTAAACAACTGCTATTGTTTTCACTCCATTTCTGTAAGTATTTTCACTCTATTTTGGCGTGTATTTTCTGCAAAACAACCTTTTTGGCGTCTTGTAGCGCGTATTTCGAGTAAAACAAGAACTTGTATTTTCGGTCATGTAGTGTGGTTTGCTCTCATGAACAATTGTATTTATTTCCATTCCATTTTACGTGCATTTTCTGTAAACACATTTTGCGTAATCAATTGAATTGCTTGCATTTTGACGCCATTTTACGTTCATTTTACCTAACACAACCTTGAATATTACGCCATGTAGCGCGCACTTTTGCGTAAACAATAGTTTGCATTTTGACATCATATAATGTACATCGTTTGCGTAAACAATAGCTTAAGTTTTGACATCATGTCATGTACATCGTTTGCGTAAACAATTGCTTGAGCTTTGACATCATGTAATGTACATCGTTTGCGTAAACAATTGCTTGAGCTTTGACATCATGTCATGTACATCGTTTGCGTAAACAATTGCTTGAGCTTTGACATCATGTCATGTACATCGTTTGCGTAAACAATTGCTTGAGCTTTGACATCATGTCATGTACATCGTTTGCATAAACAATTGCTTGAGCTTTGACATCATGTCATGTACATCGTTTGCATAAACAATTGCTTGAGCTTTGACATCATGTAATGTACATCGTTTGCGAACACAATATTCTCGATTTTAACGTCGTGTAATGCGCATTTTGCATAACCCTTTAGGGGCCAATTGTTTATATTTGTACGAAAATCACCGACTAGGCATTAGATAAATATATAACTTCACCAAACAAGTCTTCTGTGCTACAAATCATCTTTCAAAATACACACTAGGAAGATGATCAACTTTTTATAGTAGTTAAACCATCAAAAAGTCAGCTGTCACTTCAAAATTCGTCCGTTTTGCTTAGGTTTTAAAAGTATTTAAATCTTTATTTTCATTTACTTATTTATTCACTTGCAACTTAATTAGTATCTGAAATGGTATTTTATATTCAATAAACTAATTGATTGATTGATTGATTGATTGATTGATTGATTGATTGATTGATTGATTGATTGATAGCTTCAGAAACTTGAACTTCCCTATTTTTAAAGCAACGTGCGTTAACTAGGATCATTAATAATATTTGAAAACCTTGTTTTTCTCTGCCGTAATAGTATCTCGATGGGAGAAAACAAGCCAAAATTAGCAAAGTCACAAACTTGAATACCACAAGAAAAATCCATGTGTGCAAAGAACTGGTAAAGGCGGCTGCTTTCAAAATAACATAAACACAAAATTGAATGAGTCTAGTACATTATACTTACAATTTGTTTTGTGTGTGTGTTTTTTTTTTACTTTATTATCATTTGCAGTGTATAATTCAGTCAAACTGCCTGTGCAGGAATCTCCTGTAGAACCTTCGTTAATTCAATTGTTCATTTAATCATTCATTCAATTCCTTCGTTCGTTCGTTCGTTCATTCAATTGTTCATTCATTCGTTCATTCATTCGTTCATTCATTCGTTCATTCATTGGTTCACTCATTCGTTCATTCATTCAATTCCTTCGATCGTTTGCTCGTTCGTTCATTCAATTGTTCATTCATCCGTTCATTCATTCAACGCAGTCGAAAGAACCTCTATCACATGCATCACTCAGGTATGTTAAGGCTTGACTTTCCTTAATTTAGCCGAAAAACTGTTTATTTTTGTAATTTGATGAATTTTGTCTCGAATGTAACCAAACTTGCTGTTGTTAATCAACTTTGGAATTTCAACAATTCGATAGGAAAATATTGGGAAATCCCGGTCACGTGACCTAAGTCCGCCAATCAATGATCTCCATATTTTCAAGTCAAAATGGGGAAAGTTAAAGCAAGTTGAATTAAGCCTTAAATGGTATTGTTTGAACACTTATAAAAAGATGTGCATGAATTAGCTTTTTAACCTGTGCTTTTTAACCTTTAGCTTGACAAATATAGTTTTGCAATTTGGTCACGTGACCTATTTTGTTAATTATCTCGTAAACCAAGAATGCTAGGTCACGTTAAAAGGCTAATTATATACCTCTTTTTATAAGTATTCGTTTGTGAAAAGCACTAAGCAGTTAACTCAGTTAAAACATTTGAAAGCATTAATTTGCATTGGGATTTGAAAATAAGCACCTGGATCCTTACATCTAAAGCAAACCGACGTACCTATTTCGTTTGGGGAAATTTTGAAAAACCCCCCTCTAAAACACCGATGCCTTAAAACAATGCCGCGTTTTCGGCAGGACCCAGACGTGTCCTCAAAACACACAAAACATTTACGAACTGAACACGATTATGTCACGCATAAATCAGTAGTTATTTTTTTCTTATAAAAGTATTTAGTCGTATTTGGTTTTGAGAATTTTACGAATTTCTTTGAAAAAAATGGATTTCACAATAGCACAGCAAGTAGGCATTTACTACTACTTCTACTTTCCATTCATATAAGTTTAATTTTTTCAAGTCTGCAGTTTTTCACAATAAGACAAAGAAATATTCCCAAATTCCTTGAAATATTCATTCACAACAACAGTTTTTAAAATATTAATCTACATTTTATTTGAAGGCTATCGCCATTTTGACAATTGTATTTCAATACAAAGGTTTTATCTAATACATGAAACTATCCAATGCCTCGTCTTGGTTTATTAGTTATACGTTAGGAAATATATCTTGCAACTCAACAAAATTCAATACACCACGTTTTACATTATTCAATTTCCACTATTTTACAGTGTAGCCGCAAGACATTTCTCTGTAATTATACGTACAACGTAATGACAACAAGCAATAAATTTCACATTGCAATTTTAAATAATTTATCACAAGTCTTGTGGACCAAATAACATTAACTGTTGATAAAATATGTCGAATCCATTGTCCCAACTCCATCAATCCATATCCTTGTCTGTTAAAGATTCTCTTTTGCAGTGATCACGTGCTACTCGACAAAGGTCTCTGATTGCTCTTTTTAACTGAAATAAAAAAAATAAAAAAACGAAAAACAAAACAAAACACACACAAAAAAAACAAAGAACATTAGTATAATTTAAGACTGACAAATATCAGATTAGAGGATTATTAAAATCAACATTTGTAAGCACAGATCCCTGCAGCTAAAGGGTGCAAACGCTAAATTGCGTGCAAAAATTATCGCTATTTAGTAGTAAATAGCGCTATTTAAACAAAAGAACAGAACAGAATTAGCATAAAATAGTACTATTTAGTTATATTTAGTGACGGACCATTAGATATTTGAGGGGGGGATGGGCAATTTAGACAGTGTTTGTTCTCTAAGTGGTACAATAAGCCCGAGGGGGGAGGGATGGGGGCTCCAGCAATAAACGACCAGGGATGCTCCTCGGAATTTTTCAAAAAATACCCCTAAAAGAGTAGCGTACGTTTTTCAAAAGAGCGTGGAGTGAAGTTTTCACCCCTACAAAATACCAAAAAGAATAGTATTGAATACATCAGTGCTATGAAAACATGGGCTAGTTTCTTTTTCAACGCCTAAAAGATACCAAAAAGTGAGGATTTGACAAATCTCATATTTCAAACCCTAAAAGAGACCCGAAATTGTTGATTTTTGCCCCTAAAAATTTTTTACCCGCAAAGTCCGAAATCCATTTCACATTGGTTTTGTTCACTGATTAGAACTATTGCTCATAGTTTCTCGAGGGAATACAAAATTCTGAAAGCTATTATGAAATAGAGACAGGAGTAAAACGTCATTTCGATTCATGGCTATAAACGGATGGAAACTGTACATAAAACGAATCCGCTGGCTCACAATAGCGACGCAAGCATAACCATAACGACATACGCATGCGCAGATAACCCATTAGCGTGGATACTTATATAATGGATAACTATCCTTGAAGTCATATTTGTGCTTATGTTTATGCTTGCGTCGCTAGTATGACGTCTCAGGGTTATCAATTCGCTTGAAAATGAAATTGAAAATTGTGAGCTTCAAAAAAATGAAAATGTACACTTTTATGATGTCATAAAGTAGTCAATTTGATCGAAATGGGATTTAGTGGTTTTCAATATCAATAATGAATTTGATCTTTTAATTGTTAGATATGCACAATGTTATGACGTCAGAAACTTATAAATTTGATAGAAACAAAAACTTTCAAGTCAGAGTAAATAGTTTTATAATGAAAAGTTACTTCCTCACAATATCTGACAAATTCAACTGCAAAAACTTTTTACCATAAACTTTGAACAAATACAATCATTTTCGATTAATTAATTACAGATAAAAGATTATTACAACTATAGTCTAGAGATCGTTTTCAACACTGACAAACCCACGCGCTTAGCATAGTGGGATCGATGTCAATAAATGACGTGATCTAGCGATATAATAGATCAGGCATTGTGTGAGCCTATACCCTGCGAGCAGAGTCTTCTTTAACCTTCCCCACGAGAGAGAGAAAGGAAAGTAGACTCTGCCGAAACCCTGTCGTTTCTTTGAAGTGCCGATAGCCCAAGAATCTGGGCTACTCAGAACAAGTTTTGCTTCCGGATAAACTGGTTTTTATATGCGCAGCCAATTCAGTTGATTAAACCGTTCGAATTCTTGTTCTTGTCGCTACAAAGGCGTTACATCTATACAGCCAGAAAGTTCAGCGTCATAACTAGTATGCGTTCCCTCAAATAAATTTGCTCTCAGGCATGTTTTTTTACTTTTACTAGAATCTGGACTCGAACATCGTTTGATGAATTCGTCGCTCGGCGAATTATTCTCATCACGTAACAGAGGCACGTTTTATTTTTGTCGTTGCTTCTACTGGCTCGATTTTGGGTATTTCTTCAGTGGAATTTTAGGGGAATCTGAATTATAAACTATAAACGAGGATTTTGATGGCGTACGCGACATTACATTTTGCATAAACAACCAAGCTTACTTGATAGTTTTGTCACCTAATCAGTGACGGTAAGCGTAAACCGCGAGAAAATAACCGGATCCGGAAATATTATTTCAGCGAGTAGGCGTTGAAATTCATTCGTTTCTAAGCAACCGCCGCGCATGCTCAAATTGAAAGCAACAGGGTTTCGGCAGAGTCTACTTTCCTTTCTCGCTCTCGTGGGGAAGGTTAAAGAAGACTCTGCTCGCAGGGTAGTGAGCCTAGCGGTCTAAAACTAAATTTTAAATGCATAATATTTTTTCAGATTTATTTCAGGGACGTTTTTGGTAGATGGGGCTACTCTATCATCGTTCTAACTTTTTTTCTGCTTTTTTTTCCTTAACTTTCTGTCAATATTTGAATGAGCTTGAATGGTTGTCATACAAGATTGTCTTCTGTCATATAAGACAGCGGTTAGTCACTTTGCATTTGAAAAAGGTCTATTGATGACGAATAAGTTAAAAAACTACAAGTTGTTGGCTGTGCTAGCAGGGGATAACCACTATGGAAATTCAAACCTTTCAAATTAAATTTTTCACAATCAAAATTATTTGCAATGAGATTTCATTTTCATAGTTCGTGTTGGTGTGTTGCAGAAAACAGAGTATAACTTGTATAACTAAAACACCAAGCTACTGATTGGGTCGTTGAAGTTTGGTCAAGATTTGACCGTTGAAAAGCGGTACAGACCAGCCCTAAGTTTTCATTCAGTTTCTGCCTCTGAACCTTAAACACAGTAAAATTGTCAATTTTTATAGTTCATGACATTAATCAGTAACGGGGGGACGTAAAAGAACGACCGACTAATCAACCTCATGCTTGTAAAACCGGATTACATAGTATAATCAAATTTAGAGATGGTAAATCTCATTGAGACATTGGGTAAAATGCGATATGTAAGAACTACATTTTATTTCCGTATCAAGCTTAACTAGGCTATGAAAAGCACATAAAACACATTGCCACAAATTTGTACAAAATCAACAACGTTCTTAGCCTATAATAGTAGGGTAAAAAGCAAATCATGATTTATCGATAAAAATGGAAGCGGTGTATAATAATTGAATGGTGTGGAATATCCGAGGCCACGCCTCTGGAAGGAATATATGATGACGACTGAGAATTATTGTGGTCAAAAATCAAAAAATAAATAAAAACTGAATACAAGCTTGCTTATATTTAAAATCGATTTTCACTTACTGGATAAAAACTTGCCGTCTATTTAAAACTCGATTTTCACTATATATAAACTTGCTTATTTAAAATCGATTTTCACGGTGTGATTTGTCGCCCGTAAGTATATGTATTACATACAAGACTCTGCAACTGATCGAACTCGCTCTGAGAGAAATGACAGGAATTGGAAAAGCTTACGAGTTACGTGGTTTACTAAAAATCGTGCACGACAAATCGTTTCTAATTTGTTTGTCTGTTTTCAGAGCGTAAAACTGTGAACTGCACACGTTGTATAATGACGCCCTTATCCGCTTACCGTGATAAATTCTCGTTTTCCGCTGTTTCCACCATATGTAACGGTTCCCCCTGCACCGGCCGTAAATCCATAAGACTCTTGTATAGCAGAGATAGCCAATAAAACAACAAAAACTATAAGAACTGTCTTAGAATTCATTGTGGAACGTCAAGGTCTTCTCGAGTGAGCTGTGTTCGTTCGGACGTGCTTGAATGTTGCGAGTGACCGGTTTGTTGACTTCACTAGGTTTTTATGGCTGAAACCAACAATATAAAGGATTAATCTCATATCCGGATTGGTAGTTCTATTATTGTGTAATTATAGTGGGACGATTCGTGTTTACTTTGTTGATTTGTGTGGTTTAATTATACTTAGAGGACGCCCAATCGAGCTCAATCTCAATTAACTCTTCAGTTTTCTGTATTTCTTGAAATACCTGAAAGGTTTTCAACAACTATGCCACTTCAGAATAAAGATATCACCTTAAGAATTTGTCGTATAGCTTTAATTCAAACAAAGGGATTTTACTTTAAAAAGTGGATGTTTGGTTTTGAAGTGCGACATAATATTTTGATATACACATATATTTTGATTAGCCCTATAGAAGTCTGCAGTATAACGGAAAATATTCCCTATGCTGTTTGTAATTCAACTGGTTTTGTTTTTAGTGGGATGTTTTAGAATATCATATAAAAATAGGGTAAACTCTATAAGATCCGTTATATTAACGCCAAAAGATTTAAGATGATTTAAAGGTTCATTTCACATTAATGAAATTAATTCCATTTTCAATATTAAAACGTAGTGCTTTGGTGGTCAAACAACATCTGTCCACTGACATAGCAACATTAATATAGATTTACTTACACTCTGGGACTGTGTGGGGATGATGGTTGTCGGCCATGGTTGTCGGTAGTACTTTAAATTACCTCTGGAAAAATGATCTTGAAAACGAACTCAAATTCCTTAACTCCGTCTTCAAGATCACCTTCACCGAAAATGACTAGGAAAATCAATTTTAATATTCTAGATATGACTTATAAAAAAAGTCGACTATTCAGTTCTGAAATGCTTGTTTTCAAGTAAAGTGTTGTTTTATAATAATCCGGAAAAAGTCAATTTTATGTTTTGAAAAATAATTCGTACTGGAAGGTCTTTAGTATTGTTGATTGTTTGAACGACTAAAGCCGAAAAAATCTTATCAAGAGGGCAATGACGTCACTTTATATGATCACATCCAAATCGAAAAATCGTGAATATACTAAAACATTTATGCAAGATTGATTGGTTTCCATTACATTACGTTCGTGACATTCCGGGTGTTCGGCAAAAATAAATATTTGAGCGGGACGAATTATGCATATACTCACTATATTACGCTCAATATTAAGGATCCAGCCGTACTGGAAGATGGCGACAACGATTTGCCATGAATCATAACTATGTATGAACTTAGTTGATATACACATACGTGTTTACGAGTCTACAATCTTCAGATAATTTACACGTTTTCACAAAAAATGACCCATTACAAATGATTTTTAATACACTAGAATAAATCGGTGTATAACTCGTTTGATGTTGTTCAGCATTTCTTTGGATAAAACTAAATAATGATAATAAATACCAATTTATTACTTATAGAGACCTATTTACAATTACAGATCAAAAGCGCTTTGAAATGGGAAATTTGAATAATAAACCGATTTGTTAATGGTAATGTAGGACTGTTTACACCCGTATTCACAATGATAAATCATACAATCGTCCTCGAAAACCGCCCAATGGTCAGTACGACCTGTCGTTCGGAACTCCTCTCGGAAAAAAATTACACAAAATACTTTTTCGACTACTTTTTTTTTTTTTTTGATCAAACGGAAATTTATCTGTCTCGATTTTACTTCAAAAATTGTTGATTCTTTACTAATAAGTTGTAAAGCAATATATAATGCAGTGGGAATATAATAAAGGGCGTTTGACAGAATAATCAAACATGCTATACCATAAATATTACGCAGTTCATAGACGTCTCATTGCGCTTTGTAATAATTACCTAGTGTAAGACATGCAGTGCGAATATGTGGCATAACACACACGCACGCCGTTAATATGAAAAAATACAAGACCAATCATTAATACATGTCACCAAGGGAAGAATGCTGTCGATGCTACTTTAATAGAATTGATTTGAAAAAGCAATTTCAATCAGTAAATGTCATGCCGAATACCCACGGAATGAAGATGGTGAAATATGAAATCATATCGTTTCTACAAAAACTTCAATTAAACGTTTACTTGCGCAATAGATTTTTGCGCAATCTTCAGAAAGGATTGAATTGAAAAAGAGCTCACAATAGCACAGAAAACACGAGTGTTGAGAAATGTTCGAAGTTCAAATCAAAAAGTCTATATGCGCAAACTTTAAAATACCATTTATTGTTTTAGTATGTTTTCGAGGAATCGGTTTCACAAAGTAACTCATCAGCTATAGTTTTTATGGTACTCAGTTAAGAATACCAACCCACGTTTCTTAGAATTTGAAGTAATATTAGCCGTTAAAAAGCAGTAGGTCTCTTTCTTTTTGGCATGATTATTTAAAAAAAAACGTTTTTCAAAACTTCCTTGCCCACGCTTGTTGAAGTTTGGAGTATTTTCTATCATTAAAAATCAATTTAGCAAGACTATTTGTATTAGAAAGTCAAGCTATTTTCAAATAGGTTGTCGTGACGGGATAAACTGAAAAGAAGAGGTGGCAATGCTTGGAAATGTTTTTTTTAACGTTGTACTTCACTTACGAACACACCAATACACGAGACTTTGTTGCAATTCATAACAAAAGTAGTTTTATGCATTTTTCCTGGATTATTTCCTTTTTGAAAAGATTTTTGACCCAACATCCAACCCTTTAATAATTTACTCAAGTATACCATCAATTCGTTCTCTTCTGCATCAAGTCAACACTGTCATGTTTACATATAATAGTGAATGTCCCTTCCTTCATGCGTACTTCGTTCCTAATGGCTTAGAGTTTAGACTACAATGATCATTGAATACGTTGAATACACAATAACTGTAAACAGAGCAAGTCTATTTGAGAGCAATAGAATGGTCAATATGACACTTCTAATTTTTTTGTGCGTTAATTGACACCATAGGATTGTGTTCATTCATTCATTCGCTCGTTCATTCATTCGTTCGTTCGTTCGTTTATTCGTTCGTTCGTTCGTTCATTCATTCATTCATCCATCCATTCGTTTATTCATTCGTTCGTTCATTCGTTCAGTCGTTCGTCCATTTGTTCGTTCGTTATATTTGGGTATCGGTGCGCTAGGCATTGGTGTACTAGTAATAAGACAATAACACCCCTACAAGGCTGGTACACTTTAATTCATTCAACACATTCAACTTTACAAATATTCTTCCATTCATTCAATAATTCATTTATTCAAATCATCCAGAACTGAAAATCAACAACGAAAGTGTATTTGCACAAGGCCAGCCGATTGTCATGTCATCCCTGCCTGCTTGTGATTCTAAACTGACTTCAGTTAGCGTCAGTTGTTGGACGTTTACTACGTTTTATTGCGCATTTCGGATATGTACATGTCCTTTTAAAATCTTTAAAGAACAATTAAAATTGCTCGTTGAATTAAAAGAGTCCCCTTGGCGACCTAATGGAATTGGATGTCAGTTCTTCAAAAGTGAACAACTTTTCAAGTGTATATAGCACTCAAACGCGTCTATTGATAGTTCAACAATCCAGGAAACAATGCAAAAAATCTTTTACTGAACTCACAGCCTCGGCTACCGGACAAATTCAAAACTCAAGAACGCTTTGAACTTTTAATATATACATCGCAATCGGTCCTTGAACATTTATTTCATAACACCAGTCTATGGATAGTGCATTGATCATAATTGAAAGTTAAAACTTTTCTTACATTTGAAGCTCGCATGGTTTTTAGGTTGGAAAATCGAATTAGTTGATCTCTCCCAAATGTATGAACCCTTGTCTGGTTTTTACAACTATGACGCTCTCGTTTTTACAGTCAACTTATCGCACTACACGGTTTTAACCGTAAACGTATAACAAGGCTCACTATTAAAAATATTGTCATACATTCCTTCTTAACACTCCTTATAAATATTAACCGTTTTATAAGCATATTGCAGATAATGACGCGATTTTAAAAACAGCTAATTGCTCGTCATTGGTTCTAAGGTACCCTGCCTGTCCTACATCGTTTCATTTAATAATTCTATACAATGTGGACTGTAACACAATTTTCACCCGGCCTGAATGTATAATTTTCAATTAATTTATAAAAAAAAATGTCCATACAGCAAGTGCAATGTTAGAGCCTGTTTGTGAAATTAAAACCATGATCCGTCATTTGTCCAAGTTATTGTGAGCAAGCGGAACAAGTTGAATCGCAACTATAGCTATCTATTTGCCTGAAAAAAAGTTTACAGTGTAACGCTCATAGTTTGAATTGTTTATCATACCGTGCCTTCAACAGACTTATATTTGCATGGAAGCTGAAAACGAAATTGCCATGAAAAAACTAATTGTCAAAAGACTGGGAAGACATCGGTTGTCTTTAACATTTGCATGTATTTTGCCAAGTAAGCACGCGGTCACACTGCAATTTTTTTATGCGGAAAAATGCAAAAAAATAATTAAACACTGCATTTTTTTATGCGGAAAAATGCAAAAAATAATTAAAAAAAAAAGCCGGGTCAATGTTTGAATTGAGTTTTCATTGCAAACGAGAGGTTCAAAGTGGTCGAGGATATAAAGTACGGGCAGTTTCACTCCGCCATACGGTTTTGAATTTACATTAAGATGCTGTGGTGTTTGTAACTTGAACTGTACATGGAAAACCAGAACATAGTATTGTGTTAAATACACACTTTCGACACTTACCGTCTCAAAGATTTACAAAAGCAGAGTGAAATGCAGGTGTTCAAGCTCTTTAGGGTTGTTGTTCGAAGTAAAATGGCAGAGAATGGGTTGAACGTGAACCAAGGACGAGATGTCAGAGGATTACAATCAACACATGCTGCACGTGCGAGTGATGGAATGTACACAAAACAAAAGCGTGCAATTTACACCGCATTTTATCTCCAGTTTTTCCAAAAATAAACGATCGATGTAAATTGGTTAAAGCACTATACTGCAATTATTGGAGGTGGACTTACACTGTGCAGTTTTTTCTAAACACTTGTCTGGTGAGCCGTGAATCAAGTTGAAAAAAAGTTTTCAAAATGCATAGTTTTGTTTTTCATCAACTTGTCTCATGGTTGTCGGACTAACTGAGGCTATAACCGTACCCCCACAGCCTTAGATATAATTTGACTTGTAGAACCCCCTGTTTGAAAATGTCGGCTATAACGTCTAATTATTAGTCCAAACATTAACAACTGCCTGATTTCAAATCCTTGAAATGTTTATATAAGTTACTACATGGCAGCAAAATATAATGAACAATGGACCTATCCGCAGTAACGTAAACTCTAATTTGATCGACAAAAAGGAGGAATCAGACGGAAAAGACAGCGGTGATCTTGTGTTGAACCCTATTCCTGACTATCTTCTGAAATGCAAAAGTTACAGTACTCTGCTGCATGTTCTAATGCAAAGAAGAAAATTAAGACCTAGACTGAAACACGAAACAATTCACTCCTCAAACCAGCTAGAGTATTTTGCGGCCGATGTCCAAAAGTCTACGCGATCACTAGGTTCTAGTCCACCACAAACCTCATTACACCTCAAGAAAAAATAATGTGCAAGAAATGATATATTATAATTTTTGATGCTCGAAGATAAACTTCATATCAGTAATATCCTCTATATAGACCGCTAAAGACCGAGTGTATACACGGATTTTTTGAAAAGCACAAACCTTAACACCACTGTTGATAGTAGACTGTTGATTGTTGAAATTCGCAGAGCTAACGAATACCCTTTGTAGTCCTTGCCTTATAAACCCATTGCACTTCATTACTGATTTTTCTTGATGAGAAACGCAGGCCGGGAATAAGTTTTTTTATGCCTGTTAAGGTAGCAGGGGACAAAATCGAGATGTCATTTTGAAAGTCACGTAATGGGTAGGTGTATAATTTAACCCTAGAAAAGTATATATTTCCTGTAAGCTAAAAGAACAAATAATGGATTTGTGTAGGCTACATTATTGATACACTTTTAATTATTAAATTTTGAACAAAAAATGAGCGGTAATTTTTAAAAACTTAATTCTCCCTCGAAAATTACGTTATCAGAGAGAAAAACCGTGTCTCACTTTTTGTAATAAGGTCTTTGTTACTTTTTATCGATTATTTTAAAATTACTTAAAAGCACTTTATGGTGATTTTTTTTTTTTTTTTTTTTTTTGCAAAAAATCAGCAATTTTTCGAACATTTTTTATGTTATCTTTGACTCTCTCTCATCTCTGATGCCATGAGTTGCATGGGTGACAGTTCAAAATAGTTTTCTTTCTGAGCTGATCGAATTAATATTACTTATTAAAACATTATCAGTTATGAAACATACACAGACTCATGATTTGTTATTTTAGTTTTTAGAAAATATATACTTTGCTGGGGTTAAATTTCAAACATTACCCATTACGTGACTTTCAAAAAGCCACACTTAGATATAAATCACAAGAGTGGATATAAAAATCTATTAAAAAAATAAACATATATCAGGGGCACTTAGAGTTACAAAGAAATTCGAGACATTAATATCTATTTATCAATATAATGATAGAAGTCTTTTAAGAAAAAAAAGTTCTATTGTTCATTTAAAGCTCCAATTTGGCTTGTGAAAAAGCTGCTGTTGTGCATTTGAAAGCAGTTAGGTTACGTTAAAAGCTTTTTGTTTTATAACCTCTTTTGTTTTAGGCAGGTTTTTAAAGAGACCCACCCCCTGAGATATCTTTCCTGCCTTTTTTTACGCAAAGTTCGCTGAGACTGTCGTCAAGTAGCTAATTTCGGAAGTTTGAATACTCTAATACCTTCACTAGCTTTATGACAGATTTGTTGTGATTATTATGAGCGCATGCTTTTGTATGTGTTTATGTGTCAAGCCTGGCACTACACCCGGTTTGCCCCTCAGCAAATTGCGCTTTTATGTCGTCTTGGTCCAAAGTTAGCGATTCCACCTGTCCTTTCCTTCCCTCATGCACTTCCCTTGTACTCCCGGTCGATGTATACAATATGTAGTAGTATAGTTGACAAGCATCCAACTCGCTCTAGTCAAAAGATCAGTGAATGAGAACGAGAACTGGCCACTAAGCCATATACGGTTAACACCACGAGCTGAATCGGACGCTTGACAATTTCCATAATATGATAATCGAAAAACTTTTAGTCATTCATACCCCGATGTGTGCAATCTATGATTTCGATAATCGATAAAAATCGAAATCAATCGATAGAATTAGCTGATTAATATCGATAATCGACAGAAATCGATAACCTTGCATTGTGCGAGTAATCGATAATTATCGACTTTCACAATTGAAATATCGATTTTTATCGATTTATCCTACTGGATTATTTTGAGATTTGAAAGTTTGTCAGAAAGATAAAAAAGACCTAAAACAACATTATAATAGCAATCGATAGAATCGATACAATAAATTGGAATTGATAAACAGTGAGTATGGATTGATCGATATATCGATAACGATTATCGATTGATATCGATTTATTAATCGATTTCCCGATATCGATTTCTATCGTGGATCTATTGAAAGTATCGCTGCAACTCTTGCAGATAAAAATTCATTTGCATTTTTAGAAACTATAGAAATTGTTTTATGTACGTATGGAGGGGAGAAAAGAATTAGGATTACAGCCAGAAATGCACGAGGCAATAAAATGACATGTACAAAACATCAACAAGAATAACGAGTGGTGCTAGGGTTGTTATGTCTAATTTCAACATTTTATTTGACTAATCACAGTTAACGACGGGTCATCACATCTAGGGACAGGTAATCAAGGACGGGTAAGGACAAGTGAATGATGGCTAAGAGCATCACGTGTAGACATAGTCAGAAATATGTCTATATTGAATTCATCCATGAAGTACACACCTAACATGGCGGACATTGTAAGGTGTTTAAGGGCTCCTCGACTTTATCGCATTTATATCCCCAACGAAGTTAGGGTAAGTTAAACGAAATGCTTAAAAAGTGACATCAAAATATGTAATTGTATTTTACACAGTGATTTGTCTGTCGAACGGTTAGAAATAGACCCGGAAATTCGGCTTTCGCTTTCATTTCTATATTTTGATCGGTTATGACATCGTTGAAGAGAGTTCTTTTATGTTCGTTTTGTAGATAAAAAGCAGAGCTTATGAACCTAACGGTTTGGAACAATGTGGGGATGGCATTGTTAGAGCAGTAAGTATTACAAAACAATTGTATTCTCAAAAATCAATTCTCAAATGTAAGATTCATTCTCAAAAATGGAATTCATTGAATAAATTATATTATAACCGGTGGTTTTGCCCTAGATGTAGTTCGATTGTCATCTTTTTTGTAATAATATGTCTTTTCCTTGTTGTTGTGATATTTTTTGAGCTTCACTTTGAAATCATATAAAGTGACGTTTTTGTGAATTTCAAAATCACTTTAATTCATACTAAAATACTCTGGGGTGAATGAGGTATCTATATTAATATTGTAAACAAACCATGATGCAACATTACATGATAAAACCAGGGCAGGCATAGTGTCCTGACTATTATATATAACTGTTGTTCATTCATATTGTTTGTAATCTGTAGTTGTCTTATGCATGGTCTATATGTTACTATACCTCACCTGCCTTGGTCTTCTATTTGTACAGAAAAGGTAATATGTTTATTAATGACAATTTGTCTTTTTTTGTTTTCATTATTACAAGCTAGGTACTACATGAACTCTAGCTGGAACTTACTGCCAATATAGAACTCTTTCTCTCTATATCGTTTTTACTATTGCCAATTGTGGGGTGTACAATGTGTTTGGTAGTTGAAAGCTGTGAAAGCCTCCAAAATAGAATATTGAACCTTTTTTTTTTTTTTTTTTTGAATTATTTTAATATATTTTTGTAGGTTTTGTCACCTATGGAGGTTTTGTCTACTTATCCAAGTTTCTTGGATATATGTCTTTCCTTTTGATTGGAGCATATTGTATCAGAGGTAAAAAAAAATGTATTTTGATACTTTTTCATTTGCATGCAATTTTAACGGCATGTTTATTGCATGTCATTGTTTGTAATGTTCTGTTTGTATTCTGTTTTTAGGTTTTGGCCGCTTCAACAATGCAGATTATAGGACATTCTTAGACATTCTTGAAGCAACAAAGGCTTCCAATAATAAAGAGAATAAGGTATTTGATACAGTCCACATTGATTTACAGTCACACCAGCTCACGTGTTGACCCATAGAGTCGATTAACGAAAACAATTGTCAAATATTCGTTGTGTTTGTAAAAATCGGATTGATGGAGTCAATATTTGAAAATTGAAATTAATAATCGACTCTAGGGGTCAACACGTGAGATGTTTTGACTGTAATTTAATTTATTATTTCATTCATTTGTTTGTTTGTTCATTCATCAATCCATCCATTCATTCATATACTCATCCATCCCTCCATCCATCCATCCATCCATCCATCCATCCATCCATGCACGCATCCATCCATCCATCCATTCATTGGTATATTGTTATTATGCAATATTGTTTTGTCTGTTTATTCACTCCTTTATTTTATTGATTGTTCTTTCATGTATTCATTTATTCAATGCTTTATTCATTCATTAGATCATCCATCCATCTTATGTGCATTCATATATTTTCTATCTCTTCAGAAAAAGCTTGGATTCTATGACTTTGAGTACAAAGACTGGCCTGCAGATTACAAATGGAATGAATCATTAAGAAGTGAAGAAAGTTTAAAAGCATTAGATCATTCAATCAGACGTCTTTCAAGAGGCGGATTGTTTTCTAAACTGTTTGAATCTCCTTTCAGTGCATTGAGGTAAGATACTAGTAGACACAGTGTTTGTAACATTGTACCTTTTAGATCTGTACCTCGAGAAACATTTAATACCATTTTACCCTGTAATCTTTGAAAAAGATTGTGTGGTACCAAACATTTTGCTTGTCTTATCAGATATGTGTTTGCACATGGCATTGGACGACCTTTGATCTTCCCTGGATCTGTTGGGTTATTACAAACAGGACTAGGTAAGAAATAATATTTCAAAATGGAAGTTTAATCTTCTCAATAAAGTTTAATGTCTGATAAGTCTTTCGCCATTGGTGTCCATGCTGTGTCAGTGCTTATCAGAACCACAAGGGTTTCAAATTCGTCATGTTTGATACCAGAAAAACCATGGATGTTTGTTCTTTTCATGTTTTTCATCAACTGCATATGAGGAACATTTCAGTTAAATTCTGATGATATTCTTATTTATACTTTTGTTTCTACAGCTGAACCTCTTTTGTCAGGTCGCACAATGTACCTAGAGAAGGTAATAATAGTCACTGCTGAACATCAGTTTGAATTGTGATTGTTGATTTCATATCATAATGGTCAACTTGGTTTTCATCATCATTTTATAACTGAAGGGTTCAGAGCGAAAACGGCGTAAGTGCATTTTAGGATAATTTTTTCGAATTTTCGAATTGTCATCAAATCAATCAAAAAAAGGCATCTAACAATTCAATTTGGTCTAAAAACAAACATCATCTATTTTTTTCCGAAGAAATTGTCAGAAAAATGACATTTTTTGGCGATTTTAGGGATTTTTTGAGTCGTACAAACCTTATGCTCATCTAGGGTAGTTTCTTTTTGGCTTCGATCAAGGCTCCTGTGTTTTTGTGTTACTGGGGAGGCATGAAACTGGTAAACATGTTTAACACGTTTGAAACTGGTTTTCAGTCTAATCAGGACTTCAACAAAGTCGCATCATTTGTGATTTTGTCGTTGTTTTTTGCTATTATTTTGCCTCTAAACGCTTCTGGAAAAGCATCATTAAGCTTTCTAGTTGTGATGAGTCTACTGTTTGAAAGAAATCAAGCAGGTGAGATGATTTCGAGTAAAAATTAGTGTTTTTTTCGCACTCGTGAATCTTGGCGACCGTTGCAGAGATCATCACTTAAAGACTGTTTTAGAGGCAAATTCTCGGACTGCCGCGGGTATTTTTGCAAGTTTTGGCGATCAAAGAACACGACAGGCCTGAAAATTCGGCAGAATTCCGAGGTAGCGTTAGACTTATAAAAAAAACTTGAAATGGGGGGAGGCTCTGACGGCTGCCGAAAATTTGGTTGATTTCCCAGAATGCATTGCAGTGTTATTTTTGTCAAAACACGTGTTGTTCGAAATAGGCATGTTTGTAGTGATTTAGCGGTGTAAGTAGAATGGAGTAAAACTTGCATAAGATTAGAAGGACTGAATTTTCTTAGGATATTAAACTTTTTGCTCGAAGGCCAAGTTTTTAGCCAAAGAATACATATATATTAATAGGTTTATTTGTCCGCATGAACACTGATGTCGAGATTACTAAATAGCGCTTATTAAACAAAAGAAAAAAAAAACAAAAAAAATAGAATTAGCATAAAATAGCACTATTTAGTGGTATTTATTTAGTGCGCGCACTCTATGATTTGTACTTGTGCATATTCAGTCGGCTATTTTTATCGTCCTATACAAATTTGTGCTTTTCACGCAAGAGTGAACAGTTGTCAAGCAAAGCGTTCTACGGGCCGAATTACACCTTTTTCGGACAAGTTCTTCGGAAAAAAATAGATGTTTATTTTTAGACCAAAATAAGTCATTAGATGCCTTGTTTGATTGATTTGGTGACAATTGGAAAATTCGAAAAAATTATCCTAAAATGCACTTACGCCGTTTTCGCTCTGAACCCTTCAACTATACTCTCAGTGGTGAAGAAATTACCAAGAATAAAAATATTGTACTGTACAGTGTTAGAAATTAGAGCATGTGAATTGCTCACTAATCATCATAGCTGTAAACTAATACAGGCCAATGCTTGTAAATGTAGCTAATCTAGTGATGAAGTCCATGTCATTGAAGCCCTATTTATTCCTGAAAACATCTGTCTTCAAGCAATGATTAGCAATGATTGTTAGTCAAATTGTTCTTCAGCCATCACAATCTATCATTTCATACAGTCATTATAACTATTGTCATCTTCTTCACTGCATTATTTTCAAGAGTAATGTCGTCATCATCACCATCATCATTTTGTTATAAATGGTTATTTTTCAAGTAAGAATCTTTTAATGGCAGGCATGTTTTGGCAGTCCTGCTGCTATCTAAATAGTCTGGATAACAAAGGTCACAAAGCTAACTAGTTATAATATATCTAAATAAAAATGAATATCATAACTGAAAATCAAAGTATTCTTTTATCTTTAGGGTGGCAAAAGAGCCAAGCTGGTTGCTGCTGATGGAAATGAGATTGATTCCATGTTCTTTGATAAGAGGTCAAAATACTTTGAGGAGCAACCCAATGGAAATACATTGGTAAGTGTTGGTCACATCTAAAAGCAATGTTGTACAGTTCATTTTTGTTATACAATTTGTTTGTAACAATGAGACTACTTTTCTAGGTAATAGTATGTGAGGGCAATGCAGGCTTCTATGAATTGGGTCTAGTGTCAACACCATTAAAAGGTACATAATCTAAATGAACAATATTTATATGATTTGTTGTTTAAACAAATTCAAATTCCACAAGACCTAGTATAGTTAAATTATGTGCTTTCTATATATAATTATTATACATAATTCACATTATTTGTTAACTTCAATTTAGTGTTATATAAGTAATGTATAAAGAATGAGAGAGCGTGCTGAAGATCTAAGCCAAAGGCAAAAAAGATACCACAGTAGTGGTTTTGTGCAGTCATGAATTTGAGAAAATTATAAAAAAAAAACAACACTAAACTGCTCCAGTAGTTAAGGTAATTCCGTAGTTTTGCACTGCGCATAGTCCTGCGCATGTTTCAATATTTTTGGTTTCAGGACTTTTATTATGTAATCTAGTCAAATTATGTTTGTAAAGTACTTTGAGTAAAAAATTCGAGGAATTGCGACATTTTCAAGCAAGAGAGCGTGATAATTTTGAAACTTGACCTAATCCTCTCTGGGAAAACCTGTTTTTTGACAATAAAATGATGATATCTTTTGCAATATTTCACAAACTAGGATGGTGACCTATGTTTTCTAATTGATAAAATTATTTGTTATAATATAACATCAAATATATCTAAAATTGAGCATAGGTCATCGAGCTAACTTTTGAGAAATTTCCAAAATACTTTCCACTTAGGACTTTTTCGAATGAATTAGCAGCTTGTGCGCACGTTGGTATTTCATCAATTTCTTCAAAATCACATATTTTTATGCATCTGTTCAAATTTTTTTAATAAAATGAAGTGCAGACATTTTAACAAAACATGAATTTTGCTCTTAAGGTAATTCCGTAGAAATAAAACTGCCCGATGAAATTTTTTATACTTGTTCAAACAAAAGATTTTGAGAAACGCTTTCAGAAAATACACTAAAAAAGGGGGGGTCACCGACTTCTTTGTTTGTGCAATATGACGTCAAAGTTCATGCATTTTAGTGACTTGAGAACGTAAAGAAAAAAGCTCAAAAATCGAAGAGAAACGGAACAAAAACACAGTAATTTGTTTTTAAGAGTTTGTGTTTTGGTCAAATGTCTGCACTTTATTTTATTAAAAAAAAATATGCACAGATGTATAAAAAATGTGATCTTGAAGAAATTGACGAAATAGCAACGTGCGCACAAGCTGCTAATTCATTCGAAAAAGTCCTAAGTGGAAAGTATTTTGGAAATTTCTCAAAAGTTAGCCCGATGACCTATGCTCAATTTTAGATATATTTGATGTTATGTTATAAAAAATAATTTGATCAAATAAAAAACATAGGTCACCGTTCTAGTTTGCGAAATATTGCAAAAAATATCGTCATTTTATTGTCAAAAAACAGGTTTTCCGAGAGAGGACTGGGTCGATTTTCAAAATTATCGCGTTTTCTCCCTTGAAAATGTTGCAATTCTTCGAATTTTCTATTCAAAGTAATTTACAAACATAATTTGACTAGATTACATGATAAAAGTCCTGAAACCAAAAAACTTGAAACATGCGCAGAACTATGCGCAGTGCAAAACTACGGAATTACCTTAAAAGACAAATTACTGTGTTTTACCAGTCCCTTTCTCTATGGTTTTTGAGCTTTTTTCTTTACGTTCTCAAGTCACCAAAATGCATGAACTTTGACATCATATTGCACAAAAACAAAGTTGGTGACCCCCCTGTTTTATTGTTAAACAGTATTTTCTGAAAGCGTTTTTCAAAACTGTTTGTTAGAACAAGTATTAAAAATTTAAGCGGGCGGTTTTATTTCTACGAAATTACCTTAAAGTCATGGAAGAGTAATTTCTGGTAATAATATTTGATGGTTTTTATGATGTTTTCTCACTTTTACACAATCAATGGTTCCTATGGTTTTCCTTTGCAGCTGGGTATTCAGTCCTTGGCTGGAATCATCCTGGTTTTGCAGGAAGCACTGTAAGTCATGTTCATCATTTTTATAGTCATGTAAAAATAGTTGCAATGGTCGCAAACATCATAAATTATCAATTGATGAAACCTGTACTTGACCAATGTAGTTTGTACTTTAAAGCAGTCAAGCATTAACTAACTGCTTAGGCAATCAAATTGCGTTATTTTTTTTTAATAACAGAATGTTCTGACTGGCCAATCGATCTTTGACAAATTTTACAATGTTTGTTTTGTAGTAAATAATGTTAAATGTTTAATTTTAGGGTCTTCCATTTCCTGAATCAGAGAGAAATGCAATTGATGTAGTTATACAGTACGCGAACAAATCCCTTGGCTTCAAACTGGAAGACATTGTCATATATGCATGGTCTATAGGTAACCAAAAATCCTACCCATCACCCTCATTATTTTGCTCACGTCTTTTCTTACACATTGAATTTCGTTTTTTGTGAGAAATATCTTTGTAGCATGAGAGAAGAACAAATGAAATTAATTAACTCAGTTCACAAAAGATGACAGATTTGATGATCAAAGCCAGGTCAATGCTATGCAATACTGGCACTCACTGTACAGCCCAGCCCACCCCACCCATGTTCAAAATGCCTTAGATATCCTTCTTATCATATTTTATTTGTTTGCGTTGTGTATAGGTGGATATACTGCAGCATGGGCTGGAATGACTCACCCTCGTCTGGGTGGATTAGTAAGTATTTTCAGAATAAACACATTAATTTGAACCATACTTACTCAGCCTCAATCAAATGGACCATGGGGGGGGGGGGGGGGGGGAATTAGTTCATTTGAACAATATTTACGAAAAACCTAAAAACCTTAATATAAAATATTTGTTTAGAAAAGCCTATAAATAATACCTTCACTTTTATCACAATTCTGACTATTTAGTTATTTGTTTTTCTTTGTTTTATTCTTACTGTAAACAGTGCTTATGAACATTATATGGAAAATGTGTTCTATAAATGTAATGTTGTTAATGTTATTATTGTAAATGTTATAACAAGAAAACCTGACTTATTATTACATGATTGATAAATGGCGTCTTGTTCTTACATTTACAAAATCCAATGCCATACCAGTTGTGTGTACAGGCTTACCAAACAAACAACTGCAATTACAATAAAAAAAAACAAGTGTCTTCAACCATAATAATTATATTTTCAAATCGAGCTTTCGGACTATTTACCCATCTTCAGGGTAGAATGGAAATCTTGTGAAAATGTTGACATTTTCTTCATATCCAGATCCTTGATGCTACATTTGATGATATCATTCCACTGGCTCAAAGCAAAATGCCTGAAGCTGCGCGTAAGTACATGCATATACCGGTACATAGGCCTGAGGTTTCCCTAATGGCTTATGTAATTATTTAAAAGGAACAGCCTTTTTCTGCTTTTTTCCTGCTTAAAGGCCCAGTGTAGACCATGATGCTTTGCAGCCGTTTGTTTATGTTTTGAAAAAAATCTATTGTCAAAGTCGCTTTCTGTTTGGTTTAAAATATATGAGAGCCACGGGTTGAAACATGTTGCGAAGCTGTCAGATTCCAGCTGGTGAGTGTTTTTGTTGATCTTTTATAGTATATCAGCTTTCTTGTGAACTAATTATGGAATTAAAAACATTCAATCATTGATGTGAGATATTAATTATCACGCCGTGAATGCTTGTAGCTTATAGCTTATGGAGGATGACAATGAGAATTCCCGTGACTCTTTCGTCTAACAGTAGCGGCAGTGATCAAAGAAGTATTCTGCAAACTCACTATTTGTCTAGTTAATACCAAAACCCAAAGAGCCCTTTCGACTCCTTCACTACACGAAAACGAATCAATTTAATTTCCATCATCACGAAAATGGCTGCGAAGCAGTGCAAGTGTGCAAAGCATCCCAGTCTACACTGGGCCTTTAAACTTGCCACAATGCAGATAATTTTTGATAATGATAACAATTCAATTGATCTTTTGTTTCATTGTGCAGGTGGGTTTGTGTGCAATGTGGTCAAGGAATATTTCAACTTGGACAATGCTAAATATGCCTGCAAGTAAGTCATGTGTATTTTGTAAGATTTGTTTATTCAGGGAACACCTTCAGCATGTAGGTCTACATTGTCGTTGGCAGCTGAATTTTCATGGTTCCAAGGCTCAAACACTTGTTAGACAAACTAATGAAGGAATAAAAGACATGCGCACATGCTTTATTGAAAAATAAAGCATATGGGCATAGGCAGAACACAAGAGAAGTGCTTAACTAGTGCCTATTCTCAAGTGCTTTATATCTCAAAAAAGCACAGTAAGCAAGTTTTTAATTCCTTATATAAAATATAAATTGACAAAGTAGAAGCAAGAAGTCAAAAATTGCTGAAGTGTGCATGCTTTTTGCTCTCATAAAGTGCAAACTTTGACCAATCAGAGTGTGTGGTTTATCGTAGTTATTTTATAACAATTTACAAAAAAAAGTTGACAACTATTTTATATCATTTCCTAACGTCACAATAGATGTATTTTACTATCTTATTGATGAATTTGTCAGATATCCTGGTCCTATACTACTAATCAGAAGAATGCGTGATGAAATAATTACAATTGAGTGAGTATATACTATATATACATGTGTATGTACAATTGTCAATCATCGGTTAATAAATTATCAAGAGTACAGTCCAAAGATTATCAAACATATAATGTTTTTTTGTAATATTTGTGTCATTATCTACTCAATGACAAGAAAATGTACACCAAATGTTTTTATGTACATCAAAATTTTGATCACTTTTCAATTCAACAAGTAAATAAAAAAAATTGTTTCTAAATTATGTTTGCATGATCATAATAAGATTTAAGTGTGTTCTATTTGAAGATAATTCATGTGCCTTTATTTACAATTTTATGTACAAAAAGTAATAAAACAGAGTGACAAAACAATATTTTTCAACCTTAACTTAAGTACTTGTTTGTTTGCCATCAGAGTCTATTTCATTCTGATTATTAGAATGTCCACTCCACATCTATACATGCAGTAGCAATTTTGATTTCAATACACTGTCAAAATCTGACATTCATTTTGGCAGAAATGTTGTCTGTGCTTGAAAACAGATCTCGATGGACATCATCTATTCCCATTATTTCGATGTGTGCTGACAAAATCTATCCACTAAGGTCATCATTAGTTTAGTCTGCATAATCATCTGTTGTTGTTGATGCTGTAATTGCTGTTGCAACTGTAGCTGCTGTTGATGTATCTGCTGAAACATCTGAGTCTGTTGTTGAATCAAAATTAGCTGTTGTTTCTGTATTTCTGCATAAACATTTGTTTGCATTTCAAGCTGTTTTCGTTTCAAGTCTAGTTCTTCTCTTCTTAAACAAAGTTGAAGATCAAGCAGTGGTTGCTCTACTACTTGTTTGTCTAGTTTCTGTCGTTTGGGTGAAATGTCATGGTCTTTCTGTCGTCTGTTTATTTCTGTAGTTGATGAATCATTTATCAGACTTTCTTCTGTCATTTCTTCATATAATGTTCTTTTCATTGAAATATTACCCGGGCTGATTTGTACTGCTTGATTAGCATCTCTCTCCATAGGACTTCCATTTTGTTTTCCTCTTGTTTCTTTTCCATTTATTACCACAATTTCATTTGTATTCCCCACTGACTTGACTTTCAGCCCGTCATCCGAGATTTCTCTTTCAAAAGAGCTACTAGCATTCTCACTCACAATGCCGCTGCCATCAAATTTCTCTTCACTATCATCATGCATATTTTTCAGCGTTTCTTCCATCAACTTTTGTTTCAATGCATTGGCTATTTCACGGTCAAGGTCTTCATGTGTAGATTTCTCCATGACATAAGTATCACATTCATCAAATTTTAAGGTTATGAAGTCAAGTAGTTTACTGGCTTCAGTTGGTTGTGTGTATCTCCCAGTTCGTCTTTCATCCTCAATTCTATCTTTGTACTTTTTAGCCAGTAAGTTGTAGCGGTCTCTGACAGCGCGCTTGTTCTTTAGCTTTCCACTAAATATAGATTTTGAGTTGAGCTCTGTGACAACCTTTTCCCATGCAAGACCACGGTACTTTGTGGCATGTTTGAATCTGTACGGTTGTGCTATTCTGATTTCCTTTAATAACATCTGATCATGGTCTGAGTTCCAAGTCATAGTCTGTAAAAAGAAATAGAAGAAAAAAACAGTGGTTTTATTCTGTCAGTTTAGGGGGCTTTCATTTATTAGTACATGGGGGTGGGGGCAAAATTTAATGTGTAGCAGTCTGCATACATTTATATGACCCCCACCCTAGCATTTTAGTAATGATATTGCAACCCCCCATTGGCAAGTCATTGTTTTTTTAAAATTTTTCACTATGTGTGTATCATGGAAATGAATAGTACAAATGTATATATAGGGACAGACTATTAGGTAATGGGGGTGGGGGCGGTTAGTTGACTTTGTTTGTTCAGGAGTTGTTTCTTTTACCACAGTTGTGCACACTTTTTATTCTCATCTTACACGATTTTTTGTTTCATTTTTTTTGCGATCAATTATGAAAGAAACAGACCGGAAATAAACTACATGTGACCTAGGCCAGGACGCGCAGGAAGCCCTCACGACGTATTCACACAAAACAAAAATCAGCATAATTAAGGGCAAAATAAATGAATAAATAAATAAATAAATAAACACAGTTCCACTATTAAAAGTTTTGTTACACATGACTGATTTGAATCCAGATAAATGGTCAGCAAACAAGACAGCACAGCGGGAGATTTTTGTCACTTCCTGAGCAACTGAAAGACTACTAGCTTTTAATATACTAAATGTATAAACATCAAAATAATAGTTGGATATCTAAAAGTTTATCGAAATTAATTCAAACAAATTTTTGTGCATTTTAGCCACAAAATGATTCTAATATAAATTAAACTTTCGATCACCGTTCAGCGCGCTTGTTTTCTTCGAGGACAAGTTTCACGTTAAATATGAAAGCTCAAGTTGCGCTTTGAAGTTGAGTGCGTTGGCAATCATTTGACAATTTGAGGTTCGAGATTTCAGCTTCCTTTTCATTTGT
This sequence comes from Diadumene lineata, assembly GCA_918843875.1. Taxonomy (NCBI): domain Eukaryota; kingdom Metazoa; phylum Cnidaria; class Anthozoa; order Actiniaria; family Diadumenidae; genus Diadumene; species Diadumene lineata. The sequence goes on along the minus strand of OU974075.1, from coordinate 15,325,135 downwards.
TTGTTTTATTTCACTCGTCTAAAATAATAACACTAAATGATAAGACGTTTTTCTGGCAGTTCATACATGATTTAATTCAGCAATACTCACGTTTTCTTCGCGTCGTTGGCGAGAGGACGGCAAAGGAGTCGAGGTCGCCATATTGAATAGCATACGTAATGAGGGATACGCCGTCCTCGCCACAGGAAACCCGATACAATTTCGTTAATTTTTTCGCCCGTTTTCGATTAATTTTTAGTGACTAAACAATGCATGAAAATTTTATTAAACATTGAGCAATTGCAAAAAATAATAACACATGAATTATTCTGTCAGCAAGTGAAAAAAATGTGAACTGCTAATGGTCAAGTGAATGAATGAATGAGTGAATGAATGGATGAATGAATGAATGGATGAATGAAAGAATGATGAGTAAATAAATAAATGATAAATAAATACTAATGAAAAGTAATAATTGAATTATTTAATAAATGACTGTGCACAAGTTATATGGTTGGTTAGTAATGAGTAAATGAATAATAATGGTTAATGAATTAAAAAAATCGATATTGAAATAACCATAACTGATTTAGTTTACAGGATAATTTGGAAATAATTATAAATCTTTTTTGTTTTTTGTTTCCACAGGGAGGGTGATATCAGCACCAACTTGGGCAACAATCTCTTGATAAAAATATTACAAAACAGGTGGGTAACTCAAAGGAAAGTCAGACAAGAAAACAGCATGAAACTATTGGATTACATAAATTACATCTTTCTTTCAGATACCCTAAGCTGTTTAATGACGAGAGTTTGGATTTGTTAAATGAATATTTAGCATCACCAGATCAATCTGTAAAATGTAAGTTTTAGTGAGTGGATGGAATGTATGATTGCATGAATGAATAATTAAAGAAATGGATGGTGAATGGACAGATGAGTGAATGAGCAAAATATTGAATGGTTAAATGAGTAAATGGATGGATGGATAATTGAATAAGTGAATGGATAAACAAATGCGGAATGGATGGATGAACAAATGAATGGTTGAATGGATGCATGGAGGGACAAGTGAATGAATGAATGAAAACTGAATGAATGGATAGATGATCAATCAAATGATAAAGCAGTAACTAAATAGATAGTTGATGATTGAGTGAAAGAATGAATATATCAGTATAAAATATCGATAAATAAATAATCAGATAAAAGAATTTGATCATTGAATTGAATAAACGAAAAATACTTCTTTCTAACCAAGTATTTTTGCTGATGTGTTTTCAGTGGGTTTATGGAATAGCATGGGTGTTGATGTAGAAGAATGCAGTGGTATTGTGACCAAACATATCCAACAATATGGCAAACACTTCCCAAGTAAACTCGGTAACGATAGTTGTTTTTCAAAGTTGACAATATTGTATGTGGAATCCTCTTCAAAACCAAGTACTTTCAGATGCAGATAAATGTGTTTTTTTTTTTCAGAAGGGATCCATGATCACCTTTTTAAGGGAAGGGTGCCATTGTGTCAACAATAAATTTCACATGATAATTAAGTGACGTTCCAAGTAAGAACTAGTGCAGCAAACGGCAATGGAATGCATAAAGGTGTTAATTGTGTATTGTTTAAATGCTTGATCTGATTGGCTAAAGCAAGAAAATTGGCCTTTTTTCAAACTTTTGGGATATTTTTCCTATATTTTATTCAAAATTACATTTCAGTTTTATTAAAGCGATCTTATTTTTTTTCTATGAGAAAATTTTACCGTGGGACTCACTATGAAAAGCAAGCGTCTCCTAGGCATTGTTTTGAGCAATTCTGATTGGACAAAACCATTAAACAAAAAAGAAACACTGTCTTGTAAACAGCATTTTGTAGATTTTACTTAAGAAATGTGTAACCCTTAGCTAGATACATCAATATAGTGAAAATTAAAGAATTTCTACGTGGGGAAGTTTTTTTGCCGCAGAACAATAGAAACCTCACTAGTTTTTACGCGTATTGTTACTTAATATCTAAAAGTATTTAGAAGGCAATGTCTTTTTATTACACACGTAACCACCCCTCCTCCACCTCCTACAACACTTTTCTAAAATCATTCATAAGAATTATTATGATTATTAATTAAACAGAACTCAATCTGAGTTGTTTATTATTTATTTGAATATAACTCAGATTCAATTCTGTTTGTGGTGTGGTTATTGTCATCGACTCTTGTCAATAATTGTATTTTTAAAGGATAAAATTTACTTACTGATTTTACTTCTTGTTTTGTGTTATAGGGCATGATCTATCACCAGAAAAGAAGATCCATGTCTTGATGTTTCTTGTAAGTTAAGTCACTGAAAATTATAGTCTTTAATAGCTTGATCAGTATCAGATAGCCTGCGTTGCCGGCGGTCTGCGGTTTTAGGCCTCTCTCTCAGAAAGAGGGGCTATTGATTCTGTACGTCTGTGCCAGTTTGCCTTATCGATGGAAGGTTTTTTTCAAACAGACAGCAAACTAAGAACAAGGATGGCACAGTTGGCTCATGTGTATCATCTGTGCGAGAGGCCAAAAGTTCGATTCCTAATGGCTTCTCGTCATTGGTTCGACTTTATTCTATTCTGTGTAGCTTATAGTAGCTTTAAAAACCCGTTAAAAGGAGCATTGATGGAAGAAGAGAGGAAAGTTCGCACATGTTGTCGCATTAAAAAATGTCGTTATTGCTTTACAATTTGCAATTCCCGTCTGCCAATCAATCTTCTTTTCAGTTGTCTTAACTTTACCATTGTTATTGTGTTGTGAAATAAACAAACCTTGTTTTTCACAGGTTTTGCAGTATCTAATGGATTTTGATGCAGCTCACTGTATTCCTCTACCATCAAGTGATTTCCGTCTTCCTTGGAGTGTATAAATGTCCTTAGTGATGATTTTCTTCGTTGATAGTCTGAATTATTACTTCTACATATAGTCAAGTCAAATCAAGTCAATTTCTAGCACTGATACTATTTCGATTTCAATTGACGAGTCCGACTTAAAACCATGTGTAGTTTTCGATAACTACAAGATGATCCTGTTTATTAGCGGTAGTATTTGCATGATTTGAAAAAGTTTTTGCACAATAAAAATGTACGTTTTTATGCATCTGGACGTTATTACAGCATTTTTTTCCTTTTGGGGAGGGTTGTGTTGACTAGAATATGTACATATTTGATGTGTTTTTCACCGTTTTTATTTGATGACTTGTCTATATGGACACAATAAAGTGATGTAGTTGTTTGTCAATACTATGGCAGTACCTTATCCAGCAAATGTCAAGAAAGGAATATATTATGAACAATCAATAAAACGAATTAAAACAACATTATTTCCTTCTTTCTTTTATTTGGTTTAAAAAAAGATGCTGGTACCAAAGACGAAACACTCATCTCCGAATTTAAAATGTTTCCGTACTGCCATGAACACCTCGCCGCGTTCTTATGTCTCTCCACTTTCATTCACATGCACTTCTCCGTCTTTTTCTTTGTTTTCCGGCTAAAAACGGACGGGCATTTGTTTTTTTGATTATTTGACCGCGTTAACGCCCACCATTTTGAATTGAATTGATTTCTTCCAACTCCGTTCATTTGAGCTCAATATTCATTTTTTGTTTGTTTTTGTTTTTGAAAATATATTAACCTTCTTATATTTGTACTAAAACTTGGTTGACATACCATAGTAATTTGATAAACAAAATTGAGATTTTGGTAAACGATCGTCAAACGATCGGCGCGCGTAAATGAAAATATATAGAAAACTTGCCGGCTCGTAAAAAAATAGTTCCAATCCCTGGATAGCTCTCATTTTCCATCAGTTTACTTGTATGTAATATTGTCATTATGTGAAATTAAAATTGTTAAAATGGAGCTTGAACGAGCGGACATATTGGACGTCAAAGTGATGACAATTTATTAAGAAATTTCCCGACTTTGTCCAAATTCAAAATGGAAATTCTTGAGCACTTGCTTTCTTTTAGCTTTTAGATATGTACGTTCATTCACAAGTAGGCGAGTCTCGCTAGCCTGCGCTGCATCTGGAAAAATTGTCATTATAACGAGAGAAAATACCGGATGCAACGCAGGCCAGTCTTCCAAAACAGGTCGTGATGGCTTGAGTTGGTGATTTTGACGTAGACGTTTACCACTTAATCACAAAACACCAACCAAATACACTTTAAACGATCATAAGTCAAAAAGACCTTCAAATAAAGAGTAAATTGAAGGAATCGAGAGACACCAAGTTATGTCAGAAGTGACACATGGAACACATTACTCGAAGATTCTCCAAGACGCTATTTGAGTAAACTGAGTAAAATACAATCCCGTTGTCAATAATAAATGGAAATATTCGTCACTCCATTTAGCTCTCACGCCTCAATAACTGCGTTATTTTCTACTTACTGACTACTTTCACCAGTTGTATTTCAACATTTTAACCCTGAGGGATAACTGCCGAGGTTAAACTACAACCCATTAAGGTATCAGGGGACCCTAAAAATCGATGTCCACAAAATGCCTTGTAGCGAGCGAATAAATGGACATTACAATGGTATAAATGGTTATTTTGATTAATTCAATTCTTATTTTTTAGATAAGTGTTTAGTGATTTTCGACCACCTCTTTTCTCTAAGTTCCAGGAACACAGGGTTTCAATCGATTATGTTGAAATTTTGCATCGATGTAGCTTCATATGTCGAGACAAAAACGGTGTCTCAGTTTTTTGATATTTTGCCGCGTTTGTGAATTATTAGCAATTTATGCTAAAAAAGCTAAACATGACGATTTTCAACTTTAAAAACGAATATTTTTGCAAAGAAAGCGTTCATAAAAAAATTGAGACTCCGTTTTTGAGTTCGGACTTTCCTCTATACGATAATGTCATTTGTTAGTTTATGCAAAGTAATTCCGTGTTCCTAGAACTCCACGAAAAGAGGCGATCAAAAATCATAAAACACCCACTTAAAAATAATCAACAGATGATATCAAAACAAATTTTATAGCATTGTAATCTCCATTTATTCAGCTTCAAGAAAATATATACTTATATAGTAGTAACTATAATAGTTCACGTGCTATAAGACATTTTCAAACGGATTTAAGGTCCCCTGATACCTTAAAAACAGTTGTTAACGCATATGCAGTTATGGTGGTCGGGCGTACATGGGAGATATAAAATATCAGAGTTGTTTATAAGCCTGACATAATTACCAAATATTGAATTCGGTTTTCTCGTGATATGAAGACTTATCGGCGAACCTCGGAGTCAGTTATCCGCCTCGGTGTATAATTTTATTATGAAAATTTGCCATAAACAGAAATACTTCACAAAAAGGACCATTCTCATCAAATATACCTTGCAATTAATTTTGTAACTTTTTTATTGCAATTATATTTGCCAAAAAATACTTTCAAGTAAGACTTTCGTCACGTTTCTGAACTAATTGGCGTATTTCTGAACTAGCTGGCATATTCTGTACTGCAATTGTATAAAAATGAGATAACTTAAATTGTTTTTAAGGTCAACCTGTTCTTGTGAGAGTAGGTCTAATGTAGATGAACAGGTTCTCTACTCTTGCTAATAACTTAAAGTTGCAGTCTTTCGAAAACATAAGTAAACTGGTGGTTGATTGTTCAAATTGTGCATAAAAAAGAACGCTGCTTTGTTCAGAACTCATTCGAATTGTCGCAAAGGCTCATCGCTGATATCAACGTCAAAGGTTGCAATATGTATACGAAGACAATACTAGTAGTCTTTCTTGTTGTGCTTGTTGCTGTGCAAGAAGCATGGTCCAGTTTTCCGCCGGGCTTGCATCGGCCAGGTTTGGTTAAAGAAAAATCTCCATTGGTAAGTTTCGAAAAAGTTTTTTTTTTTTCTATTGTCAACACAAATCAGCTTGGTTGTTTAATTTTTTAATTTAGATTTTTAAATTTGGAACTTCAATCTTATGCAAGAATACTTGATCAGAAACACTGATGACGACTGTGTTACTACAACCTCCCCTCCCTGTTAGCAATGTTGCGCGCATTTCTGCTCATTGAATTCCTATGAAATCGTCTAGGTTTAGCAAGTAATGATTGTTCAACTTTTTAATGGGATAGGAGGGGCAAACTGTTCAGTTGTTTTTGCATAAGATTGTATCCTATAGGACCTTTAGATGATACGCATTACAGCCGTTTTCAATGCTCTGATGGCGAAGTCTGCCAACGCAAGCTTGCTGATAGTAACAGGTTTTCCATTGGCTAAATTCAACGTTGAAATCGATTGACGACTAATGCTGTATACAGACTAAATAGAAACGAAGTGATCGACAATTGAGCTTGAGATTCCTTTTAGGGGCTAATATTTTGTCTCTCAAAAAAACGCACCTTGGCAATAATTAGCATTTATTTAGTCACCGAGTGCCTAAAACTCGAACTGTGAAACGTTACAATTTTCCGACGAACTTTCCCGTGCTGGTCGCTATGTAGCCTGATAGGGGAGGGGAGGGGGCCTAGTCGCTATGGGAGTTAACCAACATCTCTTTAGTATCAAACTTCCTTGGCTAAGGTATTTAGTCGGTAAATTCAATTGCTTTGCTCGACCAAATACCAATAACTGATAATAAAATTAAACAATGGCTACAATGTAGAATGTGACTTCAATTTTGTGTTGCCTGCAAATCCAACTATTATTTCACTAACTGTCAGAACCTGAGTCCTTTATAAACAGTTATTTCTTGTGTCGATGATTTATTTTCATAATAACTTTCATTTTCACAGGAATCTAAAAGAATGATGAGGACGAAGAGAGAACTGTTGAAAACCAAGCAGAAACTACGACGTTTAGCTGAGAATTCCAATCACTAAAGACCATTAGTTTTTAATTGAAGAATAAAACTTAGTTGAGACTTGGACAATAATTTAGCAAACAAACTTGTTAATTACCTGATTAAAATGAATGTAACTGCATACTTTAGTCGTATATACCTAGGTACCATTACATACACAGTCTATGTATATCCAAACATCTATTGAAAAACATATCGTCGGAGAGAATGGTCAATAGTAGCATATAGAGAATTTGTCTGCGCATGTCAGAAAATTTTAGCCCGCGGTCATGTTTACATTTTTTTTCTACGACAGGGGAACTTTTGAGTTCCAATCGCAATCTTAGTGATCTTCAATTTAGGAAAATATAAATGGATACTTAAAGTCTATCCCTTTGTAAGGTGCTGTGACTAAGTCAAGCAAATGTGGAGGTTTTTGATCTCAAAATATTTTTGAGCAAAAGTCCGCAAAACGAAGAAGAAAAACTCAAACCTACTGCATTCGTATGAGGACTGCTGCCAAAATAAAAGAAGTAGCAGAAGACTTTTTCCACAGATTAACAATCAAAGGTCACGGGAATTGTGTGGTACAAAATGATTTCTTATTGAGGATCGATTTTGTGGAGTGATGAGCAGATTATTTGCGCATTTTGCAAGTTTTGGTCAACTTTCCTTCTTGATAAGTGGTATGTTTGAGGGGCTGCGCCGATGCTAAATATAACTGATGCGAGTCGTCAAACCACATTCTATATCACAGCATTGTTATTTTATTAAGAAAGATTGGCCAAAATGTGATATTGCGATATTTGTTGACGCCATGGTTGTGTTTCTCCTCTCAAGCAATTTCGACTGATTTGAATACCGAACCTGAAATTAGGTTAGACTGATCTTGATTAATCCAAATAATTGTGAAAACACCGATGAACCACCAAATTTTGTAAATTTCTGGTCAGGCTTTTGTTGATATACTTCTATCTTCACTAAATATAAACTTTAACTCGAGCACGGAGAAGAATTGTCAGTCATACTCTATGGTCAATTTTTTCGCATAAATTTGAAGAAAAGTCGAGCTTAAATGTTATGCGCCGCTAAGTCTTTCCTTGGTATGCTTTCTTTAATAATCGTAGATTAGTATTATACTTTTGGTTTTCGATAGAGTATTGGCCAAATTATTTGATCGGCAGTCAAAGACGACCTAGTCTCGTTGTGAAAGCGGCCATATTGCAGAATCTTGCAGATACTTCATGTTTATAAACAAACAAATTGTTATGCTATTGTGCAACAAGAACTATAACAAGCCGTACGGAAATAACGGCCAATCACTGTATGGTTGGAACAGAGACTCTTGACAGCTGAAGTATCGCTTTTGTGAATTGGGATTAAAGGGGATTTAGAAGGTATTTTTCTTTCGCGTGATTATAGCGGCTTCTGCCATTAACTTACGACATGCGCAGACAAATTCTCTATATGCTGTCAATAGTCCAGTTTCATGTTCTTCATTGCTCAGGCTAAGCCTCGATAGTATGTGATATATTCTTTTGTACGAGGTACATCCCGTGGGAATGAACCAATCCAAAAACAATATAAATACCAATTATTTTGTCTTGACTGTTTAGTTGATTTACTTACAATTGAGGCTTAGCCTGAGCAATGACGAATTTGAAAATGGTCAATTCCTGCTGTCGAATGCTAAATAGTGGCAGTTGAAACAAAAACTGAAGACACCAAAACACGATAATTGGCTCATTTTTAACTAAAAATAGTTCGATAAAGTGTGTCAACCGCGTTTGAATTGTGTATATTTTCTTACATTGACCAAGCCCATTTTAGCATTTGGTATCTGGCATTCTCTAAGACAATGTTTTTTTTAAATGAGCGTATAAAAGTAGCGCTAGCCTGCGCTGCATCCGGAAAAATTATCATTATTAACGAGAGAAAATACCGGATGCAACACAGGCTAGCATAAAAGTGGAGTGTACTCAACATTCCAATCCTTTCTTCCAAAACTTAGGCACAGGGAACCCAAAGCTAAACAAGAATGCTTTTAGTTACAGTCTACATTTTAGATATCCCCACAATACGTATTTTCTCATCAAGAAAATTACAGATTTAATCTTTTTACCGTTCATTTTTAAAGGTTAATAAAATTGTGGTTAGCAGGGTGGGGTCTTCGTGGGGTTCCTGTGGTTTTAAGTCCCTCCTTACCAATCAGTCCCGTAACAAGATTAGTAATACGGTCATTAATTCGTTTGCAACCACGTGATAATTCAGGCAAAATGTTTTATTTTAAATCTTACTGAAAAACTACATATATATCCTTTGAGAACATTCAAAACAATGTAATTCTGCCAAATTTGAAGCTTCTAGAGCAAATGGTTACCGAACTATTGACGATCAAAGATTATTGTTATTTGTTAATGTATGGCGTCGCCATGTTGGATGATGACTCATATCATCCAACATGGCGGATAGAACTTTAGTGTTCTCAAAATAAGGCAAATTAATTCAGTATTTTAGATCAGGCTTTTGAATTGTGTAGTTAAACTGAATCTCCAGGAGTCTATTTAAGACAAAGTCTCATAACAAAGATGAATTTATCGCGATATTTATTCTTTGATTCGAATTACGCGATAGCGTTGCGTGACACAATTTTTACATAAATATCTCGCAAATGAACAACATTTTTGGACCCATATTTCTACAAAGTATTTTAATAATCGTTAGCTATAACATATAGCGGGTATGTTTCAATTTGATTAAAAATGAATTTGTCATACTTTTGATGACGTCACTTGAAAACGAAGAATACCTAAAATTATTGATTTACAGTCCAACTACCAGAAGGCTGAACACATACAAATCAAAAATTGCTCCGATAATCAACTTTGAATATTAACAAGTTATCGAAATCAAAAATAGGATATTTAAAAAGAATCCAAAATTTAGCGCATATGCATATACACAAGGAATATGCGTCGTATAAGTATATTATTATTATTAATAAAAACGTCTCTCTTTTGTCGAGAAATATTTCAGGCCTGCGAATATCGATTAACTCCTTTACGTAGAGATGAAAACTAGTTAAATACTAGTGTGGGCTGCGCCCGGGGGCTGCGTCGATGTTTGGATAGAAACAGCTGCAAAATATATTTGTTATTTGGACACCGTAAAGCATTAATGACGAAACTGACGTTTCGGACGTTAATCCTTCGTCGGAGTAAAACATTGAATGCTTCACGGCTAAGACGGCGCACAAGTAAAATGGCTAGTGGTCGAGTGCTGGCAAACACTTGTACTCCTTCATCTTGTTTTGCTTGGTCCTCAGTGACCGCAAAAACATAAGTACATCAAGCCGACGTATCCCTCATATGCCGTCATCATTGATATAAGGACCATGCATGACCTAACGTTCGTCTTGTGCTTATTGCGCTAGTGAAGGCTGTCTAAACACATCGCCTTCCATACCAGCTCCTACTCCATCGCCAATAGAGGTGCGTTGTTGGCACTTAATCGTGCGATAGTCTCGCTATCCCCTACAACTTCTATAAATAACTTAAATCTAACTGACAGTCTCAGGAAAGGGGAAATACGCACAGACCGACTAACCTTTTAAGCTCCGCCCATGTAATTAACTATACATACCGAATAATCATAATGCAATCCATCAAGATCAAAGATCTGTCAAGAAACACCGTGAAGACATGTATGGAATCCAACTGTGGTCGCTTAATCATTGCTCGGTTATCTCGTGAAAACAGATTTTAGGATGAAACCTTAATATCGAGTATTAAATACTTGGTATATTTGATTGATAAAATCTCTGTTAAGGAATATATGGGTACAAAAGTGGGTTACAATTGACGTTGTAAGCTATTTTGAGAATAGAAGAATAGAATATAAAGCGACGTTCAGATCTATATGAAATGTGGCTTGGACACCCACAGAAAACTAGTCCGAATAAGAAGGCTTGGACTCTACCATAGTGTTTCATAAACCACTTCAGCGTATATTGCACTTTACTACACTATTACACTTTCTTCTTATTTTGTGTTTTGCGAGAGTTAATCAAAACTTATCATACTTTGTTTTGCGGGCGGGCTTGGAAATATCACTAAATCTTGCCTCGCAGGCTAACACAAATACATTGCATGCTATCAGGCTTAATCTGAGTAACGAAGAACTTGCCTATACACTACAAACTGTACTGGATGAGCTTGCCTTGTATCACACAGTTTCCCCCTCAACTCAAATACCATCATACACACGATACGTTACCCTCGTAAAACAGCGACGTATCCCCCTACCTAGCCGAGCTGTACTAAATAAAAATCATGCACATATCACATGCTTTTAAACTAGAAACAAAATAGAATTGATATCAGACATCGATGTAGGGGATCATTCTAAGCTTGGATCTCCAGCAGATCATCAAGTGTAAATCAAATTAACACTATATTAGAAGTTACGCACTTATCAATATACCAGCAATCCTTTCTTTGCATGCAATAAAACTGAAAATGATTCAGCCCATTCAAATCACGTCAAATCAAAATCATTAATTGCTACCAGCCAATAGATCAAAGTCGTGGATTTAGTATTCGCTGCGCAGTCCCCACCATATATTCCGGTGTACACAGGTCGACAGATGACGTCTCGCTAGATAAATTAAGATTATATCAAAATTATAGAAGTATATATTTTTTTTGTAAATCGTATAAAGTACAAATGAATTATCTGTTATCTGTTGTAAGAACATGTAACTCTCAAGCCCAAAAGTTCGGTTTACAGTATTAGATAGTGCAGTGCAGTCTGCATACTTGGTACTCTAACACTCGATTTATTATGTGTTTTTATTGTCAAATCATTCAAAGATCAAGTCATATCATAGTCTAGCATCTTATTCAGCACAATAACTAATACTACGATTGTGTCATTTGTTGTTGTTTTGGTGTGCCGCAGTTATCGTAACATGAGGAAATGTTGTACATTATACAAGTATTGTTTATTCGCACTATGACACATGGATATTCCTATACATTGGTTGGTCAACATCATAGCGAACATTAACATATACCAGACAGCCCATCACCCGTTAGATGACAACTCACTACCGTACAACACAGTCCTTTACCATATGTTGCTGTGTTTGACTATGTTTTGCTCTGATTTCCCATAACACTTGTAATAGATCATATAACCAGAATGTATTACTCTTGACGGTCTATAACTCAAAGTATTTACTTCAAAAAACTTTAAAAGAGGTCAATATACACTGTTATTGCATGGCTTTATTGTAAGAGGGGTACAGTATCAAGTTGCACATCTCTGGTCTAAGCTCCGCCCATGTGATTATCGTCAATGAGTCAATACTTGAAATGATTTCCTCTGCGGTCGCGGGGTGTTTTCTATTGTTCACCTATATGGGGAAATGTTAGCGTTCTAAAGATTTCATTGTGAATCACACAAGACCCGATAATTGTTGACAGAAAAAGGTACGTTCACTAGTCTTCGCCTCATAAGAAGTCAGGTATAATTCAGTTAGTCTTCAACGCTCTTAAGCAAGAAGTGTCGCAAAGTTTATCGTCCTGAATAAGGTGAAGTTGTTGTGTTTACTCCACTTAATCGCCTCTTGAAGGTAAATCAGCATACAATGTGCATCATTTTAAGATAGGCGATGATATTTCTCAATAGTTTCCTCTTTAAAAACCCATAAAAGAATTATAAAGGATTTATTCGGATATTGACGCAAATTAAGATATGAAATCTCATTAGTTTTCAGTGCTATACATTCCCCATTTGCGTTAGCTGACATAAGGCAAGACTTCTAAAGTCAGAACTCTATTTAGTTCCTCTATTAAGTTCTTCGTAAAGTTAAATGATTAAAGTAATATTGCTTTTGAAGCATGCCTTGTTTAAAATTGCCCAATTAATCTAAGAGTTAAAACAACACAAAAGTGCTACACCGCTTTTACATTTGACATTTTATTGACTCAGTTGGAATAAGGAACAGGCATCCTTTAATTTTCGTCTTTTCAAATTAACACTATCTCGATCTTTTTTTTTAATTTGTGAACGTAGGAGATCGCGTCCATTGAAGACATAACAATTAAATTAGTACAACTATCTTCTTCGTACGATGTTCCTACCACCACAAACTTGACAAGTTCTCCTTTCCTTGGACATTTCTTCACCTCTGTCTTCAGCTAGCCTAGCTTGACAAGTTTTCAGATAAAACACCTGAACCTTTTGCTTTGCATTCTGCTGGAACTGTTTACTCACACGATAACAAATTACATTTTTTTCTTTTTAATTAGAGTGAATCTCTTTAAACTTTCTTGAAAGCATCTTTATACTAAACCAGATGAGTGAACCCATCTGCTTTCAGTACCTGAATTTCATAAATATATCTTTCTGTTTAGATCCATCATCTACGAAGAGAGCTTCTTCCATATCTTGTCACTCCAGAACTCGTGTGACCTTCACAAAACCAAGACTAAAGAACAGTGGGATTTCCAGCTTAAATTAAGGTGAGATACTCTTTAGGTACGTATTTGTAGGTTTAGTGTAAAGTACAATAAGGATGTTGGCTGTTGTGGAGGTGTTTGTGGGCTTTGTCTTTAGGTGATAATCTTGTGAATAGACTCTTGAGAAATATACGCTTCTGTATATAGGAGGGAACTCTAATTAATGACCGGGTGACAACAAACTGACAAAATAGAACTTACAACAAAACGAATCTTTCACAGCAATAGAAAAACAAATGAAGTACATTGGTAAAGAAAAACGAGAACAAAACACAAGTTATTTACAATCGAATTACAAAAGAAATATTGCGAAGAAATACATTTAGAACAAATTCGAACTGCAGCCTTTTCAACCCACTACTGAAACTAAATCTGCTAAATAATGCATACAAAACGAGCATTTCCTTTTACTCATTGGGAGTAGCCTTTAACTTATCACAAGTTTACATTTACTATAATAGACTGACTTCATTTTTGAATCATGCCCTTCTTTTCACCCATCAAACATATGCATTGTATTTGCTCCTATACTGAAGGTGATTAAACAAATAGCTATAAGTACATGCATAAGTAAGTCAGTTAGATCACTAAAATGACAATTTTGAAACGTCGATTCACCAACATTGTAATGATTAATGAACCTCCACTCATTTACTCTTAAGCCTGGTTTCCATATAATCGACAACGGTCGCAACTGTGGTTTCCCAAAAATCGATTTTTTTTTCGATCGTATGCGACCGTTCTCGATCGTTGAGTATATGGAAACAAGGCAGCTAGTGACGTTTTATAAGAGCACAGTCATTTCTGTTCAGTTTTGTACTGAGAGTTATTTGCGTACTGAGTGGAAAACAGTACTGTATCGTATCGTAGCCGTGGTTTTTAAGAAAACAATCGAATTACCTGCCGTATCGTAGCGGTATCGTAACCGTACCTTTCAGCCCACTCATACGAAAACGACTCTTTCTTCAAACACTTACGTACATACGTACTATCAAAATGCTACTGAAGCAAATTTGTCATGAAAATAGCTCATTAAACTGCGAGATTCAGAAAATTGTTTACTGTTGAATAGAGCAGGTTATGACTGTGTTACAGAGGGCCTGAAACACAGTTTGCTGGACCAGAGTTTCATATGAAATAGTCCGAGACAGATGAATTGTTTATTATGAAATACAAATTACTGCCATTTTGAAATAATTCGAATATAATTTGCTAGATATGTAGGACATAGAAAGCCTGAGACATGACCTTAATCTGTCTTCAAATCTCTTGACAATCGTACGTGTTAAGTAGCAAAAGAGAGTCGGCGTAGGCTGATAAATTTCACAAATAGTTTGGGTTACCTGTGGCTATTCATAGCGCGTAGAACTAGAAACTAAAGTCAAGGTATCCCAAGATTCCAAGCAAATACGAAATAGAAAATAAATGAAAAACTGGATGAAAAGATGACCAAAAACAGTGAACTAATTTTTTTCATTTTGAATATCTGTAAATACTATATGCCTAATAATCTATTGGATAACGCAGTAGCCCTGCTCCGAAGTCTCTTTAACGGCTTTGACTGAGGGCCGACATGTGCTTTATTTTTTTACACTGCAATGTGGAGTCTGTGCGAGCGAGTGATATAAAGGCTATGTAAAAGAGAAATTCTGTAACCATGACTTTCCAGACTTTAGCCTTACTATCCAGATAAAACGCATCTTATGATTATCATGAATGTTATCTGTTGAATAAAGATTTATTTTGGCCAAAACCCAATGGGTTGACACATACACTTACTTATATCAACTAAACGAAGCGGACAAGATCAAGCATTTCAAAGGAAGCTTTTTAACCCCTCAAAATGCCCACCGCATTTAAAATGCAAGTAAATAAAACATTGTGGATTATTGCGCCACGCCACAGTCTTGCATATTTGTCATGATTTGTGAATGTACTAAAATGTACAAACCAGATATATTATGAATACACAGTAGGATACTCGCCGCAGGAGGGAAGGGGAGGGACGCAAAATATTTTGAGTTCTTAACTTTCACTTGCAAGCAGATCTTCCAACATATTGCAATTATACTTTTAGAGTCTAGAACGCTTGGGATCATTACAATTTTTTAAGGAAAATATTTTTATTCAATTGAGAGCAATATAATGTAACGGGTAAGGACGACTCAAGGACGTAAAACTTCCATCATGATATGATGATAATAATCTGAACTTTGAGAAAAGAAAAAAAACTGAAAAAACGACAGATAGAAACGACACACGTCACAACTGGTAATAGCTATAGCATCACTTTTACAACACTAACGACAACAAAACTATTAACAATAACGTATCAGAAAAAAAACAGCAACATCCACAACAACATCCAACAACAATAACACTAAACACAACAACAATAATAGTAACAACAATAACAGCAACAACAACAACAATAATAACAACAATAATAGTAACCTGACAATGATAACACACTTACAACAACAGCAACAGCAATAACACCAAAAACAACGACAATAATAACAACAACAGCAACAACAATAACACTAAAAAACAACAAAAATGATAATAATAACAACAACAACAACACTAACAACAATAATGATAACAACATCCACAATTAAAACACAGTTTTCAAGAGGGATTACCCAATAAAATAGCGCGCAATGTTTATAGCATATGTTTAACTTAACACTGCACTTTTAGTAGCGTTTATGTTTTACATGGTCACCAACTTTCATCCTGTCACTAGCCAATAAATCTTCAGTATTTCCTTCTGTTGTCACTCAACACGATACAAAAACCCAAAAAATTCAGCAAAATCTACCTAATATAAATCACAACCTCACAAACTACTACCACAAAACACAATCTTACATTGAATAAACAGATTTTGAACATCAGAAATTCGACTTTTTGAGAATGTTTTATAGCAAAGGAATTCAGACATTTTTTAGATCAAATTTCCTTTCAATGGTAATGGTATATCTAAAGTATCAAAGGCCGTAAAGATAAGCGTGTGGAGCTGAGGTCTCTACTTTACACTCATCACAATCCAAACGAATGTGATCTTCTGTTTTTAGACTTGCCATTGCACGCGATAATGAATAACAAACAACATTCGTGTTTTTGCCCGCGCCGTTTAGAGCATTCGACAAGCGCGCAGTAGTCGAGCGGAAGATAGGCTCGAACTGCCTAACTATTGCGGTCATTAGTTGTGAAAGACGTTATCTGATTGGCTAATTGAAGGGCTATAGTCCGACCTACTTTTAAATGTTCTAATCTAGGCTCTTACTCTGTTAGAAGTACTTGTGTTGGTAGTTTACTTTGCTATAGGGTCAATACGCCCTGAGTGTAGGGCCACGATTTTCAATATCTGATATACATTAGCAAAAGAATCGGGTCATAAGGTCTGTTGCTAACTAGACTGGTCTGTCAAATGACGTTACGATGAGCTCTAGATTGTAGTATGACACGATACAATGAACACTGATGACATGACAGCTTTATGACATACATACACTCCTACTGCGGGACCATCCGCCGAACGCTACACACACAGACCGAATGCCGCTAGAGGCCATAACACAACTTTGACTAAAAAACTCTCCTTTATTGCTTCACTTTCCAGTGTAAAACTACCTGGTTTCAAGTATTTGCTTCATCAATGGCAAGACCAAGGATTGTGGCTGTAATATTGCTGGTATTCTCCACTCTAATCGGTAAGTTTTCCTCTAAAGTTTTATGACTGTAACTTGAGCTGCTCTAACCCTTATTGTTAGGTTTCATGATTTATGAGAATTCCTACCTCGCAACTATAAATCAAACTTGATTTACGACTTTTCGTCAGTTGGTAATAGTGCTCTAAGTACTTACAAGTATTAAAAGATCAGAGTTTTTAGTCTCTTGCTACGCTATCGCTGTTTGAATTGCGGGTCGAAAATAGCGACTTGGTCGCGCGACTCAAGTTAACAGTTATGTAGTTTTCAAGTCGCGGGTTCGTACTTTTCTGAATGTATACACATTTTGCGAGTTTATTTACACTTTCTTGACGAAGAAGAAAGTCTAGGAAGTATTAGGAGCCAAAAAGGAGGTATTATCGCCGCGTTCCGAGAGCACTAGGTGTAGGTTTTGACATGTGGTGTGAGATTGAGGAATGGCTTTGGTTCGATGCGGTCTTGCGCGAGGAAATCAAACAACGGCGAAAACCCATCAAAAATCAATATTTTCACACAACTTAGAATCTAAGTACTTTCAACTACAATATTGTATAGTCTAGGTGATAGCTTTAGTCTTATTTATCGGGTAAATCAGAGAGAATTGTTTTTGAATAGCCAGTGTTGAACTCGATTGCCGAGGTGTGTAATAATCTTGTCACATCGTCGATCTTTCTCATCTTTCTGTCTTGTGTACAATGCGGCGTGTTTTTGTACTTTTTCAGACGTCTCGCTTCTAGCTGAGCTTATGTTTATCTTTCTTCAAATCCCTCTCTTCTCAATAACCTTGAAGATTATAATATAAATGCGATGAGCGCCGTGAACAATATTCTACCGCCATGGCGAATTTAACATGACTATCATTTTGCTTGCGATGTATTCCGACTTTAATACAACCAAAAACGTTCTCGCGCGTATTTTCAGAAGAATTTCTTAAAACGTACTAAACTTTTACAACATGAGCCCATTAATCTTGATAAAAAATAATTTTGAAAGACAAACAGAAATGACGTTTTGTCCAAGAAATGTTTTCACGGCTTGGATGTCTTTCACCGGATGTAACAATCTTCAATCTTCTTTGTACTAAAACTTACTTTGTCCAGTCAAGTGCGCGAGGAAAAATCTTGATTTAGTAGATGAAGAATAATCGTTTGATTCATGGACCGATATTTTGGTGATTCTATTAACTGGATTTAGTTTTGATTAATGTTTATTTTAGCCCGTGTAAACTATCGTGTCACTCACTAATATTTGGAATTTTTTAGACCGCAACTCACAGATGAATTTTGTCGAGCGATAAAGTCGAAAATCACCAGAGCTTGGCTTATCCAAAACTACTTTTATTGTAAGAAATTTCTCAAAGAAAGTTAGCGTTTTTGTGCCAATTTATTTCTTTTCAAATTCCAATTTGGGATGATCAGTTTAAGCAAGTATATGTAATATATCCGCCAATTTTGTGTTGATTATCACTTACGACTATAATTGATTAAAATTTTCGCTTAATGTTTTAAGATAAGCAACGGTAAGCGAATTTCAATTGAAATGAAAATGACCCAATTAAAAAGGCTAATTGTGTAAACATGTAACAAACCAGCTTTCATGTTCAACAACATATTAGTTACTTAGTGTTTGATTTATATAATCTAGTTTAGCCTTTTAGCAAACATTTTTATTGAAACATAACTAAGTTCCAATGTTAGATTTTCTAGAATATTAAAACTAGATTTGCCAATTGTACCAAAGCTTTCAATAAGCGAAAATCAATTAAAAGCTGTGAGAAAGTTTGTGTCAAAATAAGACAATTGCAATTATTAACTAGTTAGTTAGCCAAGGAAATTCGCCGCACATTTGGTGTATTTAAACTTTGTTAAACTATTATCGTTATTTTGTAAACTTTGAAAAGATTGCATTGATCTAATTTTATTAATTTCAAAAAGTTGTAGAGAGTGATAATTCTCCTATTTATTTTTTTATTTTTTTATTTATTTATTTTTTGTTATCCATATTAAAATTGAAATTTGCAAGATGTTTGCAAGATGAAGTCAAATAGTGATTTAAAACTATATAATTTGCAATTCTAGTATCTACGAAAATCATTTAACTTGCTATGATATGTATTAGATCTTGGTCCAAAGAAAGCATACATTCCAGATACTAATTTAATTATTGGTAAAGGATTAGGAATAACTGACTGATACACAAAAAATTAACATTTGAATACAAATCAATGTTTTCACATATAATACCAATTAAAATTATTGTTTAAACGCCAACTGTGTAAATTGCACAAATTGTGAAATTTTGTGAGGAAAAGATATAATTGACATGAGAAGTTGGATGACAAATATTGGTCATACTTCAAACCATTTGTTCAGTAAGTTGTTGGTTTTTGTGTTGATTGGGTGTATGCATTTATTTACTTTTTATTTTTTTTATAGTAACAATAATAATGCCACTTTTGTGTAAGTAGATTTCTTCCCTGTAATGTTTCTAGGTAGACTTACAGAGATGCTAGTTCAGGCGTTTGCTTCAAACTATTTTCTGATTTTCACTTTTTTATTTTAACAAATTTGTAAATACTGAAAGAAATATCGATAAATATTGATGTGTTGATAGAAATGATAACTGATCAATAAGTGATTGGCTGGTTGATAGATTGATAGATTAGTAATAATTAATTGATGCGTTCTGTGTATTAAATGAAATAAAGAATAAGAGAAAAATATCGTAAGCTCTTGGGGGGAGGGGTATGTATTCTTCGGTATTCTACACCACAAGATAGATTGATTGATTGATTGATTGATTGATTGATTGATTGATTGATTGATTGATTGATTGATTGATTCAATGTAATAACGATTGTAATGGTTGTGTTAAAATGAAATGATGACATAAGATCATGCTAAGAGTGGTACTGGCAAAGATTTAAATGTAGTCCATGTACATGATGATTGATGATGAGAATCATTACAAATTATATATACTTGACTTAGCTACGTTGCAATAAATTGATATCATCACCAACGTACTCAATTTGCCAAAGAGTTCAATGGTCCGTACTCTTGAACAACTAAAAAACAAGATTCTAACTACATATATAATTGTCACAATATCGCACTCTTGTCACAATGAACAAAGACAATGTGAAAACGATTCTGGTATAGCTAGAAACAAGGGTGAAGCGTCATCCTACGTGGGGCTTATTGAATGACAAGTTGATTTGTACTCATTTCTTTTGTGTTCTGGCGTAGCGTGAATGCCTCAATGATATTCAATAGATATATAAAAGGGTGGCACGACAAGCCCAGATATGTAAATACTTACCTATATCTGGAAATAGTTAACCTTTGGTATTCACATAGGCTTATCTGCCGCTAGTGAGAGACTGGGTCAACTCAGTTGTATGGATTCGAAAAATAGACGCTATGAAATGACTCGAATATTATGTAGCCAGCTAGTGATGGTGGTAGTGATAGAGTACATTGTGTTGGTGGACATTAGGGTGATCACGCTATGAAATGATATGGACTCGAATAATATGTAGCCAGCTAGTGATGGTGGTAGTGATAGAGTATATGGTGTTGGTGGACATTAGGGTGATCACGATAGCAATGATGATGGGCCGTGATCAGACATTATTGATGTTGATGAGTGGTGTCATGGTGTTGATGTTGATGTCTTGTTATCAGTGGTACTAAAAAGGGTCCGGTCCATTCTCTTTAACGTAATTCCTGTGTATCTGATAATCAAGGGTCAAAATAAAAGTCTCAGAGGTTTTAATTTGAAATTGGGACCGATGGGAATAATAATAGACTGCTGGTGATAATATTTATGACGATAGTATTGGTGGTGACGCCTATCATTTTTGTAGAGTTGTACTGAATTTTTAAACCGTTTTTCGATCATCTTTCGTCGATTTGAAAATTAAGTTTTCTTTTTCGATTTACTCAGTTATTGGTTGTATAACCACCGCAAAAAAACTGTATGCAACTGTCAATTAATTTTTTTATAGTCTACACGTTAGTGTTCCTAAGAGATCCTAGCCAATTTATTCAGTTATTCTGTTCGAACAGTGCATACGGTACATAGTACATCGCTAGACGTAATGCAAAAAAGGTTCACTTTTAACTTTTAGAGGAACTAAAATAAGTGGCCTGTACTCGCAGAGTAAATCCAACAATACTCCTTATATATATTTCCATATGTGCGATGTGATTGCCTGGTTCCAACCAGAGCAACTAATATGTTGATAGGATATTTTTTTTATTCGGTACATTATTCTAATGATGTATAATTTAAATAAGGTCAATACAAGTCAAGCAGGGATTAGATTCATCCACAGCTATTCGCGAGTTCAGAGTTCGTGCAAAGTGATAAACCGTGAAGTGGGGTCAATAAAAAATGGCGCGAATCGCGAATAAAAAGATACAAAGATCGATCGAATGAACAGGACATTTTGGTGTCTGATCAACGTAATTAACTCGAATTTGTTCTTCTCTTCACTTAACTGCTATCAAGATGCTTGGCTCGTGTCGTAGTTTCACTGAAACACTGTTAAGGAAAGCATTACATACTCGCACGTGTGTCATGATCAATACAGACACGTTAAGTTGTCACGCATCACGCAATCTTTAGATAGGATTGCGTGACCGCATAAATGCGTTTGTAGACATATTACACATCTGGCGCTTGATTATAAACCTCATTGTAGCGGTCTGTAGCTTGGCTAGCGCACCGAGAGTCGATAAACTCTGCTTTCATTTAAGTAACACTGTTCATATTAGGGTCGAAGACTTGGTACGCGAGATCAAGGTTCAAAGGCTTGGGATCGGGATCAATAGATGGATCAAAATAGTAAGGAGATTTGTATTATGGTGTCATTTTGCTACAGCTACCAGCATTTTTTGTGCGAATTCTCTCTTGGAGATTAACAGAACAATCCATGCCAATAGTCCTGAAGCGTGATGACGTTTTACCCCCGTCTCTATACCATAATAGTTTTTAAAATTCTTTCACATTCAAATTTTATATTCCCTCGAGAATACAGGAACAATAGTCAACATTAGTGAACAAAAGCAATGTGAAAAGGATTCTGGTCTAGACACGGGGGTAAAACGTCATCACGCTTCAGGCTTATTGCGCTATAGAAGAAAGTAAGCAAAGCATTCTGGTATTTTTGGAGTATATGACGGCATATCTCAAATCGCCTATTGGGGGTCATGCTCAAGTTACCCTTGCTGCCGTGAAATGAATGAAAGTATTCCTACAAAACACTTGTCAGGCTGGATATCCTTGATTTGAAGAGCCATGTTCTAAAGTAAAGTTATAACAATACAGTGTTTTTACATAACGAGCTATCCTATGCTAAATCTAAAAAGTGCTAGTGAGATTTGCACGTGGGAATGTATGCTTTGATCAACAAAGACAAAGGCAAGTTTGATCTGTGAAAACGCTGTAATGGATCAATTGAAGTGAAAAATTCAATAGGATGTATTTACAATAATATTTTATAGAAAAAAAGTATTTACAATTTAATGAGATTGTTAGTGAAAAGTTGTGTTAGCCTCGATTTCGTTTCACACTGCACAATGCATGATCCACCAAGAAAACTGTACCGAACCGTCGCACGAGCCTCGATATGACGCTGCTACGTCACATGAATTTTAAAAATAGTCTGTGAGAGACATCAGCCCGGCTTGTGGTCTACATATGTTACAGATTAAAAGATTTTCGTTCTTTTGGTTTTGCGATCTTTCCGGACATGATTTTCCCAATGTCTTACTTCAAACCTACCACTCTAGATTTCAAATTAAGCTAATGTTATTCCAGTAAATATGTTAATTAAACAGTTAAGGTTTTAAAGTCAGTATTTTAGGCCTTAGGATGCATTATTTCCAACTGTGAAAGTCAATACTTAACACTGTAAAAGGTCAAGTAATGTGTAGCTATAAAACGCAGATGTGCGAGTAAGTTTACAAGGATTATTTTTCTTTCTTTCTCCTTCGGAACTATTGTTTTTTAATCATAATTTGGATAATATATTAAAGTTAGAATTCTTTGCTCCTTATTAATCATGTCTCAAAACCGATGTTTGAAGGTTTTTTCTTGATAAAAACCAGAGCGAACTAGGTAGGGCCGGTCTAGGAACAATACGTCATGACGTCACAACTATGTAGTCCATTTCCTTCGGTCGTTAATCATAGAATCTGTTAACACTAAGTTTATCAGCGTAACTACACTTCCACTGTGAGAGTAAAAGACCTTTATTTAGCTATCTAGTAACCTTTGTAACTGTGAAAATGGCAAGTGATTCTTCGGGTCAAAATTCACGGCGCAAACCTTGTTCGTACGCTGTAGTCGCTGTAGTTATAATACTTTCGATTGTAGTAGTGATATGCGGTTCTTTACTTGCTCCGAGTACCACTCCAAAATACGGTAAGCATTCATGATATTGTAGTATTTGTTAAATCTAACATTTCTATTTTAGACTTATTTGTATGTCTTTAGTTTCTGGTAAAGTGTTTCCACGGAGTTATGAGTGTTTATAAACAAGCAAAATTTTTGCGCTTTGTCGCACGCGCGTTGATTCATCCTTTAAAAACATTTGAGTTCAGCGGACTGTTGTAGTCTGAAAAAGTTAAGCTTCGTTTACTTTATTAATTTTGCTTGCTTCATAGCAAACTTTTAAACAGGCTTATCACGATATTTTTTTAGTTTTCTTGTAGTATTTTGTGGTATGAATGCTTTTTTTGTGAACTAGAGCAAATATGTTTACAGAAATAACACCAATGCTCTTCAACACAAAATGCTTGACAAACACTTTCTAGATGTTTTTGTAAATTCTTGTCAGTTTACTTTCTGGAAATGAAGACAGCGGGACGCAAAGTTACTACAAACCTATATTTTTCCAGTACATTTATTTGTCTAGGGTATATGTATTCATTTTGTGTATCAGTACAGAACAAGTCAAAGTTATACTTGATATTCATTGTGAATGCAAGCAAAGTTCTTGTTTGGTATGTGAGCGATTGGTTTAAACGTTTCTATGAACGTTTAGGAGTGTTATTTGCAGAAGGAACTTCAAAACTCTTCAGGAGCAAACTCTGCGAGGGAATGTAAACAGTAGTTTTGTATACAAGAGTGATGTGTTGATTTTTGGTACATTTTGTTGTAATAATCTTTGCGTACATACGTGGCTGTGAAAAGTGAATTGTTTTACTTTCTAGTTTTATTTTAGTATTGTATGTCATTATCACTTTCTTTTTAAAATTCTTACACAACCAACCGTCGTTTATCTTTTATTTTTGCACAGGGAATTGTACACATTAGTATATATTCTCACACACAAAAACATTCACTTGTTGCAAATATGCAATTTGCCAATTATCGTCTTTCTTGCCTTTTTTCCTTTTACTTTCCCTTCGCAATTTCCAGCTGTCATCTCCTCTCTTAATTTTCATCAGCTTTTTTTTCACTGTTTCATCAATTTGAAAACATGCAAGCCCCATTGTACTGCATAGTTTTGTTTTCTTTTCGCACAATTTTCTTTTTTCACTCTTTCATTTGGAAAGTTAAGTTTTCTGGCCTTTTTTGCACCTGAGAGACATGGTCTGACACTAGCAACCTTCATACAAAAACAACCTGTTTAAAACAAAATGTCTCAATTCACAAAAAAGAAATTCATTTCTCTGTGTCCTTTCTTCCGGTTCCTACCGTTCTTCTCACTAATAGACAAGAAATTCACTTGTTTACATGTATAATCGATTGTGGAAAAAGTATCTTAAATTGCCTGAATTTGAGCAATCATTATATCTGTGAAATAGAGTGCAAACACTAAAAGTGTGCAACATAAATACCACAAAATAGTGCTATTTTATGCTAATTCTATTGTTTTCTTTTATTTAATTAGTGGTATTTACTACTAAATAGTGACAACTGTTGCACACATTTAGTGTTTACACTCTACTATTGCACATTTTTGTACTCTAGTGATCTAACTAATTAGTGCTAACTTTGGTAGTCAACAAAGCATAAGAATTTAGTGGAGAGCCTGAACTTCAGATCTCTTGTTTATCATGCTTTTATTTGGATTGGACTTTAAAATAATCTTAAGAAATACAATTAGAATAGTTTTTAATCTATTAAATATGTTCTCTGGCATTCTATTGTTATACATTTGCGTATTCTTCGTTTTCAAGTGACGTCATCAAAAGTATGACAAGTTCATTTTTAATCAAATCTAAACATACCCGCTATATGTTATAGCTAACGATTATTAAAAGACTTTGTAGAAATATGGGTCCAAAAATCTTATTTATTTGCGAGGTATTTAGGTAAAAATTGTGTCACGCAACGCTATCGCGTAATTCGAATCGAAGGATAAATATCGCGATAAATTCATCTTTGTTATGAGACTTTGTCTCAAACATACCCCTGGAGATTCAATTCAACTACACAATTCAAAAGCCTGATCTAAAATACTGAATTTGCCTTATTTTGAGACCACTAAAGTTCTATCCGCCATGTTGGATGATATAAGTCATCATCCAACATGGCAACGCCATACATTTTTACCAAATAACAATAATCTTTGATCGTCAATAGTTCGGTAACTATTTGCTCTAGAAGCTTCAAATTTGGCAGAATTACATTGTTTTGAATGCTCTCAAAGGATATAAATGTAGTTTTTCAGTAAGATTTAAAATAAAACATTTTGCCTGAGTTATCACGTGGTTGCAAACGAAGAATACTGCCGTTATTCATAATGAACACGTTCATGCTTTTATAGTTCGCTGCATTCCTTTAATGTTAATTAGCATTATTTGTTAGAAGGTATAATATTTGCACTCTTTATCTTAGACGTCAGCTTTCTTCTGGGACAGTATTTCATAGAGAAACCCTAAAAAAGTTTCAACTTGCGGGTTTTGTCGTCATGTTTACAACTAGCTACACTTGGTCGCTCATTTGTCTCTGTCAAGTTATCATGGAGGCCATAAATAAACCGATGTACCCACCCTTTGGACAACTGTCAACTCTGGTCAACGCTCTACCCTTCGTACGTGCCTCGATAATCGTTTACTCCGACACTTTAAGTCGTTCATAGCCATCGAGACCAAATGAGCGGAAATTTTTACGTGTTTTTACACGGGCTATTATCATTATTTGTAGATTTGGGTACGTTGAGCGGTTTGGGTAACCGGATGCAGACATTTTTTTGCGATCCATCATGTCTTTGTTAGCTGTCAAACTTGTCGTCAATAGGATTGGATTACCCTTGTGAAATATCATGATCACATATTATCGATATCTTCATACTACACTCCAGGTTAAACTGAAGATTTAAACTCATGATAGTTTTGATGTGTCCATGTGTACAATTGTTTGTCTTTTGTTTTTTTTTAATAGTACAAAGTACTGAGCACCTGAGTCACAAGATTGTAAGATGGCGAGTTACTTCAAGTCGCCAATTTAGTATCTCTATACTATCTCAACTATGTATGTACAGGATTTTTTGAAATCCTGATATCCTGGTTTGTAAAATATAAATTGAAAGTTTGACATTCCATGCGTCTCTGCGAAGGTGCGAAAAAGATCGAAAATAAACACACGACTAATTGGATTTACACCTTGGACAGTAGTTATTTATCTAGAATTAATGGTGTTTTGTTTACCAAGAATTGTACACTTAATTGCACATGAACATTTCATGGGCTCCTACTGTAAAACTTACCGCTACAAACGTTTCTTGATTTTCACTGGTTATCATCCAATTTCGTACAGATATATTCCGTTTATAGTTACTAGATTTTACCTCTAACTAGCTCATCTACTCACCCCGTTGGTGTCAAACAAGAACCAACGCATTTCATTCACCATGCAGATTAAGGTTTTCGTACATTTCACTCTCTTTACTAAAACTAATACTTATTAATGTCTATACTTGACAGTGTTCACTGCTACCAAGTTTGTCAGGATTTCTGAAACAGGCTCTAATCTGCCTGCACGGAATTCATACTTCAGTTTCTACGCAAGAATCTTACTTTAGTGGGGATTCGCTGTTTTCTTCTTTCATAAGATGTCGTTATATCAAGACAAATAGCATTGAACATCACACATTATACTCTCGTTGCTGTTGAGAAACATCTATGCTGCATTTTTATTGGATTTGTTTTCTTGGACATCAGTAAACACTCATTTTGGCACACCTTCAACCTATATTGGGGTATTCTATTCCAAACAATTCTGATGTAACATTTGTATTAATTTTGTTTCTTTCAAACGCTTTTATTTCTTATTTAGTTTTAAAGACTTGCAACAACCTTCATTGATCCGAACTCTCCATGTTCAGTCATGTTTCCCAACACTAAAACACAAGGAACCATTGAACCTTGCCTCACAAAGAGCGTTCTAATGCCTTTGTTTCAAAAGCCTCACATGTCAGTACTAGCCTCGCTTTGATGTGAGGTAAATAAGTGGTTTATAAAAGTTTCCTCTGTTTAATGACTTACACAAGTAGATGCTGAAGATCTTTGGTCTAGGCGAGGCTGTTTTGACATATGTTTTGAACGGAGGGTTGAGAGAAGGGGGGTAGACTATTATCAATGGTGTAGTCTACGTAACTGGTTGTCAAGGAGATATTCTGGGATTGGAGGGGAAGAAAAAGGACTTCAGAAATTTAAGAATCTTTTAATAATAATAAAAAAAGAAGAACGTGAAGTCAATAGCACGCAGCGGTAATATAGAAATACATTAGTTAGAAAATCTCGAAATTAATACATTTATCTAAGAATTTAGCTGATTAATTGGACGGGTCTCAAGCATATTTGACTAAATTCGATGCATTGCTTTGTTGTGTGGGATGTGCGATGTCCCACAAGCTGTCGTAGTTTGGATGTACGTTTTATAAGCCTGGGTCTATCTTACAACATTATTAATAGCACAAGAAACATGCAATGACGACATAGATGTTGTATTGAGCCTGCGTTGAGCTCCTGTCTCAGCCTTCAGCTGTGAGCCGTTGGACAGGCAAGTGCTAAGTCTGCGAAGGTTGCTTACCGTATTTACTCGAATAAGCGCGTCCCCCGTGCAAGCAGCGCCTCCTAAGAATAAGCACACCGTCTAAGATCAAGAAGGGGACAGTTAATTTATAGAAAATTAATATAAGCTCTTCTTCTCTTTATAGTTTAATATTATCTATACCTCTGTGGTATAACATTCATATTAATTATAATATATATCAACATCAAAGGAGAAGCAAATTTTGCTCGTTGTGTATATGTTTCGAATAAGCGCCTCCCCCTTATAAACGTTTTAGGCAGGGAAACATTTAGTGGTCGCTTATTCGAGTAAATGCGGTAGGCTTATGTATTACACTTACGTTGCAAGAGATGGTCAAACATTAGTGTTAAAAAAAGTTAACTATGGCGAGACTGTAAATTTTAGGCGTATGGTTTTGGTTTCTTTCAATAACTGTGAATAGATTGTGACCAACATTCATGGATCCAAGTCAAAATAGTAATAGACAGGAATAACAATACAATTCAAAAACTTAGGAAAGAAATAGAAGAATAACAGAAACATTTGCGCACTACACTTCAACCTCGTTAATCTCAGAAAGCGCTAGCTAATCCATAAAAATGACCGCAATTATTTTTCTCCAGGAAAAGATGGAATTCCGATATTGGACTCAATTCGTATTTCATCGGAAACAATCGTGAAGTTCGTACCCATTCCCTTCCGACTGTACATTGTCGGCAGGATATGACGCCATGAAATCCAAAGATATAACGTCATATTCTGGGCATAGTGTTGTGGGTTAAGCTGAGGCCAAATATATCTTGTAGATTTTCCCTCTCAGGCCTGTGTAGCCTTTGTGGCCCGGCCTTTTGGCATAGACAGTAAGAACGGCCTGGCCGCACAGGCTTGGATTTTGAAACCAATCGATACTTATTCAAAGAAATAGAAAAATTTAAACCAAGCAATGAACGAGAAAACACTACTGAAACATATCAACAAACAAAATAAATAAGGCGACAAATAAGCAACCAACCAACTGTTCTAATCAAACATCCCTACCCTTCCCCTACGTGGAAAAGCGTAGAGGGGAGGGAATGGACGTCTATACACATGCCAACCAATAACTAAACCAAGAAATAAACAATAAGAACGTTTATATGTTTCGTGTGACCTACCGACCGTAATAGCAACTGCCCACTTCTCCTAGGCGTGCCCTCTTTTATTGAATGCTATCATAATACTCTGATTGAAATTAAACAATTGTACTCTAAAATTAGAATGATTGAAATCATTACACATGTATATAATTAGCTGTTTCCTCCAATGGTTGGATGATTTATACATTTTGCAGGTGCAAGTCATTGAACTGACTATAAATTGCATTATTTCAGTTGCGATAATTTAATTGTATCAGTGTAATTATGTCTCTTTACCTCATGACTGCATATGCTCATCGATAGAAATATTCTCTGTACGTTGTTTCGAATTCATTTGTGTATTCAGACCTTTCCTTCTGATTCCTTTATTCATTCATAGCTTTTCTTTCCTGTCTCTACTCTCTCTATTTCCATTTTTCTTTCTTTTTCAGTTTTGTTGTTTGTTTTTTATCACTTTCACTAGCTTACATTATTTTACCATTCCATTTGTGTTATCCAGTCACGCAACAAAAGCATCTCAATATTTTATTACAACTAAAACAACATATTTACAACGAAACCGTTCAAGAAATATTTCAAGTGATTTGAACTGATATGGTAATGATGCTTAAGATTTCACGATAACATGAGCGGTATTTAAAAAAAGGTATTGTGAACTCTTTATTGGAAATATCAGTTAGCTTATCTCATCAAAGGGTCTGTTAGATTCTGGTATGTGATGATCAGATGTCACAGTAATCTGACTATTTCACTGAGCTTGTTAGCATGCACTGTCAAACATTACAACCACCCGCCATTATATCAGAGTACTTTGTATCGTTGTACTGTAGTGGCTGGGTTTATACAGATAATTTTTATAACCATTCACCATACCGCCAGTCTTGTTCACAAATACAAGAATTTTCTTAGTGCTGTTACACAAAAAAATAATAAAATGTTCGTTTATTGGGGTATAGGGATGCACACATCCACCAACTATACACAATTATACAAATATCAATCGTTTTATCTTAGCTCTTCTGTTCATTTGCCTATAATCAAAGATTGGCCAGCAAGCTTGAGCAATGAAGAGCTCAAAACAGGTCATTCCACCGGCGATTACAAAGAGGTCCAAAGACTTCTTCGTCATAAACCAAGCCAATTGAATAAAAACTAGAGGGTTTCTACAAAATGTACTGTTCAATTTGCTGACACAAATTTCGCATTTTTCAACAAGTTATGACAACACAATACAACGCTTTATGATTATAATGTTCATTTGATTTAATCAAACCGCTATTTTTCTAGTTAATCTTGTACACTGACAGAGAGAGCGGTGTTTGAAACATACATGCTGACTTAAGAGTACAATTTAAAAACGACTTTACAGCCATAAAAAGATCTGCTGTTTATCTCTTTCTTAATCCCTTTCTTCATTTAAATTACCTGTACGTTTAACAAAGATTAAACCGTGCGATGTCTACAAGACGAATGCAATGGAAAAAATTCAAACATCTTTCTATCAAAGTACTTGAGCCTACTTATATCTCTAGATTTCTAATCAAATTCGGTTTACCTTGCATGAAAGAACTCATACGGCCTCTACAGTTTTTTTCGTCACAATGTTGCAATATCTGTCGTTTTCAATCATTAAAGGTGCATTGAATGTCGTCTAAGTTCTTTTATATCAAAGGTTTTCAATAAACTTGACTTTAAGAGAGTGTTATGTCTCAAACATATAACAGTCGTGTTGAGCTTGTCCCGAAAAGACGGGATCCTTTCCCGCACAAGAGGTTTTCTTAACTCAATTACCCCTAATAAGATTGTTTCAGATGGTTGTCATTTACATTTATAGATGATTTATAGCTTTGCTTCACTGTTGATAGCAATGAGGATTAAAACAGCGGGAACACCTATTCTCACTCAATCCTAAACAAAAGCTTATATAAAACTCTCTTCATTACATTAACTATGTTTTCCGCTAAGAAGAAGCAACGAACAATCTTGGGCCGCTTGTCAAAGTACGGCTATATAAAGAAGTTCTTGTAATTCAGTAACATTGCATCTCGGCATCTTCATCAAACTAAGGAGACTAAAGCCACAAAAAGGCCCTTGATTGAAAAAACAATATACTCAAACTGATCTGCTTTGAAATATCAAAACGTCGTTGAGAAAGACAAATTGTCTTGAAGAAGTACTACTTCATAATGAACCGTGAAGAAGTTCCGACAAAAGTTATTTCACCATGGAAGACACCGTTCGTTTCGTCTTTAGTGTTTGTTTGATCTGTTAGCACACGTTTTGTGCAAGGTTGTACTTAGATTTAGTCAATACATATCAGTAGCATTTTTTTATCGATAGATACTTTTTTTTCGTAGGATTTGTTGTCCGTTACACGTATTATACAAAATAACTGGGTTATACAAGGAGAAAGTACACTTTGCTCTCGCAGTGTTCTAGTTTTGTAAAAGAATGCAAGAAAAAAAAAACCGACATTAATTCATTGTTCTTGTTATTTTACAAGCTTTATTAACACAATATGGCCGAACTACGATGAAATGAGCAACTTGTTGGTTAGAATTTGGCAGCCGCCTTTATATCAATAGTATTTTCTATTTAAATCACATGGAAATGGAGAAAAATACACCGATGGACAGGCTCAGTAACCATTTTGGTCTGGCTACGCACAAGGTTGTACAAAAGTGTACATTGCGACAGAAGAGGTCTGGTGGTCTTACCGTAGCCATGCACTAGCTTACTTTGAGATTGAAAAAAAGAACGATTTTTGTTTGTACAGAGAAACCTTAAATGCACTCAAACATTGAAGATGCAATAAATATTACACGAGAAAAGACTAAAAAAAAGTGCTTAATTTTTGCTTATCAATTCCCAAGCTTACAAATTCCTTTACAAGCATATTGGAATTTGAACGCGAACCACATTCATCAATCAAATCAAAAAGACAGATCGTACTATCACGTACTCAAAACTATATATTCATGAGAAAGGCTTTTAATTAAACTCTGCTCAGTCTTAGTACCACGGACAGTCAACACACTACGTTTGTTTGCTTTTGATTCACACTGAGTTGTGAAAGTCAACTATCGATGCATTCTTTGTCTTCCTGAAGTTTTGCTTTCAAGTTGCATAGCTTGGTCCGGCTAATCAATATGCATTTTAGGTCCAACTTCTTTCTACTTATCACGGTAGGTTTATGATTTGTATCTTTTCAGGTCTTATTATAATTTTTTGGAGTCATTTTGCAGCGATTTTTTCTTTCTTTGTTTGTTTTATACTTTTTGGTGACCAGTGTCTGTGATGTCGTTTTTGTCCAACATTGTATTTGCTTCCTTAAATTAGTCTAGTTGTAACATTGAAGTCTCGACCAAGTTAAACTTGGTTAAACTTCATTAAACTTTTGATGAAATTTGTTGGATAAGAATTCAATCTCCATTCAAACTTAAACTCTATACTTAGCATCAAGGAGTTGAATAGTTCACTCTACTTATTTTGAAGAAGCACTTATTTTATAGCATACCGAACGTTTTCATACTAAATGAACTTTTACACATTCAATAACAATCTAAAATTGATATTATCAATCTCTATCTCATGCTGTATTTGAAAACCTCCGGTTAGGGCTTTTAGGTACATAATGGGTTGAAATACATACTTGACCACAATCCTCTAACAAGACATACAACTCATACACCGATAGTTTTTTTCAAACGATTACAATTTTCATTTCAAAAATTATCTGATTCTGTCTATATCTCAAAGGTTGCTCATAGCTTGTTTGTGCGTTTGAAAAAGAAAGACGGATTTAATTTTTTGTGAAGTTTTTAAATTGAATTTGTGTTGTTGCATTAATATAATAAATTCAATCAAGCTTTCAACGTACCTAATGTATTAATTTTGGTATCGATGATATTAGTCTGAGTTTGTTAAAGGATTTGGTGCAAATAGTATTTCTCTTTTGAACATGAAACTTCAATTTTGAACACAAAACCGTCGACACACGAGTCAACACATAGTTAACAAGGATCAGTTTATTACATTCTAAGTATCCTTACAATTCTTAACATGTACATCTATTTTGTATTGTTTCGCGACTACAAAGTTATGTTTAGAGAGTTGGAGAAGGAAACTATATCAATTATGTTTGCTGGGAAAAAATCCAAAAGATTTATGTTTGCTTCATGTCGATTTGGGTGATCAGATAAGCATTTTTTTGTTAACTGTACTTACTAAAAGTCGCCACTTGGGCCATAGCAATGTCTTAAATCATTTATTTGATTCTTTTCTATTCTATCGTATTATTGATACAATCATTTGTAAACAACTGGCAAAAATAAAGCAATTACGTTTGGTCACTAGCCTAGTAAAATACATACAGCAAGATTGCTTCTTGGCCGCCATTACTGAAACGTCCTGTTTTTGGATTCGTCAAATCCATTTATCTAGAAAAATGACTGAGCTCTTAACTCGTATTTTTAATGAAATGTTATTCCTAGCCTATAAGAACATAAGGAGAGAGAAATTCATGTTTTAAAAACTAACTTGTTTTGTGCAAGACTTTCTTCGGTAGCAATCAGTCCATTGGCTAAAGCCACTTTTACTCGATTAGGATGGCTGAACAGAGATTACCTATGCTTAGTTATATACACGCTTTTTTGGATTCTCTGTCGACAAATTTTTATTTGCCGGATTAAATGGGAGTCTCTAGGTTATGTTTCGAATACTTATGCCTAAGTTAAGTAATCAAAAAGGCTGCTAACCGTCCACTGACGACAGGAAGCCATGTTCCATTATCGATGGAGTCCGATGGAGAACACATGACGAGCGAATCAAAATGAACTTTCAAACAAACTTCCACATAGTGGATACAGTTATTTCAACATTTCAAAGTTTTACTATTTTTGTCTTACACGATGAATTTGATGAATTAAACTTTGTAACTAAAGAACCGCAAGCGAAGATGGTGGTACTTTTTCTTCGAAATGATTTCAGTTGATCGAGAGTTGGTTCGTGTAAGAAGCGTCTTGTTTGAAGCGAAGTCTTTTGTTGTCTTTCTATAAGGGCGAATTTGATCGCATTTTCTATAGACAAATGGGTTCTTTTTCTAAACATTGTCTGAGAAAACAAGATTGTAAGAGTTCAATTTCAGTACAAGCATTCACGCGATGGATGCGACTCAAAAACTCAACTCGCACTTCAAAGACTGCAAAAATCTTTTCTTTTGCATTTGTAAATTCAAAAGGGAGCATTTCACAAAGACACTAAATCTAACATTTTTCGAGAAAATCAAAAACTAAGAACAACTGGGTCGTTAAAGTAATCCAAAGTCTTGCACGCAATTGGTAAAACATAACTCCAAAACTGAACTCGCATCACAGAACCTTACGTTTTCTTGGGAAATGCAAATCTTTGAATGTCAAAAAGGTACTGAATGCAAACTATTTCAAAAGAGGAAAGTCCAAAGATGAGTTAGTATACAGTAACAATGAGATCAAAACGAATTATCTCACTGCGGGACGCTGAGACAAGTAGTCTGCAATATGGAAGATGGACTCTTCCTAGTGGAATATGTCATGGAACAACAGTGAAATTAAACTCGAAATCCTATCAGTATCGATCTGTAATGACAAAAAGCAATTCAAAACACATAGAAAAAGGTATAAAGTAAAACTTTTCTCAATATAAAGTCATTTTCTCGGGTAACTCGGCTTGCCTTTGACATTGCTTTAATGGCGTCTTCTCGTCGTTCTTGTTTGGGCGTTACCTCTGCATACTTTGGTCTCAGCGCGATCTCCCTTTCTTCGGCGCTTGCTAAAGTGTCGTTCATGTTGACAAATGGTTGTTCTACTACTGTACAGTATTTAAAAGATTTAAACAAGAGATTCCGTGGATGTGAACCTTAGTTTCTGCAACCTGCTTGTTAGCAAGATTTCATCACTTCTTATGCAAACATCCATTGAAGATAAGAGTCGTATTTCAAACCGCTATCGAATTCCAAACGTACTCATTACTTAACCGAGCGAAGCACTAGACTTTGTTTTCTTTTCAAATAGCTCACTAAATCCTCTTTAGAATTCAACAACTATTAATATCTAAAATCTATTAAAAGTACAAAATAACCATATCACGAGCTGGCCCAAGATTTCGTCCATTAAAAATGGTCTTCAGCGACCCTACCTAGAGATTCAGCCTTTGGATAAATTCAGGGAATGCATTAAGATGTGACTTGATGTAACTGATGACGTCGATGGAGCCTCATAGACGGATTGCTTTAGACAATGAATTCTATTGTTTCTGACTCATAGTTTTATAAGGAAATGTTGTTTTTATAAACTCCTCCGCGTAATAACCGATTAACAAAAGATTTCCCTAAATATAACTTTGATAATCTTTTCGATGCGCGCAATGGTTCGAAATGCCTAAGGATTTTATCGAAGCGTTCATGGCGGCTTAGTAGGTGCTGTTTTAAAATGTAAACCTTTCAACCAAAAAAACGTAATATCGGGCTTTTACTTAAATCTAAGTAATAATCAAGAACGGGTTGTATCTTAATATTATGTTTTGGCCATTTGTACCCAGCTTTAGCAACTTCTTTGGCATCATTAATATATCAGGATCACTCCCTTTTCAGTTAACAAAATCAAGTCAATCAAGTCGATCACATTGTTTTTCTAACCTTTTATTCAATAGAATTCCGATCTACATTGTCACTATTTCCACTGTACTTTACGTCAACAGTGATTCAGGAAGAAAACATCCTTTATTTCCCACTGAAAACTCTGTTTACCTTTTGAAATCATAACTTGTCAGTTCTTCTGTCGTCACTCTGAAACTAGAGATTTTAGGGCATTTTGAAGAATCTGCCACATTAGGATTACTAGTACTTGTAAGTTTACCTCAACTTTTTTTTTCTGCTGTTAAGCTCGAGGGGTTTTCCTCGCAAGGCGATTTCCATCCGAAGTATTATTGATCCAAAGCTATTGTAAACAGGGATCAGTGGTGACAGTATTCAGACGGTTGATTGTAGGTGGCTTTATGAAGTAGGGTTGGTATTTCCTTTGCCACGCTCAGGCCATCATCAGTCACGAACCTAACCATCCCAAAGCAGTCCGATCAAAAGTTGCCTACCACTTTAGAAGTACTTTTACCGGAGAAGAAATCTTTCCAGAGAAATGGAAAAGCTGGTAGTGGTGTTGGTGGTTGCTCTTCTCTTGGTATTCATTCCAACAGACGCTAACTATGGAACTAATCCGACTGGTGAGTTGAGGTGTCATCCTCCAACAACATGGCGCTAAGTTGGAACGTATTTCTTTTTGGTATTGTCAAAAAAGACCAACCGTGGTTCTATTACTTGTTAATCCTCGATTCATCATTGTTGAAAGTTAACATCCAACAGCGGATTTTTCACCTTTTCAAGAGTAAACGTCCTCGTTGTATCAGCGATGCGAAGGTTTTCACGACGAACAAGATTTATTGAGTGGCGACAATGTGATGTCACCCGTGTGATGGGGCTCGCACTTTTTCGCATCTTTTGATACTAGGGTGACGACTTGTGTACTTGTACACCATGTAAGCCGTGAAAAGGCCAAGTTTTTTTTTGTTCAAAAGGAGTGTTCGGGATAATTGCGATCATATGGTGTTGTTTTAAAGGCAAATCGATTAATGTCTTCTTAATGAGCTCTCACTGAGACAGAATTGGTAATAATACATTTAATCAATTCTGTTTTGATACAACGTTAGATCGAAAAAGTGAAATTTAAGTTATATGGCTTATACAAACAGAAGAGAACTTTTACAAAAGATTCAACAATTTAGTCAACACGAGAATTTGTTTTTGGCTTGAATTGTAAATATCGGTATCAATCCAGAACAGGAGACAAGAGTCGAACACAAACATGAACGGCGTGTTTCTTGTTTATTGTATTCGAAAAATATCTTGAGTGTCTACTGCTTCTTTTCGACGCATCGTCGACGATTTAGCACAGAAACCTTTTGGTAACATCATTGATAAAAAACATTTTTCACATTATAAGAAAGTATAGATTTTTGCAAAGATTGTAGAGACATTCCTTAACTCTGTAATACAGTAGAACGCCATGATCTGTAGATTTTAGAATGTAAAACATTATTGTTCAATTTGTTTTCTTAATCAAAAGTGGTTTTGCTGATTACAGCTTCATAATTACTCAATTAGCGAACAATTAATAAGCCTGGTTGGGTGCACGCTCATTCAATCCTTCGCCATTAGAAGTGTATCTTATCATCTCAATCTATGGCGTCTTCTTAAAGGGATCGTTTGATGCACTCCCAAGAGAAGCGCGTATTCCAAATGCGCTAAATAAACGTCGGTAGCTTAATCAGGAAATTTCACAAACAATGGTTCCACTATCGGAATGAGAAGTTTTGGGGGCTAGGTAATCGGATGATGACTTCCAATTAGCAAGGTTTTTGGTTTCTAAAGGAAAACTGGCGGTTTAATGTACTTGTAAAACACTCGTGTTCGAACGAGTTTTTGAATTCCTTCGTAATTTTCGTGTCGGGAATTTAAGTTTTTTATTTTCTTTCGTGATTCCAGCACTTTACCTCTTGAATAATTTGTTACTTTGGTTTATTTTATGCAGTGTCCAATTTCGTTGAAGAATTAGCAGTGTAACTAAGTATTTCTCCAGGATCTTTTACTTTTTGAGATGCTAGTGCTCATATAAAACGAAGTCTTTCTCATCGGTGTTTATCCTTTTGAGATGATCATGCCTTCGATTGGGAAAAGTGTTCAAGACACACATGAACTCTGTTGTATCTTTTGAAATTTGTCAATACGTTGCCATTAATGTACCAACTTCTGAAAAAAACTTCTTCATGATCTTGTTGTTTATTGGTTTTTCAAACTTATATCGCATTTGCTTTCAAAGAGCACCTAATTCAGAGCTTTGATCATGATTTTGTTACTCTTTCTTCATATTTACAAATCTTTAGCGAGTATAAAAACATATTGTAGTTGCCTCAGTTGACCATGTGGCTGACAATGTCTTCCATTTCTTGCAGGCTCACAGACTACTCCGCCGAAAAAGATCACCATCAAGTTAGGATTTATAGCTCCACTTGATAGCAGTTTAGGAGCAACAGCAAAATTAGGAAAAGAGCTTGTAAGTAAACCAGTAAAATGACTTTAATTATTCAGTGTGTTATATATTTGGACGACTTTAATGTATGACTACACTGGACTGTAATTTTTAAAGAGGTTTTAGCTCCTTTTTAAAGTCATTTATAAAGGCGTTTCAGCAGTTTTTTTTGTAAACTCAACGTCTACGTATGACTACTTTACGCTATTGGAACTATCATCGACTATTTCCAATGTACTTTATTTCAGGAATCAGCATTCAAAATAGCTGTTGAAGTTATCAACAAAGAAAAAGCCAAAGGAAATGTTGAGCTATCCACAGATTTCAAAAGTAAGCACTTACTTTATTCCCTATGTATATTCTTTTATTAAGGAAAATTGCTACATCATTTGTACTAGAAGACATTTATTTTGTGGCATGTTTCTTCCATTTTTTTAACCGGCATGACAAACGCGTTTTAGGAACCTACATTTCTGTTTAGATACTGTCATAAGTTCATGACCTAACATAGCTTAAACACAGCATCAAACATACTTTGTAGATGTTCTTCTAATGTATTTACTGTGATTTTAAATTTGAAGACCTTGTCAAAGATGGCGGGGCAGATCCTCCCACCACATGTAAAATGGCCGCTCAGCAGTTGGCAGATGATCCCGACATAGTTGGTGTTGTTGGAGGTTATAGATCTTCCTGCTCGATTGCATCTCACCAGTATTTCAGAGAACATGGTAAGTTATGACAAATAAACAACCTTAATCACCATGCACTGGAGAAAGAACTTACTGATTCCCAGACATTTAAAGACAAAACGAAAAGGCACATTCAACTTTTAGAAATGTCTGTCGTTTTCGGTGTTTCTCGTCAGGAATTGTCGTTACAGGGTGTTGGGAGTTTTTCAAGGAATATTATCATATATGTACTTAAAAGTATGTTTCAAGCATTTCAATTTCTGTTTTCAGCTGTTAGCATGACACAGATTTCTTATGGATCGACATCACCAAAGCTTTCCAATAAGAAGACATTCCCAAAGTTCTTCAGGACCTGTGCAAGTGATGTTTACCAAGCTTCAGCTCTAGCAGACCTGGTTAACTATTTTAATTGGAAAAGAGTAAGTAAAGATTTGAGCCAATCCTACATACAATCAAATGTATAGTTTATTGTACAAGATATTTATTTTACGGTCTGTTGCTGTGTTTTGAAAGCTGCAATGTGACATCTCCATTCAAATGTCATCCAAATACACTTTCTTCTCCGCTATCACTAAAGATACATTTTTCATGCCTGTAAAAAAATATTTAAAAAACGAAACCTGATTTTTCTTATTTTAGCTGATCGTAACGGACATTTACTTGCAATTGTCACCTTTTTTACACATTTTTCTGACTATTTACAATATTAACCACACTTGACCAAACACCCTGATCATGTAAATCCAATTCGCCCACTCTTTCTATGTGGCACGCGAGTGACCTTACTCATGTACACTTCAGGCAAATCTGTCTAGCAGCATGAGGTAGCACTTTACCACATTATACTTAACTTGTCAATATGTGGCCTCTGTTTCACAGGTTAGCACGATAACTTCAACCGATGTCTCTGCTAAAGATTTGGTAGACAGGTTCGAGACCCAAGCCAAGTTAAAAGGAATCCGAGTTCACACCTCGTCGAGATTTTCAGCTGGAGCACAGCCAGATACAATTGAGCGAAAAGTGCAGCTAGTGAGTGCGAAGAATTGGGTTTTTCTTTGCGTTGATGATTTACGTGCTCTTCTTCTGTTTGTTTCCTCGTTCTTTCTTTATTTCTCCTTCCATTTTATGCGTCCTCTCTTTTTATTATTTTTATAAGTTCTTTCAGACTTTCTGTGTTTTGTCATTGTGTCTTTGACGATAGAAAAGTGATTAAAAAGTCCACAGAACATAGTGTAATTGATTATGTTATTTTTCAGATTAAAGATGCTCACACCAGAGTCAACCTGGTCAGTTCTCTTCCATCAAACGCTCAAACTGTGTTTCAGAAAGCTAAATCAAAGGTAACAACGCATTTATGTTTTCACGAGATACACAAAATAGTTAGCGTGATGATTATTTTATCGTGTAAACTTTGGGAAAGTCAAAGTAACAGTCAGTTTGCTCGACCATTCTTGTTAACAATCCGTATATGGTCATTGCAGGGCATGATGGGACAAGGCTGGGTTTGGATCGGAACAGACGGAGTGACGTCAACACCTTTCGACAACGCGACCAAGCCTGAAGTCAAACAAAGCATGCAGGGAGCAATCGGCATCAGGCCAAGTGGTAAGGGACATTCTTATTCCATTCTTGAATAGAACTAGTTCCGGTGACTTTCAGAAAGGCCTTGTAATACACTTCTTTCGCAACCTTTGGTATTCAAAAGTGACAAAGGTTGACTAAAATTGGGAACATCTTTCGCCACAAGACATTCAAGTGTATAATTATGAGTATGATATGGCACGCCTCAAGCCACATACTAACCTTAAACCCTGGTCAAAAAGAACGACAATATAATGCATTAAAAATGGTTGACCTTCCACTTACCTCACTCGTTGGTGAATGAACATGACATGTGACAACACTAAATCTTGGTTAATTAGATCACCTTGTTGAACTTTGTGGATTGTTGCTACTTTCATTTTTGCGAAAAGGAGGAGCTTAAGGGATTAATGGTCGAGTTTCATGGTTTGGATTTCAATTTTTTCACAAGTACAGTGTTTGATTGACGTGGTGGTTCCAAGTTCCATTTTCAGTTTTAAAATATTTTAAGAAGGCACATTTTTGTTTCTAAAGAAACAGACAAACGTATAAAAGGAGTAAAACTAAACTAAAAACTAATACAATATGAAAAAATTAAACAATTATACAAACAGTCGAAATCAAAAACAACAGAAATGCAAAACAAACCTTGACCTAGTTTTGTAATTAATATAGATTTCGTTTTGATATCCCAAGTTTGTACTTAATACTAAAAACTAATTCGATTTCTTTTATTTTACAGCTGGAAGTGCAGCAACGTTCTTCCAGATCGTCGTAAAATGGATGAACAAATTCTCAATTAGATCCCAATACCCTGGTGTTATATATGACACGGTAAATATTGATGATATGAAATTCACTGACATAGCACCCCTACCATTCCAAATATGTTACAGTGACGACACACCAACCGGGACCACGTTGTGTGTTTTTTCAATACTTTTAAAACTTTAATCCATTAAGTTAATTGAATAGAGATATTATTTTGATCACTCAATGTATTTAAATTGAATCCTGCTTTATCAGAAGGTTTGAAGCGGTAGAAAATTAAGCGCTGAAAATATAAATATAAATAATGTCAAGTGGTCCCGGTTGGAGTGTTTGCACCTTAAATGTGTTTTACAATATATTCCAAAGTTGTTTTTCAGCTAACTTCATTTATAAGTTTGTGCAAATTCATCTCTGTTGGAATTGAATACAGTGATAATGCAGTGATGCGTCTTTTAACTTTGGTTCACACAAAAAATGGAAAAAAGATACTAAATTTTCGACTGAAAGAACAATCTTTAGAGTGTTAGTCGTTGTCAATCTGAAGAAGACAGTAATTTTATTCGCAAATATAGTAACTTTTTTCCATTTTAGTGTTGGGAACCAAAGTTAAAACTTTAATACTAACTTCATTTATTGTTCTTCAGCCTTTAAGACCGTCTGCCTATGTGCCTCACGTGTACGATGCTGTATATACCTACTTTCTAGCGTTTGATCGACTGGAAAAAGCTGGGAAAATAAAACCGGTAAGCCTGTGATGTGAAAACCGGTAATCCTGTAAAAACCCTATCAGTAAGAAAAGCGCTCATGCATATGTATTTCCGTATTCATTCAATCGAATAATTAAAAAAAAACAATTAGAAAAACGTAAAGCGCTTAATAACTTTTAAAAGTGAATTGATGTGTAGTAAAATGCAATACATGTGAAATACATATTTGTCAGTGACAATGGAAGTGTGTCTTTTCTGTTTTAGGGCGACCCACCAAGCAAACTCCGAAGTCTTGTTTTTAGCGAACTGAAAAAGTTTACCAAGCCAGAAAACAGTTTTCTAAGTGCACAGGGTAAGAGAGTTAAGAAAAATGCGTATTTGTGTTGAGTAAGAGCTGATGCATGAGTTATATGCTCAGGGATGCGTACCAGTCAGAGATACATAATTATCCGAGCGCAAACATTTCATGCAAGTTGCAAAAAGTACATTTTATGTTACTGATGTTGTTTGTGTCTTTCAGGATTTTTTACACATTTCGACAACAATTTTGATGGCCCTCCAGCTTATGACATTGTCAACTTACAGGTAAATAGCTTTAATAATGCGGACAACGCCGATTCATTAAAACAGAAATCTTTAGTTAAATACTTAGCAATTAGGGAAGACTGCTGTGTCTTACCCACAGATATCTTCACTGTAGTGATTATAAATTGTTTTCTAGTCTAAATGCATATTAATTTCTTTGATTTGTTTTAATCTTAACGATGATTATTTTAGTGTACATTTGACATTAGCTTCGGACGTTGTGTTTCACAATTGACGTCTCTAAACATCGATTTTTTTTTCAGGGAATAGTGTGGGTCAAAGTAGCAACATGGAACAAGACGATGGGCATCGAACGTGTCAACGCTCCGATTATATGGCCAGGAAATACAAAAATACCACCAACAGACAAAGGCCTGCCTGGTAAGACTACTTTTAGAATTGGTTTCATCGCACCGACTCATCCCGACTTGGCCGGACTGGCCCAACTAGGGAAAGATCTTCAGACAGCTCTGAATGTGGCCGTGGATATGATGAACAAAGACCTTTCTCTGTCAGTGGATTTTGATGTGAAAGTCCAGGAAGTTGGTAAAGATACTGCAAGTGATTGTAAGATTGCTGCTGATAGACTGGCCAAGGATGACGTAGTGGCTGTTATTGGGGCTTATAGGTCAGACTGTTCTGCTGCAGCCGCTAAAGTACTGGGTACGTTAATAGCTTCTTTGCTCTAAGAATAGAATGAACGGTCGTTAGCACAATACCAGCGATTCCTTCTATTATCTCTTACTATATTCATAATAACTAATCTCATGAAAAGATGACATTGATAATTATAAAGCACAATACCAGCGATTCTTTCTATTATCTCATGCTCTATTGATGATAGCTAGTCTTATGAAAAGATGGCATTGAAAATGATGATAATGATGAGGATAATCATAAAGGTTTGGAAGACAATGATTATAGTGGTTATTATTGTAGTGACGATATTCGTGATGAATTATAACAGTTTTGGTTGACAATTTAGACCGTGATAATGATATGGAAATACTGTATGTTAATGATTATAGTTTGATAGTGATGGTATTGACAGCGATGATTATGATAAAGTTATACGTAGTCCTAATATGGATAGTTCAATGCCGTTCTTCACCAACTTCAATACTTCAATGTTTCCTTTCAAACATTCACAGTTTTTTTTCTTTTCCTTATGTTAGGATCGAGTAGTCACCAAGTACCTCAGATCTCCTATGGCTCGACATCGCCACGTCTCTCTGAAAAAACTAAATACAAATATCTTTTCCGCACTTCCGCCTCCGATCTTCACCAAGCCCGCGCAATTTCAGCTCTCTTCC
Source organism: Diadumene lineata (assembly GCA_918843875.1). Classification (NCBI taxonomy): domain Eukaryota; kingdom Metazoa; phylum Cnidaria; class Anthozoa; order Actiniaria; family Diadumenidae; genus Diadumene; species Diadumene lineata. Next base: position 15,281,159 of record OU974075.1, on the reverse strand, counting down.
GAAAATACCGGTGGCCAGAAGCTGGCATCATTGCGACGTCAGACTCGTATGGAGGAGATTTAGCCAGTGATTTCAAGAAAGAAGTCGAGGGCATGCCTGATGTACCAGTGAGTGTGGTGTCCATGCAGAAGTTTCCTGTCAATGGCCGGGCTAATGTTGTGAGACCGAAAGTTGATGAGGTAGGAGTACAACTATTTTAAGTGGTTTGATGGACCTTGGCCGCTGCTGGCAGAGAACAATATAAAGCTGTTGCCAGGGTGTTGGGTCACTCTGATTGCCATCCACTCTTCTCCCTGCTAGCAGCGCCTCTCTGGTTTATGATTCCTGGAAAACGAGAGAGACCGCTCTGCCAGCAAGGAATCCACTCCTTGAACAAGAAGGAAAAAATGTGTGAAAATCATTTGTAAACACGAAGTCTACAAAACCTGACATTGACCATGGTTATATAGTGTGTAGTTGCTATGTATAGGCAGGGAGGAACTGTTACTGATGCCAAATCACTCAACAATAGATAAATTAAACAACCAAAAGTAACACAAATGAACAAATGCTATAAAAATATTGAAAATATCAAAGAAAACAAACAGCAGGAAGCACACAAACAAACTTGTACCTAAAAGCATTTTAACAAACACAAATCATTCTCAAAGTTTAAAACCTCAATGAACTCAGACACAAGCTAACAAATTGTGTTTTCATGAATACAGCTCAAGAGTGCTGGCACTAAAGTCAATTTAATCTCAATGGTTCGCAACGACGCAGAGACAGTATTTCAACAAATTCGAGAACTAGGAATGACCGGGAAGGGCTGGGTCTGGCTAGCAAGTGACGGTGCCTCGACATCAACGTTCGATAAACAAAAAGACCTGGAGACAGCCATGCAAGGGATGCTGGGAATTCAGCCCAAGAAGGGAGAGGGTGCGTTGTTTTTGAGATTTCTTGCAGCATGGATGGAGAATGGACAACCTGTTTACCCTGGAAAGGTACGTGCTTGACCACAGTTAAATAAATTATTCGCGTGTCTCTCACTAAGGATGATTATGACGAGTTTAGAGGAGTAAAAGTCAGTAACTAAATGAGATGTGGATAATTACTTTCTGAAGTATTTCTTCTTTAGTTATTTATTTTATGAACATAATGATGAGTATTGTGATCATGGCCACGGGTCGAAATGCTCAAAATGGTAAAGTTTCAGTTGAATGGCTTCAAGGCTATCTCTACGTATTTAAATTCATGTTAGTTAATTGTTAGTGATGTTTATTTGTTGTGTTGCAATAGAATCTTCAAAGTTGTCTCTGCCTGACGTTTTACCGTGTTCTGTATCTGTTGTTAATGATTTGCTTTTGGTATACAATCGAGGGTTCTTAGAACCAATTATTGTGTAAAATTTTAGCAACGTTCTTAACAAATACCTCTTGTCATGTTCAGAATCAAAGTCCTTCCACTTCTCCATTCATGGCTCAACTCTTCGATGCTGTACATGGAGTCGCGTTAGCGCTATCAGACCTCGTAAACAAGAAACAAATCAGTCGCTCCACAAACGTTATGAAAGTCAGAGAAAAGCTCTACAATAAGCTGAAGACTTTTGATGATCCTAGCTCTGGTTATCCAAGTGCCACAGGGAAACAGAATGTAATGTACTTTGATAACAGACAGGACGGGCCGCCGCGATATGATGTTGTTAATTTGCAGGTAAGTACGTTTGATATAGAATGAAATAGATGAGCGAATGAATACTAACGGCTAATTATATTGATGGCTATATAGTTTTTCGAATAAGTAATTCAATAGTATTGTTGAATATTGTTTTGTGTTCAAATATGTGATGATATGTCATTTATGGATGAAACAATGAAAGATCAATGGTACAGACTCAAATTAGTAAATGAAAAATCAAGGATGAACTGATGTTCTAATTTCATATCGTCATTCATCTAACCACAGGGCAGCAACTGGATTACAGTCGGCCACTACGACGCCAAGAGTCAAGACATCAGTATCTCAAGAGATCCCGTATTTCCAGGTGGAACCACCATCCCAGTAGTGGGCGCTGGCCGTCCAACTTACAAGATTGCTGCGTTCTTTCCTGTACATGATGACTTGGGCTCGTTGGCTGAATTAGGAAAAGAATGGGAAGCAGCGTTTAAACTGTCTGTTGGTCTGGCTAATGCTGATCCATCGTTCAAAGTGGCTTTTAGTTATATTCTAGTTGACGGGGGACCAACTGCTGAATCGTGTAGCGAAGCAGCTAAGGTAATTGATACATTTACAATGTTCTTGTTTTTCTTTCTGTTTTGTCTTATTAATATAATAACTAGTTATATTCTGCTACTATCAATGTACATTTTCATCTAAATTCTTCTCTTGATTTTCTCAATAGAATCTTCCAGATGATATCGACCTAATCATCGGCGAGGCCAGGTCAACATGTTCCATAGCCATCGCCAAGGCAACGAGATCTCGTAAAATACCTCAAATATCATACGCATCTACGTCATCGCAACTATCCGACAAGCAGGCCTATCCACACTTCTTCCGCACATGCGCAGCTGATAACCACCAAGCTATGGCGTTAGCAAAGCTTGTTAGAAGATATGGAATGAAACGAGTGGGAACCATAGCAACCAATGATGTTTATGCTGATGATCTGGTCAGGAAGTTTGCCCTGGACGTGAGAAGAAATGGACGAGTGGAGATAACCGCAGAAGAACGATTTACTATGCATACCAAACATGATGTGAAAGAAGAACTCTCCAATGTAAGTAACAGTACAATGTAGAGATAAGTGGCTGAGATTATTAATTAATTGTTCCATTCAATCTCACTTGATCGATGTTAATGATAATGATGATCTGCTGATGTAATTAGCATCACTGTTAATTTATTCATTTATTTATCTATGAGCTTTAGTTTATCCATGGAACAAAAGCCAGTCGTTAAGCTAAAGTGTAATAAGTCGTAATAAAATGTAATACACCGAAAACACAATAGAAAGTCAAAACAAAATGCGTACAATAAAGCGAAATGGGTGTAATGAAGTGCAATACGCATAATAACCACTTGATCACTAAAAACAATCCGTTCTCTCAGACGCCATGTGATGTGATGATCTATCTATTAATAACGATGATGATAATGTTTCTTATGCTCGATTATTTTTTCCCAGTTAAAGAAGAGCGGATCAGTAGTGAACCTGATTAGTTCAGCTACAGACGATGCTGAGAAAGTGTTCCAAGAAGCTGTTGAACAGGTATCATTCATGTGATTTACTTTTATGAGTATGATACGATTTCGGGTTCGAACAACTATTGAACTGACGAGGTTTTTTTCGCTTTGAAAAATGTTTTTGGATTTTGGCATTGCGACAACGCTGTGGCAGTTTTCATTAGTGGTGATGAAAAACCTCGAATGCTCTATCAGCATGCAAAACAAAGAACTGATTTTGTTAGAAGTGTTGTAATTTCTCCTGCGACGAAGAATTGTTTTCCAGTTTTCCGTCCTCAATTTGATGTAGAAACTAATTGTAGATCTGGATACGACGGATAGAATGCCGGATAAGTGTGCCCGATATACTACTGTGAACGTTGTCGGTCCACAAACTCAAACTAATCTTAAAGTCTATATTTTTTGCAGACAATGACGGGAAAAGGATGGGCGTGGCTTGGTACAGATGGTTCTACGTCATCAACATTCATCAATACTCCCAACCTCAGACTAGCGATGCAGGGTATGGTGGGTACCAGGCCTAAAGCAGGCTACGGTCAACTCTATCAGAGTCTTATTGATGCCTGGACCGAGAAAGATCCCAATTTATATCCAGGACTTTTACATTCATCAAGAATTCGAGAGGTAAAGTATGCATCAATGAATGAATGTCTCGCAAAGGAAAAACATGGTCAGTAAACGTAGGGCGTTCTTTCAACTTGACGTTATTTTGCGCAATTTTTCCTATTTTTCAGTGCTTTGAACTAGCTAGTTTTGATGTGGTTCTTTGATGTTCTTATTAATATGATTGACTAGTGCTACACATTAAGTTGGTTCTCAAAAACAAACGTTACGCACTAAGCCCCCATCCTTTTATTATTGCTTTCAATCCGAGCAGCCTCGTTGCATTAATAGCAAGTCCAGTTATGTAATAGTTGATTGGTTATTGTTCTATAGACGTCAGTGTATGTCGCTCAAGTACAAGATGCCGTCTTGGCTTACGCCAACGCATTAACAAGACTACACGAAACAAACACTATCAATAAGGTATGGCCATGATGACGATGCGTGTAATAGTGATGATGACGATAGTGATGATGATAGTAATGATGCTGATGGTGATGCTGATCGTGATGATAGTAATGATGATGATGATGATAATGATGCTGATGGTGATGCTGATCGTGATGATAGTAATGATGATAATAATGATGATGATGATAATGATGCTGATGGTGATGCTGATTGTGAAGATGATGATGATAGTAATGATGGTGATGATATGTACATGACACCCTCCTTATTTTCACCAACAACCTCTCAACAGCTAACATCACGACCAACAATGCAGCGTGAGCTTGTCGAAGAAATGAAGAAAATGAAAGACCCCAAAACTGGATTTTCCAGTTCAGTGGGCGAAAAGATGTACTTCGATTCCAATCAAGACGGACCAGCGGTATACGATCTTGTTAACCTGAACGGTAATTCCTGGGTTCGAGTTGGGGGGTACTCTCCTTCTAGCGGTCTTAACGTTAGACGGAAGATAGTCTGGCCTGGCGGTATATTAACACCCCCGTCTGAACCACGTAAAGAGTAAGTACTATAGCAATTCTATATCTCATTTATAATATTAATCAATCAACGACTTAAGAGCGGCTTGTGAGTCAGAGTCGATAGAATAAATGCTGATTTTCCAGGGGGCGCCAATTTACTCTGGGAGATTTTGGAATACTTTTTGGCTTCTCTCTAATAATATATTTTTTTTAATTCTGATACAACATCTTTCTAAAACGGCACACAAGGACAAAGACGGTTTTCAGTGCATTAAATTGTCAAGTACCAATATTAGACAGAGCGATGCCACCAATATTAGTATTTGAAATGCACTTTGATTCTTTAAGTTTATTATTTATTATATTAGTTTACCAAAATGTTTTGATATTTCTGCAGCCCAACTAAGACTTCCCAGTCAGTCCAGACTTCATCTGTCAGTACATCTGGCGTGGTTGCATTAGGTGTTATATTTGGAATATTTGCGGTAGCTATGATAGGATTCATTGGGTTTTTAATACACAGAGAAAGAAAAGGAAAACCAACATTTGCTTCACAAGTAAGTAGAGAGATCCTCTATTTCTCTTCTCTTCTCTTCTCTTCTCTTCTCTTCTCTTCTCTTCTCTTCTCTTCTCTTCTCTTCTCTTCTCTTCTCTTCTCTTCTCTTCTCTTGTTATCGTTAGTCTGAAAGAAATATTTTGATTCCCTCAGGTATTTACACGGACGAATGGTTCACCAGTCAATGAAATCAGTGTAGCAATGGATGGCGCGGCATCTGCTGTAAATGGTGGTATCATTACTAAATCAGAAAAATCGCCAGTACTTGTTTGACAATCAAAGGTAATAAACAAGACATTTAACATAGACCTAGTTACAGTTTTCTATGCTTATTTGGATTTGTTTGCGCAAGATCTTGATACTCACGGCCCTGAACTAAGAATATCTCCGAAAGCTAGGCTATTATAAAATGTCACTAAAGATAAATCCTTCGTACAACAACTTCTGAATACTGCTATCTAATCCATGACAATTATATGGATTTTAACATTTCATATCATATTCATTGCAAAGCCATTGTATGTTCAGCCAATTTCATTATCCCGGCCTCTGGATGCATACAACACCTGTCTATTGTTTAATAAATCATATCTCTTCTATTCCTTGCAGAAGTCGCCAATGAGGCATAGACGTAATAAACGACCCAGGAGATGAAGGACGTTGATCAAGTGTTCTATTTATTACTGTGCGACAAAGGAAAGATCGGTACATTAAGCTGTAAATTTGTATTTATATAAGGCACGATAAAACAGAAATTAAGGAGCAAACGCCAAATCATTTCACCGTGTGAACAAGATGTTGGCGAGCGTTGGCTTTGTGCTTGTGAAACGTTGAAACCTGAAGTATATTTTTGACCCAAATTTGGACGTTTGTGTGTGTGTCTTTGTGGGTGACAGATAAAGCATATTGCTTGTTTCCAATCTGGCCCTTTGGGGGACTTTTACGGACTGCTATTGTGCAGTTTACAAACATGAGTGTGTGTTAGTGATTAGTGCCCCCGATGTTAGTAAGTACAGACACTGAGGATGGTCGTACCTGCGTCCTCAGTGGTTCTTTAACGTCCACAACTGGATTAGAGTAGAGAGTAGACGGGACCTCCGATTTTACGTCGTTATCCGAGAGGTTGGAGTGCAAAGATTACGCATCCATAGTAAGGCCTATTTACACGAGGTATGATGCGACTAGCTTTATAGTAGGCCTTCTACAAACACCATACCTCAAGTTCATATGTACAGGCCATAATTCACCAAATGCATGACCAGACAATTGATACGAAAAAAAGTAACAAAAATACAGTCTCTTATTTAGACTCAATCGTAGTCGTTTTTAGGGTTTGTCGCGCAAATTTAATTAAAGCATTTATTGCGTGACAAACTCTAAAACCGACTGTGAGGGAGTCTATCTCTCATTTAAATGGTGCTTATTGTTGCTTGAGTATTTAATATATCCTCCTCAAGTTGCTCTTGGAAGCGATTAATTTGGCATAAAAAAGCCGCATTTATTCTGTTAAACAACGGCCTCTGCTTTCTTTTATAAACCTTCGTTTCACAAGTACTTTGTTTGTTGCTAGAGCAAACTGCCGCAATTTGAAGTCAGTTTATGATGTAGATAATTATAATTTCCCTTTGCGATACCGAATGTAGGCTCAGTCTCCCGCCGTCGGGTTCTCGTGGGCCGACGTCTGGAAACTGAGCCTATACCAAATAAGGAAGAACCAAAAAATGATGTGAAGCTTTGCCTGTAATTTTCAATATGTCTGTGCTTTTATCAAGGGAGGGGAAGTTGGGGATTTATGCTTACGTAGAATAGAAAAGAGGCCTTTGTTACCATACGTAGACTAGTGAGGGAAGGGAGGGTAAGTTCCATTTGACAACTTTTCAAACTGATTTTTTTTTTAATTAAAATGGAATCAAATCAAACATTTAATTATTGTTCTTGACTAACCCGTCTCGCTTTGTTGTTAAAATCACAGTATTGTTATTTGTGCGACCACGACTAGATGGTCAAGGGAAATTATTAATTGTCCAAATTTCTAGTCATAATTCAAAAAAGCTGGGTGAATATTTGATGTGTGCTTCGATGTATGGTTGTAAAATGTATTGGTGGGACATTATGTGCGGCATACATCAAGTATTGACCCATTCAAATGGAGAGAAAAAATTATCTTTCTGGAAATATTTTTATATACTTTTGTTGAAAACAACATGAAGTGGTAAAGAAAAATGTTGTAATTGTTTGCGTTGAGTACAGTGTGCTACAGGATCTTATGCTATTAATTAGAATAATAATTGTTCAAATAGATTTTAGAAAAATTTGTAAATAGGTTAGAAAATAGCATTTTAAAATAAAAATTATAAAATTAAAGGACTCTGAATATAATTCCGTAGGCCTACAAGTTATCATCGTACCATTGCCGACGCCACGCTCGCCTTCCCAAGTTCTTTCTAATTTGTGTTACAGTTTGAAAATGAAGGGTTGGTATAAAGAGCGGCGAATGTTTGCTTTCGGTGACACTACTCATGTCAAAAAAACGTATTTTTGTCTTCTTATGTCCGAGTTTAAAATGCTTCCGTACTTCTATGAACACCTCGCCGCGTTGTTCTGTCTCTCTACTCCTCTTTCGCACTTTCACAATCTTTAACTTGGTGTTTACTTTGCTTTCCGGCTAAAATTGACAGGCATTTGTTTATTGAAAGCGGACCTCGGACGTTTCAGTTGCAAAGCACACAGTTTAAGGCGTAAATTTTCAACCTACAGCTATATGTGCGTAAATTGTAATTGAATTGATTTTCATGTGCCGTAAATATTTACTACTAATTATGCGTTTTAAAAGTTTTTAAGAAGTCAATATGGTCAATGAATTTGAGATTTAGACACGGTATTGTAATAAATATAGTATTCCACTAATTACTAATAGTTATAAATCACAGCAATATTTCAGACTTAACTCAAAAGTTCATCAGTACTGCAATGGAAAATCATAAACTAAATTTAAAATTTTGTTAACCAACTCATACGCTAGTATTTACATCAATTAGATGGAATAATTTGTCTATTTCACTGGTTGACTTGAACTCTCTCAGCTTTTAGATTTGAACGTGCATTTACAGGTAGGCGAATCTCGCCAGCCCCGAGACAGGTGGACGGCTTAGGTTGGTCATTTTGAAGGCCACGTTTTTTACTTAATCACCAAACACCAACCAAATACGTTTTGAATGAGTCATAAATGTCTAAAAGCATTACGTTTTCATAAGTCAAGACGCGCAGTTTATTGAGTTCAAATATAGAGTAAATTGAGAGTGAATTGGGAGACAATAATTTGACATGAATCGTGTGTGAATATCCGACATGCGTAGATCAAGGGCGTGTCTATCATTAAATGAATTCTGTCAGAAGTGACATTCAAACTTAAACCAAGACCCGTTGTCAATTGTAACATAATTGCCAACATTAATAATGAATGGGAATATTCGCTCATTTTTTAGGCCACTCCATTTAGTTATCACGCCTCAAAACCTTTTTTTACTTAATGGTTTTAGCATGCAAACCCAAGGATTAAAAAGTTAGGGTAAAACATAAAACGTTGGTTTCCTTTTCACCATTTTAAATACTCGTAGGAGTGATTGTTTGCATCCACTATTTAGTATTCAAACTGGAAAATTACTCTTAATTGCCGAACAATCAACCACTTCATTGCTCTCACGCTTCAATAGCTGCGTTATTTTCTACTTACTTACTCAGTACCAGTTGTATTTCACCAATTTAACCCTGAGGGATACCTGCCGAGGTTAAACTATAACCCATTAAAAACAGTTGTAACGCATGTACACAGTGGGAGCTCTAAAATATTGAGTAGTGAAGTCTGACATAATGCGACTTGAAGTCATTTTGAGTAAACTGGTGGTTGATTGTTCAAATTGTGCATAAAAACCAACGCTGCTTTGTTCAGAACTCATTCAGGTTTTCACAAAGGTTCAGCGCTGAATATGTATCCGAAGACAATACTAGTAGTCCTTCTTGTTGTGTTTGTTGCTGTGCAAGAAATCGAAGCTCAGTTTTCTGTAGTCCGGGCGGGTTTGGTTAAGCAGGAATCTTCAGTGGTAAGTTTCAAGAACTTTTTTTTGTCAAGACAAAATCGTCCGCACATTTTTGCACTTGGTTCTATATTGTAGGCTTTGTGTATTTATTTTATCTTTTTATAGCACCTTAACATAAAAAGCAGTACAGCCGTTTTCAATGCAATTGAGCTTGATGTAACACATTTTTCCATTGGCTAAAATACACGACTCTGCCAAATCGATCGACGATCAATGCAGTACAGACTAAATAGAAACGAAGTGATCGACATTCTAAACCTACAGGGATACCTTTTAAGGGCTAAATTGTTTGTTGTCTTAAAAAAAAAGCGCACCTCGACAACATAGTCAGTTACCAACTATGTTGACAAGAACTACAATTTATTTAGTCCGAATTTGCTGCTTAATTGTGAAGTGTTTGCAAAGATTAATATTAGGAAGCTGCTAAAAATACCTTTAACCGTCAGCACTTTTGATGGCCACACCCGGCAATCTTAGCTGGGAAACTTTTCAATTTCCCTGAACTATACAGAGTCCACGTTCTTTAGGAATGAAGAGTTATTTCTTGAAATAATAACCTATTTTTATAATAAGTTAATAGTGTTCCATTTTTACAGGAACCTGAAAAAACAATTAAGACGAAGAGAGAGCTCATGTTGACAAACAAGCAGAAACTACGAGGTCAGGCTGAGACATGGAAGACAATAGCCTTGGAGCGTGATGACGTTTTACCCCCGTCTCTAGACCATAATAGTTTTTAAAATGCTTTCATATTCAAATTTTATAATCCCTCGAGAATACAGGGACAATAGTCATAATTAGTGAACAAAAGCAATGTGAAAAGGATTCTGGTCTAGACGCGGGGGTAAAACGTCATCACGCTTCAGGCTTATTACTGAAGACCAACACCTAATTAAGATTTGAGCGATGCTTTAGCAAACACTATATTATGATAAATTAAAACAATCTTCCGATCCGATACTAATTATCATTGCTGTGAAAATAAAAAGGAATTATAAACGGTTCTATTGTCGTTTTTATTTTAGTCCGTGAAGGAGGCTGGCTGGGAGGGGGAATGTGAGGGGCCGAAAAATGTGCAATCACATGTTTGTATTTGAAACGAGAACTAAAGTGATGACGTCATAAAAACCTTTTTTTCAGAATTTTGAGGTTTCAATGACATTTTCAGAAATTGCTTGTGGAAATATGAAGTATGGTGAAACTATCATGAACAAAAGCGTCCCTTGTCCTCAATAGTCAAGTGGTTGTCCCCTTGTCATGATATTGTGAATAGCTCAAATAACTGTGATGTTGTACTCTCGCAATTTGTAATAATCGTCGCAATTTGTAATAATCGTCGCAATTTGTAATACCTGTCGCAATTTGTAATAACAAAGCTGTGGCAATTTGTAATAACTGTCGCAATTTGTAATAAACCCTGTCGCAATTTGTAATTAGCACCATATATTATAGACCAATATCTCAATATTTTTTTGAGAATGACGTTGCACAACGTCGAAACGTCGTGTTTTCTAGCGTTTAATTTCGTCTTAAAATGTTTAAACCTAGAGTCGTGGTAAAAAAGAAATCTTTTAATTTTTCTTTTGAGAAAGATAATTGACCAAAAAGATACATTAATTAATATGGATTTAAGCCTAATGGTTTCTATTTCAACAATCTAAGTGTCATGAGTACAGTCGAGCCTCGATTATCCGGACCACTCCGGACCAAGAAAACAGTCCGGATAATCGAGAGTCCGGATAATTGAATTTATAAATATTATTGAGCCGGCAGCTCAAAGTTAAAATACATTTTCTAATGAAAAACAAATAAATATATTAAACCTCAAAAACACGGGTATAAACGGCACATAACAAGCAAAACTATGCAAAACACCGCTATGAATGCTAATTCATTCCAAGATAATCGACTTGACGATGTGATGACGCAATTTATTATCAATAAGAGGACAGACACATAAGAATCTGTTATGAATTTGTTAAATTGAGATCCGTTGCTCCCACACGTTGAGATGGGTTGCTTGCGCATGTGGAGACTAATGCTCGCGCAGGTGTAGATGCAGCTTGCCTCTCACCAATGCGACCCGAGTTCGAGCCCCGCTGGACTAATAGTTGTGTGTAAGCGATGTTTACGACAAGAGTGTCCGTTTTGTATGGTCTTTTATGATGTCGAGGCGAGGGCGAGAGATTGTAAAATCCATACAACACGGACGCGAATGTTGTAAATGACTTGTGAAATTCAATCATAATTTTGCTGTACACCTTACTTGCATTGATTTTATCATTAAAAACAACATTATTTATCAATTTTGAAAATCATATCTAAAAGATAGCAACATTCTCGAAATTCTCATGGTAAAAAAAAATCGAAATTTTGACCCTAAAATCTACCAAATGACGCAATGTTTCAGTATTTCAATGAGTTTTTCATTTACACACTCTAAAAGGTATTAGATACCGAAAATGAATCTCTAAAAGGTGCTATGAGCATTCCTGCCTCTTTCATATCGGAGTGCCCCCCATCTCCGGTAGCGCGGGTAGGTGAAAATTTGACATCTCCAAAATAATTCTTAACACCCCCGTGAAGTAATCCAAAAAAATACAAGGCTAAAATTTATGCACCCCTATCAACACCACTTCTTATTTTATGAAATTTGACCCATCCCCCCTTTTTCGTACAAAAATTTTCCAATTCCCCCTCAATTTCACCGCCCCCTGCCATACATTATGAACGCAGCCTTATGCGTTTCTGAGAAAAATCTACCGAGCGAAGAAACCGTACAATTTATATAACCCAAACAATGTCAATCCACCAGCTATCGTAGCCAGATACACTTGTACGAACGAACTGGTCAGAACCGATCGTAGAGAAAAACCTGATGAGCGATTTTGTCGTCCAGATCGCTCACTCGCAGCCGACAGGGCATTCGTCGTCACGGTCAACTTCTCCAACACATCGGTTTGGTTTTCATTAATTTCTTCTTCGATCAAGTCGAAATAGATGTAGACAAACTCTTTGCAGTATTCGAGGCAATCGCTTTGGAGCAAAAGGTAGTTTTTGTCAGCGATTGTTGCCATGATAACTTTGAGGCCTTGTAACGAGAGTGTTAGCGTGCCGACATACAAACAAACATCGAACATGGGCTCTTTCCCTTGAAGATGCAAGTCATCAGCTTGTACATAGTAATGATCGTCTGCTCCTATAACAACGTGGAACCGACGGATGACCGAACTAGGCTTCAAGCACTTGCCAACATCGTACGGAGTGAGGTATTCTTGGGCTAAGGCATCTAGATTTCGCAGATCTTTTTCTTCAACAGCCCAGATTGAAGCATGGACATCGTGTACGATCAGAAAGAAGACCCAACTCGGCCAGGATTTCTCGTCGTGTTTGATTGATGGATGATCGAGCAGGCCATCGTATTTTTTGTTCATGATATCCCAGACGATATCCATGGTATCTTGGTCAAAACCTGATTTGATCGTTTCGTTTTGGTTAAGGCCGAGTTTCTCCTCCAGTCGTCGCTTTCGCAAGCTTTGTTGAGTCATTATTATTCACGTTCTGTTTCTATCTTTACGAGTTATTCAAAGAAGTGAAAGCGAAAGTCTTTCACGCTAGACGATCTTTCAGACGAAGCCTGACGCTTTCAAGCCTGACGTCACTTACGGGTCAAATACGATACCACAGGGAGCCCAATTTGTGGAAAAAAATTCGAAAAAAAAATTGACTAACGTTAATATTTTAATGTGGAAATCTAGATCATGTGCTCTATAATATGAAGGAGCAAAAACATCCGTACAGCAAGTTTTGTTTTTTGCAGTCATGCAAAATGAATGTGTTCTAATGCAATTTGTGTTGGGTTGTGTTGTAAAATGTATAATGGGAGGTGTTGGGTTTGGTTGTAAAATGTATAATGGGAGGTGCAGTGGTATTCACTGTTAACTAGACGCATGGCTGCCCAAATAAAGCCCAATTTTAAATTTGGGCATACTACAGAAAGCCCAAAAATAAGTTTCTAACAAAATGTCATGTTTCAACAGAACGCAGATCGCCACTCCTGGTAGAAGGACTCCAGCCACACCCAAACAAACACCAAAACGATTCGGGATTTAGATCATAATTCTTTTATTTAAACTAGACGCTTGGCTGCGTGAACTTGGGCTTCCTATGTTTTTATGCCACGGCAATTTGTGACTGAACGCAAATAATAATAATAAAAACGAAGACCAATTTAAAACTTGAATTGGGCATTCCATAGGAAGCCCAAGTAAAAATGGACTTTGACATCAAAGTACCATTCGAAACCTGGAAATCTAGCTAAAGGCACGGAAACATACTCAACAAAGTTGAGCAATTTGTCGAGCAAGATTCTGCCGTTGCAAGTTACAGAGTGAATGTTGCTCTCATTACCTCTGGTTATTGGTGCAAAGTAAATGTAAGCAATTGCACTATTTACTGATTACTTGCGTGTCACCGTTTTCTTGCTTGTACTTTTTTATAGAGATTTTTATAGGGATAAATATAATGAAAATAAAATTTGGGAATTGAAACTAGTTTTTGGTGTTGTTGACATAGTCCTTATTGCCTCAATCCTATAAAAAAAATATCCAACCATGACTCATTTGCTTTAGATTGTTTGTAACAGCAAAAAAATCAATTTATTTAAGTAAAGATTTAAGGCAGCATTTTGCTACCTGTTAGGTAGACTAGTTAGAATAATAATTGTTCAAATAGATTTTAGAAAAATTTGTAAATAGGTTAGAAAATAGCATTTTAAAATAAAAATTATAAAATTTAAAGGACTCTGAATATAAATCCGCAGGCCTACAAGTTAAACCGATTAAATTAATTTTCAAGTTTTAAGTTTAACAGGTTAGCCCAGTTGGGAGAGCGTTGACTGTTAACCGGGAGGCTGCGGGTTCGAACCATCAGCCGGACCATCACGTAGGGTCTTTAAATAATTGAGGAGAATGTTCTTCGATTTTTAATTAACGCTTCGCGTCTTCTCGGATAAGGACGATAAACTGGAGGTCCCATCTCGCCACACTTCACATTAACCAATAATTAACGGGGGGACGTAAAAGAACGACTGAGGACGCAGTTACGACCATCCTCGGTGATAGGCTTACACTAATACATACTAACTACTAATTAGCGCATTTGATTATATATATATATATATATATATATATATATAGCTATTTGCGCTATATAAGCATTAAATTAATAAAAAAAATTAATAAAGTTATCATTGTACTTCCGACGCCACGCTCGCCTTCCCAAGTTCGTTCTATTTGGTTTCATAGTTTGAAAATGAAGGATGATTGTAGAGAGGGGGGATGTGTGCCTTCGGTGACACTACTCATGTTAAAAAACGTGTTTTTTGTTTTCTCATTTCCGAGTTTAAAATGCTTCCGTACATCTATGAACACCTCGCCGCGTTTTTCTGTCCCTCTACTGCTCATTCGCACTTTCACGCCATCTTTAACGTGGTGTTTCTTTGTTTTCCGTCTAAAAAATTGACAGGCATTTGTTTATTGAAAGCGGACCTCGGACGTTTCAGTTGAAAAACACACAGTTCAAGGCGTACATTTTCAACCTAAAAAGGTTTTTAGCGTTTGTCAAATGTTTTGAAACGACTGGGTGTCTATGAGTTTCAAATCTCGTTACAAATAAAATTCATCAGAAATTGGAAACTTTGATTTACAGCTATATGTGCGTAAATTGTAATTGAATTGATTTTCATGTGCCGTAAATATTTACTACTAATTATGGGTTTTAAAAGTTTTTAAGAAGTCAATATGGTCAATGAATTTGAGATTAGACAAGGTATTGTAATAAATAAAGTATTCCACTAATTACTAATAGTTATAAATCACAGCAATATTTCAGACTAAACTCAAAAGTTCATCAGTACTGCAATGGCAAATCATAAACTAATTTAAAATTTTGTTAACCAACTCATACGGTAGCATTTACATCAATTAGATGGAATTATTTGTCTATTTCACTGGTTGACAAGAACTCTCTCAGCTTTTAGATTTGAACGTGCATTTACAGGTAGGCGAATCCCACCAACCCCGAGACAGGTGGACGGCTTATGTTGGTCATTTTGAAGGCCACGTTTTTTACTTAATCACAAAACACCAACCAAATACGTTTTGAATAAGTCATAAATGTCTAAAAGCATTACGTTTTCTCAAGTCAAGACGCGCAGTTCATTGAGTTCAAATATATAAATTGACGTGAATTGGGAGACAATAATTTGACATGAATCGTGTGTGAATATCCGACATGCGTAGATCAAGGGCGTGTCTATCATTAAATGAATTCTGTCAGAAGTGACATTCAAACTTAAATCAAGACGCTATTTTATTTTTCCTTTTTAGGCCCCCAAAGAAAGAGATATTTTCTTTTTTTTTCTTGTCGAGTTTACGAAACTATACACTACATTTATTTAATCCAATAAGTTCGTGTTTTAAGTCTTTCAACTGAAGTAAACAAAGTAAAATACCATCCCGTTGTCAATTGTAACATAATTGCCTACATTAATAATGAATGGGAATATTCACTCATTTTTTAGGCCACTCCATTTAGTTATCACGCCTCAAGAACGTTTTTTACTTAATGGTTTTAGCATGCAAACCCAAGGATTAAAAAGTTAGGCTAAACGTTGGTTTCCTTTTCAACATTTTAAATACTTCTATGAGTGATTGTTTGCATCCACTATTTATTACTCTTAATTGCTGAACAATCAACCACTTCATTGCTCTCACGCTTCAATAGCTGCGTTATTTTCTACTCAGTACTGACTACTTTCACCAGTTGTAATTTAACAATTTAACCCTGAGGGATGCCTGCTAAGAGTAAAATACAACCCATTAAAAACAGTTGTAACGCATGTGCAGTTATGGTGGTCCGGGCGGGGCGCACATGGGAAAATATTTAGTAGTTTATAAGGCTGACATAATGAGACTTGAAGTCATTTTCATCGCTTGATTGAATCGATCAGTCAAGTGCATTTGTATAATTTCATCATAAAAATGTCTTTATGCAATAAACAGGGATACTTTTTAAATATAAGAACTTACTGCATTTTGTAAATGTATCTCTGTTTTTTTTAACTTTCTCATTGGAATTATATTTGCCGAAAATATCCTCGTCAATGTTTTAGTTAAACTTGGTCAAACTAAGTTACTAAGTACTTCAATAAAGAAATACAATAAACAAAAACTCATCTGAAATCATGAAAAAAAATAGTAAATCACTTTGAAAACAACAGTGCTTGGAATGGTCTGTACTGGATTAAATACATGAAAATATGAGACAACATGAAGTTTTTAAGGTCAGAGAAAGTCTAAAGTAGACTAACAGGTTCTCAACTCTTGCTAATTACAGTTCTATGTGAATGACCTAAAGCTCCAATCATTCGAAAATATGAGTAAACTGGTGGCTGATTGTTCAAATTGTGCATAAAAACAACGCTGCATAATTTGTTGAGAAGTCATTCAAGTTCCTGCAAAGGTTCAGCGCTGATATCAACGTTAAAGGTTGCAATATGTATAAGAAGACAATGCTAGTAGTCCTTCTTGTTGTGTTTGTTGTTGTGCAAGAAACCCATGGGTTTACCGCTGGTGGAGGTGGGGTTATACCGGGGTTGAAGGTGAATTTTCTGTTATCAAAAAGTCATTATTTCTTGGCATTTTTTCTTCATAATTTATCATTCATTTTCGAAATTTTTGTATAATTCATTTTTTTTTCAAAATTCCATTGTTTGTTTGAATGTCACAGATAGCCGGTTACAAAAAAATCTCGCTCTCCGTTCTGACTTGTAGCGTTTTTATCCACTGAACGCGCGCTTCTCGCTTTATAATTACGCTCTTTTACGTTTGAAACAGCGCCAAGACCGACTTTAACCCATTTTGTCAGTGAAAGCTTTTCATCGTTGAATCGTAGTTATTTTCCTTTTTCACGCCGCAGTCTTTGTTTCTCTTTCTTTTTTCAAACTTCTTCAAGTCGTCAGCTTAGCTTTACCATTTTCATGCTCTTTGTCCAGTGTAGAAATACATTTTGTAGAAAAATTTCAGTAAACTGCAAATTAAACTGATTGGTTTGGCGCCCACTAAAACTGGTCAGCAAATTTTGCGTAGCTTAGCTTTCGAGTCGGCCACTATCACTTGTAGTTATAGTTACGGTCAGCTATATAAGAGCGATAAAAAGAGAATGCAAGTATATATATATGAATTATATAAGTAAATTTGATTAAATCTGATTTTGACTTAATTATAAAGACTTGATATTTAATAAGAAACGAAGCGATCGACATTCCGTTAAGCGTGGGATACTTTAAGGCCGGTACACACGAGGGAGCTTGCTCCTGCAACACGCTCCCGCAACATGCTCCTGGGTCATTTTTCAAGACCAGTACACACGAGGGAGCTTGCTCCCGCAACACGCTCCCGCAACATGCTCCCGGAGCAAGCTCCCTCGTGTGTACCAACGATTTCACGCGAAAAATATGTTGCGCAACAAAAGTTTTGCTCCCTGGTTTTGCTCCTTCGTATTAAAACCGGTACACACGAGAGAGCTTGCTCCTGAAACACACTTTTGCAACATATTTGCTCCCTGATTTTGCTCCCTCATTTCAAACCAATTTGATATGAGAGAGCAAAACCAGGGAGCTAAAGTTTTGTTGCGCAACACATTTTTTCGCGTGAAATCGTTGGTACACACGAGGGAGCTTGCTCCGGGAGCATGTTGCGGGAGCGTGTTGCAGGAGCAAGCTCCCTCGTGTGTACCGGCCTTTAGGGGCTAAAATGTTCCTTGTCTTTTAGAAAAACGCTCATTGACAATAACCAGAATTTATTTAGTCCGAATTTGTTGCCTAATCGTAAAGTGCTTGCAAGGATCAATATTAGGAGGTTGCTAAAAACATCTTAAACCGCTAGCACTATTTGATGGCCACGCCAATCTTAGTAAAACTCTAACTGAGGGACGTTTCAATTATATCCCTCGCAAAATCAAATTTCCATGATAAAGGTGTTTACTGTAAATTTAATTGCTTTACTCGACCAAATACATATTAACTTGACTAGAAAAGGTAATCTGAGTTGCATCCGAAATTTTCTCTGGACTAATATCAAAGAAATTCCTGCTCCATGCAAGCCATGAAAAGTGTACTTTCAATTTTTGGGTGCAAATCCATAATTTACAGAGCCCTTTAGGAAATGTTATTTCTTGAAATAATAACTTATTTTTATAATGACTTACTAGTGTTTCATTTTCACAGAAGTCTGAAAGAAAAATGAAGACCAAGAGAGAGCTCATGCTGAGAAACAAACAGAAACTACGACGTCTGGCTGAGAATTTCAAACAGCGAAGACCTTCAGTTATTGAAGACCAACATCTCGTTAAGACTTAAACAATGTTTAAGTAAACAACCTCGTCATTAACATTATAATAAATTAAAACAATCTTCCAATCCGATAAAAATCATTGCTGTGAAAATAAAAAGGAGTTGTAAACGGTTCCATTGTCGTTTTTATTTTAGTCCGTGAAGGAGGCGGAGAGAAACTACCATGAACAAAAGCGTCCCTTGTCCTCAATAGTCAAGTGATCGTCCCCTTGTCATATGTTTTGCCATGCATGTGACATAATGTGTCCAATACAGTAGAACCCCGCCTTACGGTCACCCGCTTAATACGGCCACCTCGTTATTGCGGTCAGTTTTTTAGGTCCCGATTGGCAGACGCCCATACAATTTTTGTAAAATTTACCCGCTTAATACGGCCACCCAGGTAATACGGCCACTTCGAGGTGTCACTTCGGTGGCTGGATTAACGGGGTTCCACTATATCTACAATATTCAAAGATTTATAATGCAATAGCTAGCTGTTACTACAGATACATGCAAATTATATTTTCTTTTGTTTTAAGAATCATGCAAGTGAGGCTATCGGGTCAATGCAATGGTTGTTGTCTCATTTGCATTTCCTTTGCATGCATCCGTAATAACAGCTATTTTGGCTTAACTTATTTGAAAATCATATCTAAAAGATAGCAACATTCTCAAAATTCTCATGTTCAAAAAAATCGAAATTTTTGACGCTAAAATGTACCAAATGACGCAATGTTTCAGTATTTCAATGAGTTTTTCATTTACACACTCTAAAAGGTATTAGATACCGAAAATGAATCTCTAAAAGGTGCTATGAGCATTCCTGCCTCTTTCTTATCGGAGTGTCCCCCCCCCTCTCCGGTAGCGCGGGTAGGTGAAAATTTGACATCTCCAAAATAATTCTTGACACCCCCGTGAAGTAACCCAAAAAAATACAAACAAGGCAAAAATTTATGCACCCCCCTATCAACACCACTTCTTACTTTATGAAATTTGGCCCATCCCCCCTTTTTCTTACAAAAACTTCCCAATTCCCCCTCAATTTCACCGGCCCCCCTGCCATACATTATGAACGTAGCCTTATGCGTTTCTGAGAAAAATCTACCGAGCGAAGAAACCGTACAATTTATATAACCCAAACAATGTCAATCCACCAGCTATCGTAGCCAGATACACTTGTACGAACGGACTGGTCAGAACCGATCGTAGAGAAAAACCTGATGAGCGATTTTGTCGTCCAGATCGCTCACTGGCAGCCCACAGGGCATTCGTCGTCACGGTCAACTTCTCCAACACATCGGTTTGGTTTTCATTAATTTCTTCTTCGATCAAGTCGAAATAGATGTAGACAAACTCTTTGCAGTATTCGAGGCAATCGCTTTGGAGCAAAAGGTAGTTTTTGTCAGCGATTGTTGCCATGATAACTTTGAGGCCTTGTAACGAGAGTGTTAGCGTGCCGACATACAAACAAACATCGAACATGGGCTCTTTCCCTTGAAGATGCAAGTCATCAGCTTGTACATAGTAATGATCGTCTGCTCCTATAACAACGTGGAACCGACGGATGACCGAACTAGGCTTCAAGCACTTGCCAACATCGTACGGAGTGAGGTATTCTTGGGCTAAGGCATCTAGATTTCGCAGATCTTTTTCTTCAACAGCCCAGATTGAAGCATGGACATCGTGTACGATCAGAAAGAAGACCCAACTCGGCCAGGATTTCTCGTCGTGTTTAATTGATGGATGATCGAGCACGCCATCGTATTTTTTGTTCATGATATCCCAGACGATATCCATGGTATCTTGGTCAAAACCTGATTTGATCGTTTCGTTTTGGTTAAGGCCGAGTTTCTCCTCCAGTCGTCGCTTTCGCAAGCTTTGTTGAGTCATTATTATTCACGTTCTGTTTCTATCTTTACGAGTTATTCAAAGAAGTGAAAGCGAAAGTCTTTCACGCTAGACGATCTTTCAGACGAAGCCTGACGCTTTCAAGCCTGACGTCACTTCCGGGTCAAATACGATACCACAGGGAGCCCAATTTGTGGAAAAAAATTCGAAAAAAAAATTGACTAACGTTAATATTTTAATGTGGAAATCTAGATCATGTGCTCTATAATATGAAGGAGCAAAAACATCCGTACAGCAAGTTTTGTTTTTTGCAGTCATGCAAAATGAATGTGTTCTAATGCAATTTGTGTTGGGTTGTGTTGTAAAATGTATAATGGGAGGTGTTGGGTTTGGTTGTAAAATGTATAATGGGAGGTGCAGTGGTATTCACTGTTAACTAGACGCATGGCTGCCCAAATAAAGCCCAATTTTAAATTTGGGCATACTACAGAAAGCCCAAAAATAAGTTTCTAACAAAATGTCATGTTTCAACAGAACGCAGATCGCCACTCCTGGTAGAAGGACTCCAGCCACACCCAAACAAACACCAAAACGATTCGGGATTTAGATCATAATTCTTTTATTTAAACTAGACGCTTGGCTGCGTGAACTTGGGATTCCTATGTTTTTATGCCACGGCAATTTGTGACTGAACGCAAATAATAATAATAAAAACGAAGACCAATTTAAAACTTGAATTGGGCATTCCATAGGAAGCCCAAGTAAAAATGGACTCTGACATCAAAGTACCATTCGAAACCTGGAAATCTAGCTAAAGGCACGGAAACATACTCAACAAAGTTGAGCAATTTGTCGAGCAAGATTCTGCCGTTGCAAGTTACAGAGTGAATGTTGCTCTCATTCCCCCCCCCCCCCCCCCCGCGCACAACAACAAAATTTGGTCGCGCAACTTTGTTGCAGAAGTAGGAGCTCTTTCTACTCTATGTAACATTAAAATGTGTTGCGCACGAGTTGGTGATACGAGCAACTTTCACTCTACAACATGCAACAACAATGTTGCACAATAAGTTGCAAGATTTCGTAGTTCGTGTTTTTGTGCCTTAAATATTTCAGCCTGCGTGTCATAGAAAGTTTTTTTTATTATATCTTATTTTGTACATAAGATCAAATACAAACTATAGTAAATTCCCAGTGCGAGGTTCTTCACCCAGACTACTGCCGCATCTTAAGGTGCAATTTCACTAAGCAACGGCGTTGCAGCGCGAGTTGAATGAAGCATTGCGGCGTGTAGTAAACTACAGCGCAAAATTTTGGAAAATTTCGAAACAAGCTGCAGCAATCGTTGCTACAAGCACGTTCATTTCTACCTTTGGCAATGATTACGCCTGCGTTGCAACGTGTGCAACAACGCCGCTGCGAGAAAATTGTACGTTGTGATCTCACCTTCAAAGTGCATTGCTAATACGAGCAACACAATCGCGTAACATTGTTGCGTTGCGTTGTAGAGGGAATGTTGCATGTATCACCACCCCACAGATTTACACTATTGCAGAGATAAGAGTAGAAAGCGCTTTTACGTCTGAAACAAATTTTATTGTTGCGCGCGGGGTAATAATACGAGTAACATTAATGCTTTTTAAGCTCAATAAAACAAATACCATATTACAAGTTTTTATTAGTTACCGATGATTTTCATTAAAATTTATAAGAATGAATATTCTTGATTAAACAAATAAGTCCACAAGTGCAAACAATAAGTCAATGAAACTGTTACTGGTTATTGGTGCAAAGTAAATGTAAGCAATTGCACTATTTACTGATTACTTGCGTGTCACCGTTTTCTTGCTTGTACTTTTTTATAGAGATTTTTATAGGGATAAATATGTTGAAAATAAAATTTGGGAATTGAAACTAGTTTTTGGTGTTGTTGACATAGTCCTTATTGCCTCAATCCTATAAAAAAATATCCAACCATGACTCATTTGCTTTAGATTGTTTGTAACAGCAAAAAAATCAATTTATTTAAGTAAAGATTTAAGGCAGCATTTTGCTACCTGTTAGGTAGACTAGTTAGAATAATAATTGTTCAAATAGATTTTAGAAAAATTTGTAAATAGGTTAGAAAATAGCATTTTAAAATAAAAATTATAAAATTTAAAGGACTCTGAATATAAATCCGCAGGCCTACAAGTTAAACCGATTAAATTAAGTTTCAAGTTTTACGTTTAACAGGTTAGCTCAGTTGGGAGAGCGTTGACTGTTAACAGGGAGGCTGCGGGTTCGAACCATCAGCCGGACCATCACGTAGGGTCTTTAAATAATTGAGGAGAATGTTCTTCGATTTTTAATTAACGCTTCGCGTCTTCTCGGATAAGGACGATAAACTGGAGGTCCCGTCTCGCCACACTTCACATTAACCAATAATTAACGGGGGGACGTAAAAAAACGACTTAGGACGCACTTTACGACCATCCTCGGTGATAGGCTTACACTAATACATACTAACTACTAATTAGCGCATTTGATTATATATATATATATATTATAAGTAGAATAAAGTAAATCAAGGCCACACAACTTGCAACTATAGAAGCGCTGTTTATTTGGACGTTTCGGCTATTCAGCCTTCTTCAGCAAACTGAATGTTTTGCACGCGCCACTTGTAAAAAGACAAAAACTAAACTAACGAAACCAAGCAACCAAAAAACAAACCCTAACGGAAACCTACACAGCGCGCGCTAAAATAAGCACGTGCGCCCCAATAAAATAAATACGTACGTCAACAAAAAAACGCACGCGGGCCAAAAAAAAAAAATAATAAATAAATAAATAAATAAAAAAATCTAACAGACAAGCACTTTCGAAAAAGTGATGCCAAAAAAGTGGCAAAACAAAACTTTCAATTAGCCAAACTAGAAATTACACTAAACAAAAGCTAAGCCAGATCAACTTCACAAGAATACAGATAAAGATTGTACTATTAACTTAATTATAACTAATTCTCTTACTAGAATTTAACTCCAAGCGCTTATTTAAACCATAAGGTTGAAAAGTAAATAACTGAGTACACCAGTAAGCTTTCCTAACTAGCAGATCATGCTCTATGTTATCCAAATTATTTAATGATTCTATAACTGTAAAACTAAAATCACTTAACTTATGTGGTGTACTATTAAAGTGAATTGCAACTTCGCATGTTCTTTTCTTATTTATCATAGCTGATTTATGGTTTCTAAACCTAACCTTAAATTCGTTTTTAGTTGAACCTACATATTGTAAATGGCACTTATTGCATGACGCTAAATAAATGACATTTTTAGACTTTTTATATTTATATTTATATTTATATTTACATTTTATATTTATATATATAGCTATTTGCGCTATATAAGCATTAAATTAATAAAAAAAATTAATAAAGTTATCATTGTACTTCCGACGCCACGCTCGCCTTCCCAAGTTCGTTCTATTTGGTTTCATAGTTTGAAAATGAAGGATGATTGTAAAGAGGGGGGATGTGTGCCTTCGGTGACACTACTCATGTTAAAAAACGTGTTTTTTGTTTTCTCATTTCCGAGTTTAAAATGCTTCCGTACATCTATGAACACCTCGCCGCGTTGTTCTGTCCCTCTACTACTCCTCATTCGCACTTTCACGCCATCTTTAACGTGGTGTTTCTTTGTTTTCCGTCTAAAAAATTGACAGGCATTTGTTTATTGAAAGCGGACCTCGGACGTTTCAGTTGAAAAACACACAGTTCAAGGCGTACATTTTCAAACTAAAAAGGTTTTTAGCGTTTGTCAAATGTTTTGAAACGACTGGGTGTCTATGAGTTTCAAATCTCGTTACAAATAAAATTCATCAGAAATTGGAAACTTTGATTTACAGCTATATGTGCGTAAATTGTAATTGACTTGATTTTCATGTGCCGTAAATATTTACTACTAATTATGGGTTTTAAAAGTTTTTAAGAAGTCAATGTGGTCAATGAATTTGAGATTTAGACAAGTTATTGTAATAAATATAGTAATTTGCTAATTGCGTTTTTAAATCACAGCAATATTTCAGACTAAACTCAAAAGTTCATCAGTACTGCAATGGAAAATCATAAACTAAATTTAAAATTTTGTTAACCAACTCATACGGTAGCATTTACATCAATTAGATGGAATTATTTGTCTATTTCACTGGTTGACTTGAACTCTCTCAGCTTTTAGATTTGAACGTGCATTTACAGGTAGGCGAATCTCGCCAGCCCCGAGACAGGTGGATGGCTTAGGTTGGTCATTTTGAAGGCCACGTTTTTTACTTAATCACAAAACACCAACCAAATACGTTTTGAATGAGTCATAAATGTCTAAAAGCATTACGTTTTCATAAGTCAAGACGCGCAGTTTATTGAGTTCAAATATAGAGCAAATTGAAGTGAATTGGGAGACAATAATTTGACATGAATCGTGTGTGAATATCCGACATGCGTAGATCAAGGGCGTGTCTATCATTAAATGAGTTCTGTCAGAAGTGACATTTAAACTTAAACATGCTTGTGAGTGAGTATTACCCAAAGATTCTCAAGACGCCATTTTCATGATTTTTCCTTTTTTGGCGCCAAAGAACAGAGATTTTTCTTTGTTGAGTTTTGCGACACTATTTACACTATTATTTGATTCAATAAGTTGGTGTTTTTATAGCCGGAGAGTATTTTAAGTTTTTCAACTGAAGTAAACAGAGTAAAATATCATCCCATTGTAAATGTGTAAAAATCAATTGTAAACAACAATAATGAATGGGAATATTCGCTCATTTTCTAATGAGGCCACTCCATTTAGCTATCACGCCTCAATAACTGTGAGTTTTTTCTCTACTTTTTCTATTTTTAACTGCTTTAGCAGGCAAACTCAAGGGTTAAAAAGTTTGGATAAACCATGAAATTTTAGAATCCGTTTCACCATTTTGAATACCTCTATAGTAGGCTGCTTGTTTGCATCTAACATTTAGTATTCAAAGTGTCTTTAGTAAAAATGGTCTCGTTAATTTATTATCCAATCTTTCCTTTTTTCTAATCTTTTCTTTTTTCTATTTTGTTGTTTCCCCAATTAGCTTGTTATGAAAAATCCATGACTTCATTGGCTCATACGCCTCAATATGTGCGTTATTTTCTACGGGTGACTACTTTCACCAGTTGTATTTCAACATTTTAACCCTGAGGGATACCTGCCGAGGTTAAACTACAACCCATTAAAACAGTTGTGACGCATGTGCAGTTATGGTGGTCGGGCGTACATGACATGGGAACCCTAAAAATACCCCCGTCAGTTGTTTGGTCAAACTAAATACGTAGTAGGGGCTTCAGTAAGGAAATGCAATAAACAAAAACTCATCTGAAACCTTGAAAAAATGGGTAAATTACTTTGAAAACAACAGTGCTGGAATGGTGTGTACTGGATTAAATGTATATGAAAAAATGAGACAACATGAAGTTTTTAAGGTCAGAGAAAATCTAAAGTAGACTAACAGGTTCTCAACTCTTGCTAATTACAGTTCACTTGGAATGACCTAGTCATTCGAAAATATGAGTAAACTGGTGGTTGATTGTTCAAATTGTGCATAAAAAAGAACGCTGCTTTGTTCAGGACTTATTCAAGTTTCCACAAAGGTTCACTGAAACCAACGTTAAAGATTGCAATATGAATAAGAAGACAATGCTGGTAGTCCTTCTTGTTGTGTTTGTTGCTGTGCAAGAAGCTCATGGTTTTACTGCTCCTGGAGGTGCGCCTGTGCCAGGGAGCGGTTTGGTTAAACAGAAATCTGCTTTGGTATGTTTCAAGAAAATTCTCTAGAGCTTGATGTAACACGGTTTTTTTTTTTTTTTTTTTCATGGGCTAAAATACACGTCCCTGAAATCGATTGATAATAAAACCAATTCGGCTCATCGAAAAATCAGTCGAATTTTGCAAGAAAATGGCAAAATTTTGATTATTTTCTCGTAAGTAATTGTTGTAATTGTTGCAATTTATTGAAAGCTTGTTTATTGAGCTTCTATGCTGATGTAGTTTTTGTGCCATTTTTGTTGATTTTGGAGTATTTTTTTGCCGTTGAAGAAGGGGTAGTGTGGATAGTAGTTTCCTGCCTTCTAGTAATATATGTAATAAAGGGGAAAAAATACAAAACTTGACTGAAAAAAATCCATTTATTGAAAAATAAAAAGTAAAAATAGTAAGATAAATATGGTTTAAAAATTAAGTGATAAGAAAATTATTATTATTTTTTTTCAAGTCTCCCAGCGTGGGATTCGAACTCGCGTACTTCCATGAACCGCCATTTTGAAAAGAAGACAAGTAGATTGCTTGGGCTGCCTGTGATGAAACTAGACTGATTTCATAAGTCGGTCCCAGTTCGCTCTCTCCAGAACGGTTTTTCGGTCACGGGTCCGACGTGTACTTTGTACTTTCAATTTTTTTTCGGGTGAAAATCCACAACTTACAGAGCCCAAGTCCTTTAGGAAGAGTTATTTCTTGAAATAATAACTTATTTTTATTTTTTTTAACTTAAAAGTGTTCTCTTTTCACAGGAGTCCCAGAAAAGAACGATTAAGACTAAAAGAGAGCTCATGTTGAAAAACAAGCAGAAACTACGTCGTCTGGTTGATAATTTCAAACAGCGAAGACCATCAGTTATTGAAGACCAACACCTAATTAAGATTTGAGCGATGTTTTAGCAATTGCAAACAACATGGTCATTAACATTATAATAAATGAAACAATCTTCCAATCCGATAAAAATTATCGTTGCTGTGAAAATAAAAAGGAGTTATAAACGGTTCCATTGTCGTTTTTATTTTAGTCCGTGAAGGAGGCGGGGAGCTGAGGGGGAATGTAAGGGGCCGAAAAATATGCAATCGCATGTTTGTATTTGAAACGAGAACTAAAATCATGACGTCATAAAAACCTTTTTTCAGAATTTTGAGGTTTCAATGACATTTTCAGAAAGTGCTTGTGGAAATATGAAGTATGGCGAAACTATCATGAAGAAAAGCGTCCCTTGTCCTCAATAGTCAAGTGATCGTCCCCTTGTCATGATATATTGAAGAGCTCTTATAGCAAACTTTGATGTGTAAATGTTTTTTTCCATGCATTTGATATAAAGCGTCCAATATGGAGAACTTGACCACACTGCGCCATGAGCCACATACAACTCTAGTTCAACGCGTGCTAAATGTAGAAAGAAAGCGAATTTCCTACCGTATTCTACCACTGAAACTCAAATTTGACTCATTTATGGTATAGAATCACCAAATCTAATAGAAAATTGGATGAAAAACGAAAATAAACAAGAGACTGTTTAGGCTCGAATGGCCTGTGCATATTGTCCACACCGCTTCTTTTATCGTCGCCCGCGCGAAAATCTTGCCAGACTGTGACGTCACAGCCCTGGTACATTGTAAATAATTAGATTCTCTAACGCGTGATGGCATAGCGCCTCTTATAGCTCGTGTGTATACATCTATCACATGCAATATCACTCCAAGGTACTTAATGATTTGTGTTAGAACTATTAGGATTCTAAGTGGTTTCAAGACTAAGTGATCTTATAAGATTAGAGAGCAATGTTATCGCATAGATTGTACAAGGTGCTTTTCTTTAACGTAGTACAAAATAGTAGAGTGCAAATAATAAATCCGTGAAACACTAATTACTAAATAGTACAAAAAAGGGGATAATTAAACACAAAATTACATAGAATTTACATAAAACTTATTATTTAAGTAATATTAAGTTTCACGGATTAATTGTTTGCACTGGTCTAATACTAAATGGAAGCTAAATTCTGTCTATATATATTAAATCTAAATTGAAGCTTGGGAATTCGAGGAAAACAAATTACAGGGGCTGATCCAGGAGAGAGACCGGTTCACCCGGTCCCCTTTTGGAAAAAAGTCCTCTATTTTTGAATATCACTTTTTTGTACTTCTAATTTCGGTCAATCGTTTTTTTGGGGGTTGCAATTGTGCACTCCTCTTCAAAAGTTTCTGAATCCGGCTCTGAATTCTCCCCTGGGTATGCTTCGGAAGCCCAAGTAATTAAACGTTTGCAAAATTAAATAGCCAAAATGTACATTCAAAGTGGCATCGGTCACGCTTCTTCGCTTCTTTGTTGATAAACAACGCAGTCCTTTTCTGCACTCAAAGACGCTACAATTGTATATACGATTGACGGGCAACTACTTCGAGCAGATTTGCTTGGTCAAGCGATTTTTTTTTTTTTTTTTTTTTTGACAGGAGCTAAGTGCATGTTTAAGGCGATATATTGCGATGTGTGGGACATAAGATCATGCTATTAGATTTATAGATATTAGTGTTTTCTCCATCACGCTGCGAACGTTCCATCTCTCTTTGTACACTTGAAATCATATCACCTGCACAGACCAGAGGTCGTTCATGATTCAACGACCACTGAGTTTATTCGCTTAAGACTGTGAGACATATCAATACAAACACATGGACGTAATCTTCTTTCTTTCACATCAGTGGAAAAAACATAATCCTCTGTTTAAATTCAAATGATACGAAAAAAAATCATTCCCTTGTTACTTCGCAGTAATTCAAAACAAGGTGTTTCACTGAGGGGATGTTTAAATGGAGTGAGCCAGCCTGGATTAGCGGACTGGTTTCTTTTGTTTTGACGCTCTGATAACTTGAACACAAAAGAAACCAGCCCACTAATCCGGGCTGGCTCACTCCATTTAAACAGATAAATCAAATAAATAGCGAGAAAGCATTCAGTGAAAAAAGTGGTATTCAATTCAAATAACAGATACTACGTCAGGGGCGCAGCACAAGTGCATATGATCTAAAAAAACTTAAGTAAACTGAACAAAAAATACTGCGTTCTTGTTTTCGTGCTTAGATTAAGTTTTGCAATTTAATCAAAGCGGTTTTTTCATAACAAAAGTCTTGGTTGCGTACAAATAAAATTTTAAAAATAGAAACAATTGGTGAAAATGTTTAAAATTTTCGGTAACTTCAAGTACGCACGTGCGTATATGCGTATATAGGACGCTGCGCCCCTTGACGTGATCCCATAGTTTCTTTATAATAAAACGTAAGAGCACTTTAACTTATAAGTCGAAAATGCGTCTTTGAAATGCGAAATTCATTCATTGTTACTGTGAACTAGAACAGTTCCGAAAGCTGCTATCGAAACGGGCTTCACTGTCGCCGTGACAAGAATACGACAATGGCGTGAGTTGTCGAGTGGTTCCATTCATTTTGCTAAATAAACGAAAACGTATGCAAACATTAAGTTATAATCAATGTTTAAATTGGATTTTCATTGAAATATAAATAGACCTTATTTCTAAATAAAAAGAATGTGATGAAGATTCTATATAAAATGTCACGAGCTGGCAATTGACAGTACTGAATTTAAACGTTGCTTCTAAATTGAGTCGTGAAGTTTCATGATTAGAAATTTTTAATGAAATTGTCTGTGAATTGCTATTGAAATTTAATTGTGTTTTATAGAACGAATTTTAAGGCATTCATTGGAATCTACATTTTAAAGCATTTTTTGGTCCCTTAAATTATATCAAGTTGTTACCAAAAGAATAGCACAAATAATCTTATAAAAATTAAGGAAAAATTTATAAACATTAGAGGACTAATAAAATAAAAATAACAAGGGCAACGACCGTGGAAAGAAACTCACAACACAGATTCCGTTTTCAGTCGATTTTAGGATATTAGAAGAATTCTTTGAGTTTCAGTGTAATTTTATACGCACGCAGCTCCAAAAAGCTGAAGTTATACTTGTCAATATTTCGTTTTCCTCTTTACTTAGATTTCCAAGAAATGTGACGCAATTATAGTCATTTAATATATATATAACGAATGAAGAAACTCTACTTTATCTACAACTTTTTTAAACACATAATCATTTGGACGCACTCAAAGTTTCTATCCCACATTAAGTTATTTTCCCTGTCCCATTTACATTAATCCTTCAGACTTATCGTACGGGATGTTTGCATAGAGGCAAACGTTATCTCTAATCAAACTTGCTTGTAATTACTTCTCAAGAGATCATGTAAGGTTCCGGTCATTCGGAAATTGCTGGGGGTGGTTCATTGTCGAAATTTTGGATAAAAACCGCGTCGCCAATTTGATCACTCCACATTCGAGTTTGAAAAGATTCACACAGCTCTTGAAGTTTAAGTGTCGGTCAGCGAGGCTGCAGAATGAATACGAAGGCGATAGCTGTGTTATTAGTAGTTCTTGTTGTGTTTGTTGGTGCACAAGAATCCTATGGGTTTACCGCTGGTGGAGGTGGCAATATTCCTGGTGCTGGAAAAAGAGAGTTTATGGTGGTGAGTAAAAAACTTGCGCGGGAGTACCAGTTTGCCGACGGCTTTTGAGACTTTGCGTTTGGAGTATATAAAACGTTTTGTGTGTATTTTTTAATAAATCGTTTTTCCATATTTTTTTCCTGAGATGGATTTTTTCATTTTATTTTTCATTTCTTGTAACAGTGGAACATTTTGCAGCACTTGCACATTTAATTCAATTTGTCTTTTGCCTTCGTCCCAAGGCAGTGACACTACTTTTCAGTTAAAACTAGCTGAGATTAGGTTGGTGGTGTATATCTTCAACAATGTTTTTGTTCCATGATTAAATTTTTCTTTCAAAACATTTTCGATTCTCGCATTGCCACATGTGTTGACTCTGTTCATCTTTTTCAGTTCGGGTCGTCGGTCGGTTTGTTTATAAACGTTTTAAGGCCCTTAATAATTGCCTTGCTTAATAATTGATCTATAGCGTCATATTTTCGTGCGCTTTTTAGGGTGTCCCTAAAAAACGAGTCGACACAGTATTTTGCTTTATTTATTGATTATTCATATTATCAGTTTTGATCTTATTGGTTCTACTATTTCAAAAATATATATATATATATCAAGCCATATTCTTATCGCAGCACTTTATTTGATGCGTTTTAAATAGAAAAATCCGCCAAGAGAAAAATAGACCAATCCGTTATATAAGTTCTTTATCTCAGGATAATCTTCAAAATCAAGTTGTTATATTTCTGAATGCTATTCATATCAGGTCCATTACAATAATATGAAATGTGTTTAATTAAATAAAAGGGATGCAAAAGTGAGCAAAAACAGTACCAGTTTTTAACGTAATTTTTAAAATGTTCCACTAGTTTTTTTTTTTTTTTTTTTTTTTCAATTGCTTTTCTATCACACAACAAGTTACAGGTACATCTTATTGTGTGGCGAAAATAAAAAAATAAAAAAACACGACACGTTTCACGGACGCACTTGAGATAGCACGACATATTAGAAAGTCTTAATCTTATCGACCATCTTAATAAAATGTTATCATTTGAGTATTTAGTATATAAACCTTTGCTTTGTTTTACCACATGCAAAGAGATAATAAAAGGAGACGATATGATATCGATGGAAACTGAGCACTTCCAAATTATATTGTTGAGACTTGAACGATCCGTAACTCAATTTAAAGACCTTTTTTTGAGTAGAATCAATTAAGAACTATAAGAACTTTTACCCTCGATCAATATTGAATTGAATTTAAAATGGTTTTAAATATTGTCTTATGGATTGTATATCAACTTGTTCAACGTTCGTTAATTCGCTGATTTTTGTTTGGTAGAAAACGTTTAACGAGAACTCACTAAGAAATCTATTAGAAATATTTCACTGAAAATCTGACGGATTTAAGTGTTGAGATGGGGCATAATGAAATCAAATACCACAACATTTTTTTCTAGTCAGTTATATAAACTCAACTTATTAAAAGTTAAATTTAATTTAGTAATTTAAGGTACATAATTACGTTTGATCAAGTTCATTTCCTCCATCGTTTAATGAATGTATTTTAGACCCAGCTTTGTTATCCGTACCTTGCCGATTGTTTAAATTAAACGACAGAAATTACAAAAACACAATTTTAAGCAAAATGTTTCTTTTTTTATTATCTTAATTTTCTTCCTTTTTTGTCCGGCACCGGCCTAGATCAATTTCATAGTGTCATTTCCTCGCGTTATGAAAAATATAGAAAACGAATAACTATGGTCCTTAAGTGCGCTAAATAACCCTGCCCGACGTAATATCTAATTGCATTGTCGTTAGAGAACAAAAAAGTCAAGATACAAAGTATATTACAGCACAATGTACAGTTTACACCTATTGAAAAAAAGTAGTAGAGACTGCCGGATTCGGTCGTAAAATATTGATTATTTGCAGTTCAAACAAAAAGTGAGACGCAAAAAAGTTTTTGAATTTGAATTGCATTTTCTGTATCTTGTTACATTTTCGGTGAAGTAATTCGGATTTAGTGAGTGTATATGTATGTGTAACTGTAAGTTTTTGTTTTTTTAACACTCACCTAACGCTTTCCATGCATCGAAATCTATAAGGTGTATTCATAACAACACGACAAGAGAAGCAACCTAACTTTCTTTATTGCCAGTATCGACCTCCATCTCTTCATTCGTGTAACAAGCGTGCAATACTCTGGCGTTACATCAGTTCTAACAGTTCTAATACTGGGTATTTAATATGTCAAAGTGTTTGTTTTCTAGCCTTGATGGTTTGCATCTCCAAAAAAGAGCCAGTTTTAATTTAACATGTAGTGTTTTCTTTGTTTTTAGCTTAAGAGAGCGATGAAGAATCTATGCCTTGCGGCCCGTACTCACTGTAAGAGAGATCTGTCATCCTACACACAGCCTGAGAACTACGAAGCCTGAAATCTAATGTTTTAAAAACCAAAATTGTTATCAATTGTTATCGTGCCAAACAACCTTGAGATTTAATATTTTAGAAAAAAAACGTTATTAAAGAAATCATACATAATAAAGCAATTTGTCGTTGACTCCATCACTGTAAAATGACCATTATTGTATAAATAAACATGATTTTGAAATGATTTGTGAAGTAGTGCTAGTATTAATCAATCGGAAGTTCAAAACCAATAAAGACCTTACGATCGTAGAAGCACCAATGAAATCACACAGTTAAAATATACGAATAAAATTATAACGAACTCATTCTCACTGAGGATGGCGAATGTCGAAACATGTCTGTTAAATTAAAACGTTTATTCGTATATTTCAAATGTGCAATAAAGACCTTCCGATCAACCTCAGCATTAAATCAACAAGATGGCGTCGTCCTATCATGAACGGCTGTTTTCGTACAATAATCAAGGGTTTTAGGCTTCAATTGTACCAGGCTCCAGGGGCGGGGGGGGGGAGGGGGGGGGGGGTCGAGGGGCACTAATGAAAAATTACTGATTATCAATCGAAAATTTTAAAAAACTACCTATAAAACTAAATCTAAACGGGGGACACGGGCTGTACATGCCCTCCCCTCTGGATCTGCCTCTGGGATAGATCAGAAGTAAAAAATAAACCAACAAGCCCGTTATAAGGCTGGAATATAATGTTTTAACTGTAAGAATATAAGATTTGACTTAAGAAACCCTTAAATGCAAAGATCTTCAATTTTGATTCCAAAAAGAAACTATGAACACCCCTGTCCTTGAAACATGGGAGTTCCCCCGGTTCCCACCATCTGAAGAAGCATAAAAAAGGCACAAAAAGAAAAGAAAAGAAAAGAAAAGAAAAGAAAAGAAAAGAAAAGAAAAACAAAACAAGAGTACTACGATATTGCGCTTTTAGAAAAAATAAAGTAAAAAAAAAAAAAAAAAACTACCAAGCTCGGAATCGACCCTAGTACTTCCAACGTTCTAGACAGACGCTCTACCTCTAAGCTACTGGAATTTTCCGTGGTTTGTGTATCAGGTACCAGAGGGAAAAAAATTGAATTCCCATGCAAGTCTTCAAAAATGGGAATTGCATGGAAAATGTTCCCATTTAATTAGAAAAATATGGGTACATTTGAACCCAATATTAGGTTTGTAGAATTTTCCTAATGACACAAATTCATTTGCAAGTTTATAAGTCAGATTTCTATGCGATTTGGAGGGGAAAACTTCATTTCCGTACGAATGCTATTCGTATGGCAGTATTTATATAATCCTTTTCCAAACTAAAAGCGTTTAAGAATCGATTTTAGATTATCATTTCTTTTTTAGAAGAAGATAGTAGTTCGGTAAACCTTCTAAGTTTGTTATTTTACCGTTTAGTTTTGAGCGGACAGAATAACGGAACAAGACGAAATGGGCCAATAAGATTTGACGACTACTCAGTGTCAGTGAGATCGGTCACTAGGGCCCGGGGAGGGGGACTCCGGGAATAAACGATCGGTGATGCTACTCGGAATTTTTTAAAAGAACTCCTAAAAGATACCGGACGTTTTTCAAAATGGCGTGGAGCCAAAAAACTTGAGCTGCGCTCGTTTTTTATATAGTACTTAATTTGTCCTTTTAAAGTTTTTCTACTAATACGAAAACGTCTTCTCACACATAAAAAAATAAAGGCATGTTTTCGTAGAGGAATTTATTTCGAATTGGCTTATTCGTACAGCAGTGTTTAGAAACCTTATCGCCGAAACTCAAATTCATTTTCTAGAGACGTCTGACACTATTTAAAACAATTTCTAAATCATTTGAATTTCATTAGTGAGATTTCTATGCGATTTGAAGAGGAAAACCTCATTTCCAATTAATATTGATTATGATGATTATGAATAACGATTTATACTTGATTGATTCAGTGTGATTCAGTATAGTCTTCAAAATAAATTGTCCAAACTCCGCTGATTTTTATTAAAATGTTGTCTAGTTCTTTAATTTTTAGGTTTTTTAGTATCTTGCTGACAAACTTTCAAAATCAAAATAACACAGAAGGATAAATCGATACCAAAATTGGATAAAATCGATATTTGCTGATCCGGTGAAATTCGATAACTTATATCGATATCAGTCAACACCATAAATCGATTACTCATACAATTCAAGGTTATCGCTTTTTGTCGATTATCGATATTATTCAGTTAATTTTATCGATTGATATCTGTTTTTATCGATTATCGATTGCACTAGCTTGTGCCGTACATTCGTTCTCACCCCTCCCCCCTACGGAGAAAAATCGATTTTTTTTCCCGGTAGCGGAGGAGGGGTGAGAACGGATGTACACAGGCTACGATTGCACACGTCGGGTGAAAAAAGTGGTAGCTACGCTCTCCGCCTAGTGTCCTAGACATGATTTTGTCACCATGATTAAAAATTGTGCTCTAAATCACAACTGAGAATACGTAATAACAGCTAAAGACAGCTGGTAAGCACGGTTAAGAACAGGCGATCACTGCTAAGGACAGACATCACAGCAAAGGAAAGACAATCATAGCTAAAGACATGTAATCACATCTAAGGACAGGCAATCACAGCTGAGGGGTGTTAAGGAGAAATCTTATCACAGCTGAGGACATGTTAATTAATGATTGATAAGGATAAACAATTATGCGAAAAACAAGTATTCACAGTTAGTTGCACAGTTGGTCACAGATACAACGTATATATCGCATCCGGCCATGTAGTATATACCCCATTTCTATTTGTTCTCGAAATGATAATTAAGCAGGAAGCCCAAATACAATAAGTTTCAAAAAATAGATTTAAAAACATCATTGGAAATTATCGATTCAACTGCTGAAATATTGGATGAAGTAATGTTTATATAAACATCAAGTGCATCGATATTTGTGTATTTATAAAATTGATTTTTGTCTTATCAGGTTTGGGCTTCCTCTGTTAGTAGTACCAGGTCTCTTCTGTTTACGCAGCCATGTGGAGGTTCTGACGATACAATTTTCCAGAAATGTCATCATTTTGTGGTCGTCTTTCGCGAAATCCTTTACAAAGTGCTTATAAACTACTACGTAAGCGTTCAAGGACCTGTCTGCCAATCAGAGTTTGCTCCAGTAGTGGTGTTCCGCCATTAAACGAGCCACTAGCGAATCTTCCCAATCCTCCATCTGGTGCTGTAGAACATGTCCAATGGACTCGTGATCACCATGAAACCCATGTAACTACGCTAGAAAATGGTATAAAAGTCGCCTCTGAGGAGTCATTTGGACAATTTTCTACTGTAGGAGGTAATTTTAGTCAAATCACGAAAGTTCTATGTAAGGAGTTTGTGAATAGCATTTGTCAATGTATGATTCTGTACAAGTTGCTGCTATGTAAGTTTATGTATTTGGATAGCTTCCAGTGGGGACACGTTTTTTTAAATCTATTTTTTACAAACTACAAAAAAACTAAAATCTAAATTCTGCTATTGTAAAGTGTTGATGGTGGTTGATTGTAATCATGCACTGTGATGTTGATAATGAATGATGGTGATGATGTAATCATGATGATGTAATGATCTCTGTGGTGACAATATTTGATTGTTATAACTGTTATTGAATGCACCTTTTGAACACAATGAACAGACTAGTAACATTACAGTGAAGATGACAGGGATGATTGTTGTCATAGTTATGGTAAATGGCATAATGATTATATATGATGATGTAATATAGATCATGGCATAGTTTTTAAAATTAAATTGATTATTCAATTAATCATTGTGGAGTTTAGAATATAAAAGGATTCGTTAGACAATAGTTTTGGATTCTCTTTTACACAGCTTTAGCCTCAAAAGTATGTAATATATTCTTTTGTTTAGTAAACAACCTCTGGAGTCTCTCTTTGTGAAAAAAAAAATTGAATTTTTTAATATTTCATGCACAGTGGAGGCTAAGACTACATAAAAGAGAATTTGAAATTGGACTATTGTCTCACTAAGGTGGTCATGGATTGAAAACCATGACATTTCAACTGCAACTGCTACTTTTCATCTGAATAAGGAAGATTCCAAAGTTTTATCAATGTATTATTTAAGGATCAAAATTTACAGGCATTTGAAATAACAAAGATTTGAGTGAAAACTAGAATGTTGCCCCTACCAGCCTCGTTTTCGCATTTTCAATACAATTCAAAGGCAGCTCTGCAGTCATTCAACATATAAAATTTGAACTCTGTCAAATTACTATAAACGACATACTCTTTCTGTTGGTCGAATCAGATTTTTATAGACATTGAATGTTTATGGTGCTCATTCCCAGTCCCCTTCTCTTTTTTTATAGCATCTATGAGAATCATGTTATTTTTTTAATGCAGTTGTGATTGATGCTGGTTCAAGATATGAGGTGGACTTTCCAGCAGGAGTGACACATGTTCTGGAGAAACTGGCTTTTCGGGTATATCATCTAGTTGATTATAACTTGTATTTTTATACAAACACAAGTCATCCGGTACTAATA